>OX375873.1:101745126-102345126 GCA_947359465.1 Metellina segmentata | reverse complement strand
TGTAATTTTAAGAAATAAACTATAATAACTTGAAAATAATATTGTTTGGCGTTTGTTATTTTTATATTCCCTTATCGTTCATAGCGCTCCATGCCCATTTCACGCATATACCATATACTTACACACTTATAATAAGTAAGTTACTTTTTGTCTACACTAGAATTTATCTAGAAACTAGAAATAATTTATAAGGCAAAACAACGTTTGCCGGGTCAGCTAGTATATATATATATATATATATATATAGGTATCTCCTCATTCAGACACAACCATAAAAACTGATCAAGGTTCGAAAGTACTCTGAGGGTTAATCTTCTTGGTGGTTGTCTGGAGGAAGTATCTCGTCATTAGGGAAATTGACTACATCTGTATGATCGAAATGTTCCGGCATTAGAAAAAAAACGGACCAAATCTTGATCTCGTCATCATCAAAAATCGGCTGTCAGGGTGACGATACATCTCGTCATTTTCAAAAGTAATCCGATCGTGATGGACGAGATATCTCGTCAAAGCCACTTGCAGGGTTAACAGATTTCGTAATAGAAATACGATGATCGAAGGCACTCTTTAGTTTGATTCACGTTGGGGTGATGTGGAGATTGGGGTGCCAGCTAAGGTGTTGACCTGGTAATTTGACTGTGTTTCAATATGACGAGATATTGTCCTTGGATCTATTGATCAAGGACTATCACCAATAATTCGTTCTGTTGTTTTTCCCATGTGCCGTTAATTCAACTAAATACCAGCAGCTACCAATTTTAAATGGGGATGATGTTACTATCTTCCAGTTTCCATCTCCAACCATACGAAGTTTTATTACAATACAATGAACAGGAAAAGTAAGTAAAGCAAGGAACACATTCTCAACGTTTCGAGACGCTTACTTTTCCCATAACGCACTCAAAATAAATTACACCATGCGTAGTTCATCCTTAAGATTTCCAAATTTGCAACGACCGATTCCGGATTTCTTTAAGTAGCATAACCAATGTCCCGAGCTTCCGAGTCGAAACTAGTGGCGCACTTATCTCCCCTATTAAAGTTGCATGAGGCAAAGTGCGCCCAGTACAAAATTGGAGAGAATTTATTTCCGAGACTTTATCGCCCAACACAAAGAATGCCTGGGGATTTTGGAAACAGAATCTGCGATCCGGTCGCAAATCCCTTAAGCAATCTAGAGTGCTAAATAGAAGCCCTCGGTCTCCTGGAGGAAACGAGCGACAATTGCTTTTACGGTATCACTGGATAAACATCAGTTACAGCACAGAATGACCTCCCGAGGCAAGGACATGGTGTATTGGACTATTTGCAATTAGGGTCAGTTTCTTTACCTTTCGCTGAGCTCCCCCAAAGTGACTTGGCTTTCAGATTTTTTTTTATTGACTATCAGCTTTTTGCTAATGTCTACCATCTCTCGCTCAGAATATTGTGAGGGTTTTCACAATGAGACCCAATATGCTAATTAGTTCATTTCATTAATTCACTTTCTCAGTAGTTTCAGGGATTGAGTGGGTGGATATTTATTAAATTCAGAATCCATAAACTAATATGCAGAAGCCATTGAAACGAATGGATTTTGCAGTTAAAAATATATTATAGATAAGGAGTACGCACACAGCAAACTTATGTGAGTAATGGTATCAGTACAGTAGAACTGGGTTATATTAATTGCACTGGTGGGTCAGATCTGGCCAAACTTCACAACGTTTATTCCGTCATGCAAATGAGCATAGTACGCAACAGTACATTTTTACTGACACAGAATAGAGGAATATACCAAAGGTAGAAAATTAGAAATATACCACTGGATGTGTAGGTATTCAACTGACTTCGCACTGGAACAACACAATGGGCTTTTGGCGATGGTTCTGGATCAAATCCGAAGGCCAAAATAAGAGGACAACACCACGTAAGTTAGAATCATGGTCAGATAACGAGGTAAGACCTGAGATGGCACCCCACTCTCCAAACTTCCACATCAAGCCAACATTAGGACATTTGGGGCCACGACATATTTATCTTGCACCAGCCTCTTTTACACACGAAAATCTGATTGGATTTGAACTCACGTACCACAGGAATTAAACTTTCCTGTAACTTGCATGATGTTAACGCATCAGGCAACTCGGACTTCAATACGGATGAAACATAATTTGACTATCTGATCAACTAAGATTCTTAAATTTCTACTTATCTTACTAATATCATATATCTTTTACAAATAGTACATAAATTTAGGAAATGTGGTAGCTAGTTGAAGGTGTTTTGTGCTCAAGCCATGGTTCATATAAATCGAGGATGAATTCCGATGATATGAGCGATCCGAATACTAGTATTCAGTTGTAAACTTTCACTACTGATTCAATCTTCTGTGGTTGTTAAAGATTGCTTTAACTATAAAAAACTATGCAGTAGTAAGAATACACTGCCAAATTTAAGTTTTAAAGAAGTTATAAATTGGTATTGACGTGAATGCATCTTTTAAATTCGAACTATAATAGGTGTATTCATAAAAAAGTCGAGCATTACAAAAAAAACGTTACAACTGTTTTGTTTTATGACTTCAGAACTAGAGAAAAGTCCAGAAATAAATACTTCATTTTGTAGAATAAGAATTTCCGTACCTGATATGACATTCGGATCAAGTACACAGGCGTAGTGAGCCTGGGGAGGGTATCCGCAATATGATGAAATTCTAGCTTTGAGCCAAAGTAAATTTGGATTGCTTGGAGGATAGACTGCGTAAGATGATGTCCTTTGAAAGTTACTAACCTACGCAACATTTAATATTGGACAACAATTAATATTGGACAACAACAATTAATATTGGACTACAACAATTAATATTGGACTACAACAATTAATATTGGACTACAACAATTAATATTGGACTACAGCAATTAATATTGGACAACAACAATTAATATTGGACAACAACAATTGTTAGTGGACAACAATTAATATTGGACAACAATTAATATTGGACAACAATTAATATTAGACAACTATTAATATTGGACAACAACAATTAATATTAGACAACAACAATTAACTGCACTTTAATAATCGTTCAAACTGAATTTTAATTGCAAAATTTGTGTAATGTCATTGTGTGTAAAATGTTCACAACAGACATTCGTTCAAACTTCTTACCTGCTTCATAAATTCTTCAGTCTAACATGATGCCAGAGTATTCACGTCGAATCTACGGTTTGGTTCTGGACACAACCTACAAATTCGTATTCTTATTAAGTACCAAATATGAAATAATGAATTATGTTTCATTCTCTTCCGTAATTAGTAGATATTCCCTAACTATTTAATGCATGCCATTGATGAGAAATGCTCTAGACTGCATTATTAGTATAAGCAATAATGCCTCTTTTCCAAGATCGAACGAAAGCGCAGAATCCTTTTACGGTGAAGATCAAAGAAAGAGTCCGGATCTATTTTACGTTAGCCTCCATTCTCGATAGCTTTCGCAGTCAGCCTAACCTAATTTTTCCTCAAACGTTCATCAGGCCGTTGTCCATTTAGCAGGAGGCAGGAAAGAGTTCTCCCCCATCCCTACAGCGACTCCGATTCCAATCAAGAGAGATTTTACATGCGACCGGAGTTAGAAAGGGAATTAAATATTAACCGACTGCAAGTGCGTTTTCCTGTTGACTTAGCAAGAAGTCCACTGGACCGACTGTCCTTCTGATGCTAGTCCAGCAGCCCATCCTTTGAGACGTGGCATATATTTTTGTCTTCGATCGCTTCCATGGATCCAATTGGAACTTTGGGAAGGATATATCTTTTTCCCAGTGACAACATGTTAAGTGGAGGAGTTGTACAAATAGCCTGGAATTCTGTTAATGTCAAATTTGTGACTTTCTCTTTCGAAAAGTATCCTTTTCCGCCGGAAACGGGGCCTTGGGGGAAGTGTTGAGTTTCGATTTCTTCGTGTTGTTTCTGCAAATGGCGGATACACTAATGAAAGAATGTGGGACTTGGGCGTTTCTGGAAGGTGCGTAGAGTCAACAATGGGTTCTATATCCACATTAAACTAATGAACAAACGTATGGTGAAACGTAAAATTTTACTTGCTTTTGCACTGGCCGTGTTTGTTTCCTGAGAAGGAAATACAAATGGCGAATGCTGTGTCAAACGTCTAAAATTTTTAGATTTTTGAATAATTTTGTGGGAGCTACATGGATTAAATAGCAGCGAGTCCCTTAAAAATGAAAATTTTAAGAATTTGATTAACCGAGTATTAACACTGAAATTAGAAAATATTTCAATGTAATTTTATTGCAAGCTAAATTAAGTAAAATTAAACTGAAATCCAAATTTTAAGATTAAAAAGAAGATTCAAAAAAGTTGGTTGACCGCTTGGCAAAATGAAAGTGATATTAACCTGAAATTTTTATCTGATTCTTCAAACTTTCTGGTCTATTTCAAATCTTATTTCTGACGAATTATTATTTTCATTCATATTATTTATTCGAAATCATCGTGAGGTAAATCAATTCAATTTGTATTTTTCACGCAAAATTGTAAACTGTTGCACATTGTTTCTTTGGTATATTAGCTTAGTGACCATACGACCGGCATTTTTCAACATGATAATATCGGCTAACTAGTGAAACACACTGTCAACATTTTCAGGATATGTGCTTTTAACTTTTCTAGAAAGGAATGGTGTTGCGAAGTTCACTAAAACACTTTTTTATTTGCACATGCAAGGTTATATTTCTTCTGGAAAAGTAACCTAATCCACCATTCTCAAAACTGCTTTTCGAAAGTATTTCGTTTGTAAGCGGGCAATATCCTTGAAATTTTCATATAAAAATAAAAATATCTTCGACATAGACAAAAACTCATTAACTGACATTTTTCGGAATTGCATATTTTGATACAAAATTATTGTTTTGAGTATGGAAAATTCATTTACATATTGTAATGTAATGTGTTTGGATAAAAAGACAACTTACTAAATTCTTATAATTTTTTTATTTTTGACTCAAAATATAATGACCGGCTGTTATATTAATTACTATTTTTGTTAGTTAATGAGATTCTGCTCCAAACCGACAGTGCATTCAAATGAGAAACAAACTAGAAATATCTTTCATGTCACCATAAATGTCGGTAAAGATATTTCTACTTTAGTAAGCTGTTATTATGTATATTGCACTATTCTGAAACATTAACATTCTTAGTGTTCACGTATATTTTAAGCCTTGCTTTCACAGGCCATTACTATGTATTTTGGTCTAAACTTTTACTATATTTAACATCAATACTGTCATACAATGAGTGCAGGCTGTTTGCATAGCTTAAATATATTTAACAATTCAGCTAAAAACTTAAACTGCCGTTTACCAGCTAGTTAAATAAACAAAAGAGGTATTATTTTCAGATATTTGAACTGTAAATACCGGTACCAACTTGATTAAAGCTTTTAAACCACTTAGTTATAATTTTTTGTGCACTTCCCAGCAAAGTAATAATAGGAAGGCAATTACTATCCTGTCATTACTCATTCAGTAAATTTTCTTCATTTTTCTCCCCGAAAAGTAGGAAGTCGTGTTTTAAACGCTTCTCAACAAAACTCAAACTCTTCGCGTCATGCAAGCGCGTGTTACCTAACTAATGGAGGTCCATTTTGACGTTGGTAAACACACACATGGCCCGCGGGCAATTAAATCCCCCACGAATAAAGTCATCAACTACCATTAACGACAAAAATTAGAAAAAAAGAACGGGAAAGGAAATATCCGAGCCACATCTAGACTATTTATTCTGAGACCCGCTCCAGAAGCAAAGCAAGGTCCTGGAGCACGGAAATCTCCCCCAATGAAGTTGTAAGCGGACCAAATTAACCGCCTTTGTGTGCTTCAGATAACTATGGTAACCGATTGACTGAGTAGTTAGTAATTCTAGCGGCGGTTGCAGCACATTCGCGTCCCTTGCATTTCCAAGTTTGTTTCTCGAGTTTCCATCATTTATCAAGCGGCTAAGTGCGGCTTGCGAGTGTTGACAGTTTGACATGCGCATTTACGTGACACCTAGTCGACAGAGGAGGTGGGGTGACACACTCCTTGCGCTTGAATTTTATTTAATAGGGAATATTGGTCCCTGGCGGTAGGGATTTTGGAATTGGGCAACGTGCCGTTTCCCTTACAATTTCAATGTGGATATATTTTTATTTTAGTAAATATTTGTATTGGGTAAAGGGTTACAAAATGTGTTTTCACATATAGTGAAGTTTTAAATTGCTTATTATATGCAAGCTTTTAAATCATCAAGAATGATATTTATTGTTATTTATATCTAGATGGATATTTCATTGTTCTGAAAAAACTGAAAACTGTATAAACTAAATTGGTGTGGTAGGCTAGTGAGAGTTGAGAGTTCGACATGCGTGACACTGTGTTGACAGAGGAGGTTGGGGTCAAACACTAATTGAGCTTTAATTTTATTTAATAGGAAATATTGGTCTATGGCTGTAGGGATTATAGAATTGGAGAACTAGTGCCGCTACCCTTGCAATTTCAATGTAGGTTTATTTTATTCTAGTAAGTATTTTTTTTATGGGAAAGGAAATTATAAAACGCATTTTCACCATCAGTGAAGTTTTAAATTGCTTACTATCGGGAGACACGCTCCTATAATTTAAATTTTACTTAATAACGAATATTGGTTCCTGGTGTTAGGAATTTTGGAATTAAGCAACTAATTTCGTTTCCTTTAAACTTTCAATGTGAAGTTGTTTTAAGTTTAGAAAATATTTTTGCTAGATGAAGTTACAAAACTCGTTTTCACATACAGTGATGTTTTAAATTGTTTATTATCGGGAGTTATGCTCCTATAGTTTAAACTTTACTTAATAGGGAATATTGGTTCCTGGTGTTAGGGATTTGGAACTGTGCAACTAGTTCCTTTTCCCTTAAAGCTTCAATGTGAAGTTAATTTTAGCTTAGTAAATAGTTTTGCTAGATTAAATTACAAAACGTGTTCTCCAATACATTTTAGCCTCATGAGGTTATTTTTTAACTTTATTGAAATTTTAATTAAAAACTTTCGGGCTGGAAAATAAGGTACAAAGCTTGTTTTCACATAGATTAGATTATATATTTTATAGTTAGATTAGTTATAGATTTTAGAATTTAGAATCTCATGACCGCTTCCTTCCAACGTGGAGTTATTTTTAGTTCAGTAAACGTATGTGTGGATAAAAGTTACAAAATGTGTGCTCATATACATGGTAGTTATAAAGTAGAAATTCGAGAAATATTGTTACTGTGTAACAATTGTGAGACATACTGTTAGCGTGCGACAGTTTTGAGAAAGATATTTCACACATTTTATGATATTATTCGTGTTATTAGAACAAAATTTTGAAAAAGATTAAATAATTATACTATCCAAATCACAAATTATTACTTCATGCCATTTGTTAAACAATTAAACAGCTATGTTCACATGGAAATAAACATTTGTAAAATGCACCACGTACTCAAATGTCGGTGACAATTCGAATAATTTTGTCCTAAAAACCAAGAATATAATTGCAAAAGCTACTTTTTACGATTCCATTAACTGTAGTTAGACATCTCATATTACAATATATAGTTGATTGCTTGAATAAACTATGCAAGAAATGAATTCTTCAAGAGTGAATTCATTTGCGGCAGTATAATTTCTATTACAAATTGAAAGCTCAGCAAATGCTTACTTACCTCACTTTGGTTAGGACTAAAGGAGCTCCTCCTGCATAATAAAATCCAATTTTAAGCTAGATAATAAATAGCTGCTCCTAACCAATAAGTAATCTATCTCGAGGTCAGTTACCACGACAGCTATTTCCTCCACTATTCATCAGTATACGGTGTCATACATTATTCACCGGCAAGTGCGATGATAATCGGATACATTCTTGCAAAGTTAAAGGTACGCTAAGAGGGTTCTGTACAGTTCAGCAATTTAGTTTTCGGCATTTTACGGCAATAATGAAAATCAATTATTAAGAACAAGAGTTCCAGGAAAGGTCTGTTAATATTTTATTCCGCGACATTCATCCTTCTTAAGAGATTCGTTAGCATAAATGTTTAAGATATATAAATTCATTACGGCATGTATGAATTATTATTAAATTGCTTCTCTATTTGCAAAATATTAGATTCTTAAAAATTAATTTATTAATTACTTGGGTTCATACCATATTGCATTGCATTTACCTTTACGAGAAATTTGTTACCATAAATAAATTTGAGAAACGAATCCATTATTATAAAATGTACTTGTGGATTAAATTACTTTTCTATTCGTTGTTCTCTTTATGTGTGTATGAATAGTAGATCCTCATAAATAAAGTATTAATTATGTGTAATACGTATAACGTAAGTGTAATGACACACACGTATGGCTTATGCACCTACAATTAGTTTCAAGCATTGTGAGAATAGTATTTTGCCTTATGTATCTTACTGTAATCTAAATATCAAAATCAATTACCTGTACGACTTTTAAGACATTTATGCCCATGATGCTTTGTATAGCATTTGTTATTATTATTTAACAGTAACTTCTTTCCCCTAAGATCTCATACTCGACGAGGGAAAAACCAAAAGAAAAAAATCCCTATCCCTTTGTTCACCAACTAACTTCAGAGTGAGGTACTTTTTGTAAAAATTGTAAGAACAAGTATGCAAAATGGTTCATTTAAATAGAAATGTAAGCCCAAATCTTAAATATAAGATCGAAGTCAAATCTCCTGCCTATTTTATTAATCTCTATACAAAGAAAGTAACGAACATATTCAAACAAAAGAGCATTAACTTAAATAATAAAAAAAAAGTTTATCTTCACACACCTAATTTTAATTAATAGAGGCATAAAATAACAACGATCTTTTTCCTTCGAACTTCTCCATGACGTGGAAAATGTAAAGAAAAAATCGCAATCCCTTCCTTTTCCTACTAAACTAAGTGCAGGTAATTTCGGGAAAAGTTTTAAGTGGGCAACTGTTATAAATGGTTCATTGGAATCGAAAAAGACCCTAATTATTAAATATACTATCAAAATTTAAATTTTTCCTCATTTTTGAATCTGTATACAAGAAAATAATGGACTTATTCAGACAAAACAACTTTAGGATAAACGCACATATTTTAGCCTCACTTCCATTAGCCGAGGTATACACTAACAGTGACTTCTATTTACCTTAAAGCTTCCAGACTTGGAAAAAGTAAAGAAAATATCCCCAACCCTTTGTTCGCCAGCTAACTTGAGAGAAGGCAATTTTACGAAAAGTTTTAAATGCAATTATAATAAATGGTTGGTTGAAATTAAAACAAAAATGCCAAATATAATACCCTGACCTAAAATTACATAATTTTCAAACCCTTATTCAAAGAAAATAATGAACTTATTCTTACAAAAAACATTAACCTGAAGAATGAACGCATATATCTTAACCTCACTCGATTAGTCGAGGCATACACTAACAGTGACTTCATTTATTTCCCCCAGTACTTCTACCAGGCTAGGGAAAAAATAAAGGAAAAAATCCCCATCCCTTTGTCCGCCAACTAACTTGAGAGTGTAGGCACTTGCTAAGTGTGCACTATAATGCATTATTCACGTTAATGATAGGAAACAAAGAGAGCAAGCCGGCACTCACAAGAATTTGTTATTAACCATTCACTTTTCCCCCTTTTTACTTTGGCCGGAGAAAAAAAACAGATAATAAAAAAGACCGCGGCATATATCCGATCATTTTTTTTTTTTACTCTGACAGTTTAAATTCGCAAAAACCTTTTAATATTAACGGGATCGAAATAATAAATTATGGATTTATTAGAGCGCTTATCGATAGTTTATGAATTGTTTATGAATCCTAATGGCAGAGGGCTGAGGAGGCCATTTATAAACTAATGAAACCTGCTTAGGGCGCAGAAAAAAATGGTTTTCAGAGCATTCTGTATTCAAATTCAGAAGGTTCAAATTCTATCTTACTATAGGGTTCCACATCACAACCAGTAAAATTATTTTAATATGACCTTAAATACTTGACCTCCGTTCCTCTAATACTTGATGCTTATGTAAAAGATACACATTAGCCATCGCTGTGGTTTCGACGAAATATCTCGTCCTTGAAAATCTGATTGATTTAGCTTGTGATAATATCTCGTCATCATGATAATTTTGATGAAGACGAGATCAAGATCTGGACACTTTTCTCCTTGTGACGACATATCTCGTTCAACAAGATATCATACATTATATTATAACGTATACATTATATCATACTATCTTATATTTAAACATACAGCATGCATACTGTATTATAAAGTATCATACTATCTTATACTAAATGTCATACTATCTTATACTAAATGTCATACTATCGTATACTAAATGTCATACTATCTTATACTAAATGTCATACTATCTTATACTAAATGTTCAAAACGCATATTTTACTAAATTCTCTTGTGATTATCAAGTTCTGGGGTTCAATGAATGTTGAACTTTGAATGTGTATGCTAATTATTTTGGCATGATGGAATTCACTAAGACAGTTGCACAAAAGCCTTTATATTTTAACAAAGAGTATGACTTTATAGTTCAATTAACTTAACACGTTCGTTGTCGATCTCGTGCAAGCGCGTGATGTCTCCTCAACGCTGAAGAGCCAATCATGGGCAGCGCGTGGTGTGGAATGATGTCTCAGTAGCAACTCACGCGTTCGCGCGGGAAGAGCTGCGCCTCAACATTTATTCTCCGCTTCAATTGGCTTTATATGTTAGGTGCTGGAGTGGTATTGGCGTGGAGTAAAGGTTAGAAGATAGTTGTAAAGGTATGTGGTTTCGAATTGATAGCTTTATTAGTTATTAAAAAATATTGTACTATGAGTTGTAGAGACGATAGTTCTGTAGGGCCTTCACGACCCCAAAAAAGAAAATTTCAAATAAGCCTCTTATAGATGGTGTAGTTTCAGATTTGTTGGCTGAGCTTTCGCCAATTTATTCTGGTATTGGCGCACTGTTCAATGGTATTTGTTGTAAAAAAGCAAGTCAGCTTCAGGGAAAACCCATTTCTACGGTGAGGCAATGACTACCAACACATCCTAACGGGACCGACTGCACATGTGTTAAATAAATTTAAAGTTATAGATAATTTTTGAGACACAATCAGAAAAACTGGCCTATATATTCAGTCTCAAAGAAGCGTTTACACTGATGTTGGTAGTGACTTTGAATCTCTATTAATTTCCTGAACTTGTTGGACCTAATTTAAAGGGGTCCGGGACACAAAAATCGTCAAATTTTCGAATTTTTTTTATTATTTAAAAAAATTATCTGTGTTTTTCTGCTTAAAATGACGTCTAAATCATGTTTCTATCTTAATTAGAACTAGAGATATAATAATTTTTGTGTTGCGATGTTTTGAAAATCTAACACTCTTGACAGCTGTTGTCGCGGCAACAACATCTATCTTTGATACTTTAAATGCGTTTTTCTCCACGATACATTTTTTCAAGATTTCCTGTATTCAAATTGCTATAAGTCGAAAACCGATAAAGTTTAAGGGTTGAAATTTGGAATATGTCTTTTTCAAACATTATACTTTAATTTTGATTCAGCAAATTTGAAACAAATATTTACTTTTGAAAATATGACTTTTTAAAAAAACAGTACCTTTAATTTTTTGGAAATTTTCAATCAAATATTTTTCTTTTTTTATTGAATTAATATTTTTTAAATTGCTGAGTCATAATTAAAGTTTATAAATTTGTGAATATTTTAATGCAAGAATTTTGAATATTGACCAAGAATATTTTGATTTTAAGCAATTTAAAATGACCCCTTTGTCTTTCAAAAAATTTTAATTTAAAATTTTTAAAAAACCTTTGGAAAAATTTAGTGTTGTGATTTCGCTTATTAGTTAGATGGGTAATCAGAACAAAAAAATTCAAAATTCTAAATTAATAATAAAAAAAAATTTCATTAATTAATTAAAGATCCCGTTATCTTCTAAAGACGAGAATAAAGTATCTATCCCGTCAAAATCTAGTCAGGTTTTCTAATGACGAGTTAACTCGTCAATGCAACCTCCATATAAGTTGAAGACGCTTACTACGCTTTTCTTGTCTTATGGCAAAATTTCAATTTTCATCACACAATCCGGCATAACTTAAATCTGTTCCTTCAATACGAATAGACTATTTGACCAGAAAATCATCAACCGTTTTTGAGTCAATCTTTCGAGTTCCGAGATCCGCTTCATCAAATGAAACTCAACAATACGAATATATTATTTCACAAGGGTATCAACCTTTTTTTTTTTTTTTTTTGAGTCGATCTTTCCAATAACCAAATCAGCTTCCTGCTGCAGAAGACCGCCATCACAGTAACTAGTGTACAGCAATTAGCGTGCGGAGCTGACTCATTCTGAATCAATTTAAGCCCACTGAAACGATCCCCTGGCTAATTTGAGGACACACGACGTGCGAAACAAGAGGAAAAATTTGAAGATCGAAACTCTATACCCAAGCAAATGATCCAGCGGTTTGAAGTGAATCGTATCCTGATTACGGATGTCCACGGCTCGGATAAATGAGGATCTAATTGATCCGTGAATGGGGCTAATGATCCGAGTCCGGTACCGAGATTTTTTTCTCTCATCCCTTCCTTTTCTTCAAGTGGACAGAAAAAGAATCCTGGTCAAGAGACTTGATTGGAATCGTAATTCTTACTCGATTGAAGATTTTTTTCCCCTCCTGGATCTGCTGTGACTCATTAATGTGTGATTAATCAGATTTTTTTCCTGTTCCTGTAGAAAATGATTTTCCAGTTTTTTTCTTCCCTCCTTCTACTTCGGGAACTTTCTTGCGTGTATTGGCGCATTACGCCTAATTAGGTCTCAGATTTCTGCGGTGTCAGGCTTGTTTTTATGCGCTGTGGAGTGGGTGTGGGCTAATTTTGTCCGGGTTTGCCGTGAGTGTTAGGTTTGAGTCTCTGCTATTCGTTATTTTGCGCACAAGAGTCGGCTCACTAAAAACCCGAATGATGGTCAAATTACTGCATATTTCCATTGGTGCAATGCAGTTCGCTCTAAGTCTGCAATGACGCAGTTCATTTGTGCATAGTTAAGTGATAACGGGAGTGAATAAATAGATATTCACGTGTCTCAAGCATTGACTGTGTAAAATCGCACTAAAAAGAATACTTGAAATGCAAACTTAAAAAAAACCTACGTATTCGCATTAAGTAATTATAGAAGTCTGTAACCCCCTTGGTGGTTGTTTTGACGAGTTTAACTCGTCATTAGCAAATCTAACCAGATATTGATGGACGAGATATTTCGTCATTAAAACACCTGACCAGACCCTGATCTCGTAATCATGAAGAAGTAGAGAGTGTCTTTAGGACGATATATCTATCCATTAAAAATAATTATCAGCTTTTGATGGACGAGATATCTCGACGAAACCACTTCAAGGGATAGTAGAAAAATCGATATTTCCCTTATTAGACAGGACACGATTTGGTTTTTCATACGGCAAGGACCATATCTGGCCATGTTGCGCCCAAGCATTTTAAGTAGATATAAACCTAAATAAATGTTTACCGAAAGAGAACTATATCCAGGGAAGATTCAAACCTTCCTCACCTACAACTTGCAATTTGGTAGCGAACTCTACAAATGCAATGAGCCATGGGGATTTGGAGGAGCTAGTTTTATTTTGAAACTAAGCACTCTATCAAATTTCTATTAATCATTCGAATTTGCAATCTATTAATAACTGATTCTGACAACCATATCCATTGCAAAACATAGTTAAGTGTATAAGACATCTGAGGGATCCAAACGTACATATCCATTCTAATGTTTTCTTGGGATTTTTATTGTTTATAAAAATTTTATCTGTCCTCTTTATAACGTTTACTTACATCGTTACCTCATTTGTAGAAATCAGTTAATTGGAAGTATTTTTAAATATTTAAAAAAATAGATGCACTATTAACGCAAACATTATTTCAGAACATATTTTTTTTTTATGTTTAGGGACACATTACTCAAAAACTACTTGATATACATTCTTGAAATTTTTTATGATTTTTTATGATTATTTAAGACTAGGAATGAGAGATAAAATTCATATTTAAAAAAAAAATATTATACCTAAAACATTTGAATTTTTTGTGTAATTTTTTAAAAATTTTATAATTTTGTGAATTTAGAAAAAATTAAAAACCTTGTGTTAAGGTCTTTAAAAGTATCCACATACTACACTGTGAAATTTTCAGATTAATACAGTAATTCATGAATAAATCAGATGCCCCCAAAGTTTGTGAATTTAACATGGCTACCTATGGAGGTGCCGGACCCCCTTAACCAATAGTCTTTCCTGGAATTATTTCAATCAATGAGTGTGGTTAATTAGTCATTATTAAAGGGATGGTTGGTTGGGTTTTACAATGTATTTGGTTAAGCTTTTCCAAACACAACACATATTATATTACGTAATGGATATACAGAAGCCAGTTTAATTTTTTCTAACACAAAAGAGAGAAAAGCACCCAGGGTAAGTTGAAGGAATCCAACCAACAACTCGCAAGTTCCTTGCTGAGTGTGAAAAATTACTGAATATCGTTAAGACAAGTAGAAAAAGGATACACATTAGGTAAAACTTGTGAGTTCAGAGTGTTAAGTTGTTAAAGCAAGTACTTTTATTTCAAAATTCATGTGGTAAAATTTAGTTTCATAAGAATATGAATTAGTTTTCTTTGAACAACAGACAAAGTCTATGTTTTTTAGCACAAAAGGGGTAATATTGGTATTTCCTATCTTATTAATAAATAAAGAATCTATCAAAATCGACATCAAAGCCTGATAAAAATAAAATTCCTTTTTATACTGAAATCTAATTTTGACGTCTAACATTTTTCTCCCACAAAAACTCATCAGTTTTCTACAATTCCTTTATACAAAATGCATAAAATACTCCAATAGTATATATTCCCTTATTCGTTTTCATTTTCTGTTCTTCAAAACATTCAGAGTACATCAAGTTACGTAAAAAGATATATCCCTTTCTAACACCCAAAAATTACGCGTTTAAAGGATGTATTTTATTGTCCCTCACGTCGTGGCGTTAAAAGATTAAATTTTCTCACACAAAAGAGACCTCGGAAAACGTCTGGGTATACACACAGTGTACAAAATCGATGCGCCAGTCGAACAAATGAAAGAAAACCAGGAAAACCCATTCAACTTAAAGTGTGAATTGAGGAAACATGTTACATGGGAACTTCAATAAGAAACATTCTGGTGCCCCGAGAAAGAATATCGACAATCAGTTCCGTACATAACAACGGCCGGGAATACTCCCGTTCCACTGTTTGTTTATCTAAACCAGCTCTGGGCACAAAACAAAGTTTCCACTCTCAGCTTTTTGGAATTTCTTAAAAGTTGAAACCTCATTTCTCTTAGGTACAAAGGAGAAAGATTGCGTTTCGATCGACGAACAACGTCTCGTCCGAAATTTCTTTTGTCCAACAACAAAATTAAAAGTACATTTCCTGATAAACTAACTCGACTTGGAGACCGAGTTCCTTTCGAACCGATAGATGGGTAAAGTTCCTTATATAAAGGTCACAAAAGTAAAAATATGGTGTGAGAATCAAAAGTTTCATTCCTTAAGAGTAGGTTTAAGTGATAAACGGATGTAGTTCCTAATATAAATTAACATTGAGTTACGTATATGTAGTACGATTCAAAGTTTTTATTTATTTTAAGAAGGTTCAAGCGATAGATGGATGTAATTCCTTGTATATAAGCCACTTTAAGAGTAAAATTATAGTGTAGTAAGAATCGGTATCCTTTTACTAGTAAAACTGACCCAGATCTTCATGAACGATATATCTAGCCACTAGAAAAGGAACTGATCAGATCTTGTACTTGTCATTAATTAAAATCAGCGACTCCTTGATGACAAGATATCGTGTCATAAGCAAAATTTATTAGATCTTGACGGGTGAGATATCACATTAAAACCACTTGGAGGGTTAAGAATAGTCTAAGTGATGGATGGATGTAGTTCTTTATATTAAATAATATAATTATAGTTAGTAAGAGTAAAAAAATTGTATTTCTTAAGAGTTTGTTCAAGGCATATAGATGGTTAAAATAAGATTAAAAATATGTTTTAGTAAGAATCCAAATTTCATTTCCTTAAAAATAGGCTTGAGTGCTAGACTTATGTAGTTTCGTATACAAAGTAACATTAAAATAATATATAGCAAGAGTAATGAATAAAGATAGAAGTTTTATACCTCAAAAATAGGTTTAAGCAATTGACGAATGAAGTTCTTTATATAAAGGTAACAGAAATAGTAAAAGTATGTGTACCACATTTTATTCAATAAGGGTAGGTTTAAGCAAATTAAAAATATATGTGGTAAAAGTCAATGGTGCATAGAAGGGCAGACAGTTGCAAACGAATGACATAACATTGTCTTTCCAGACGAATCTCGATTTTGTCTACATCACTACGATGGTCACATCCGAGTCTGGCGTCACCACGACGACAGTCTGTATGATTCATTCATTATGAATTACCCTGCCGGTCCGCCACCTGGAGGTATGATTTGAGATACCTTTGAATTCAACTCTTGTACCCTCTTTGTAATCAATGCTGGTGCAGCCAGTACCCTCCACTGCATCTCTGAAGTTTGAGGTCATATTGTCGTTCCTTACTATCGGCCCACATGCAGCCAGTTTTCAACAGGACAATGTTGGACAACATTAGTATGTAACGTGTGGCAATTTCTCAATGTCCACCAGATTTTCCTATTTCCACGGTGAGTCCTTTAATGAGATCGCAAACGCCAGATCCATGTACGCCCAACGATTTACACCTAACAAACTATTCCCCGCTATGCCAGATAAACTTTGGCAACGTGGGGAAACAGCGTGGCATGATAGATCCCAAGCATACATCTATAGCCCTTTTCTTTCAATGCAGAGATGTATAGCAGCAGTTATTGCCGCATATGGCGGGTATATAAAATAATGATTTCTTCCCGTTCCGTAAGTCACAAGGAGATGAGTTTCCACCATTTAGCCTGATGTGAGCTATTTAGTCTGCCTGATGTGATTAGTACAGAGTGTCCTAAAAGTTCCAGTACTCCAACTTTAAAAAAATTATTACCCGTGTTTTTTTTAATGGTTGACTTTTTTTTCGTCTGCCCATAGTTTATTGATTCTTTAATTTTTGTCGTTTGTTTTTCATCGCGCTTAAGCTGTGCGATAATAAAGTTCCACGTCATTTTGTTCTTCATCGCAAAATGAGTTTATCACGCGTTCAGAAATTTGTGCTGCTTGAGGCTTGTTTTAAATGTACATCATATGCATTTTGGCGACATAAATATCGAAATGAAGCAATACCGAGAAAAGATACGCTATATCAACTCTTTCGGCGATTTTGTGAGACAAGTTCGATGGAAGACAAACACAGCAGTGGCAGACTGAAAGTCGACACACCAGACTTTGTGAAAGAAACTCAACGGAGGATATTGCAATCTCCTCATCAATCCGTGAGGCGTTTGTCGCAACAAATCGCACTCCGGCAAGAAAAGTGACACAAGTCAAAAAATAAAAATTTGGATTTTATGTCATTGAAAAATATGTATGAGGTGCCCCAGCATGTTATATTACTTTTATATAGAATATAATAGAAGTTACCACCATAAATACTTACCAAAATTTAAAAAAAGTTTATACTATTTCAGTATTTGTTTTATAGTATCCTTTAGGTAGATGTTTCTCAAAATTTGTAATTTTGAGTTGTATCACTTTTCTTGACGGGAAGCGAAATGTGCACATCACATGGATCGACACATAACATTTTAAGATCTTTGCATTTTCTTGGTTATCGTGTAAAAATGTCACAGGAGCTAAAGCCAACGGGCAATGAGAAAGCGGCTTTATTATTGCCGATGTTTCCGAAGAAGATTTACTCCCAATAATATCAACATTTTGGACAAAATATTTTTCTCCGATGAGGCACGGTTTCATTTAAGCGGTTACGTGAACTCGCAAAACTCCGGCATTTGAGCGATGACAAATCCCCCCCCCCATTCGTTAATTAAAAAACCTTTACATTCTCAAAAGAATTGGTGTTTGGTGTACTGAATCACGCAAAAGGATTATTGGGCCTCTGTTTTTCAAGTCAACTGTTGATGGCAGTGTATACAGAGAACTTATCCAACTATATGTTGCATTATTAAAAGTGAATGAACGAGATTCTTGGTTCTATAACAAGACGGTGCTACCTGCTATACACGTTATGACGTAAATACGGTTTTTTCGATGACCCGGGGATTATCGTTGATCTGTGGGTTAACTCGAACTTGTGAATACGGCCGTAAGTGTTTAAATAGTTAATAAATAATTACAAAAAACTAGTTTTAAAGCTGGTGGTGTTAAATACGTTTTATTACATTTGCTATCTAAATAAATAAAAAAAATTTTAGAACCGAAGGAAAAAAACAGGTTTAGCTATAATCAATTTTCATAAAAACTATAATTTTCTATCAATGGAGGTTATTTTTTGAGGCGTTATCAATTCAACTCTACTAATTAAATTTTACTTTAGTTTAATTTTTAATAATCTCTAAATTTCAACCTAATATTTTGTCGATTAATTACTTAGTGAATATAACTAAACAATAAATATGACTGCATAAAATATTATTTTCTGTCTAAACAAAAGTTATTAAGCATTATACAAATTCTTCAGATAACTTGTGTTTACTGTTATATGCAAAAAAAATTAATTTAATCAACTTTTATTAGTTAACTTTTTGTTATTTACGAGAAAATTTATTCCATACAAACATATATTTAAGTCTATAAAGGATTTTATTATCTGTCTTTTTAATGAGGTATCTAAATTCAAGAGCGTATAGTAATAAGAAAGCAAATTTTCGTTGAATATGCCCACCAAGTAAATAAAAGTTTTATAAAAATTAAGTTAAAGGAGATAAGTAAAAATTATAATATTTTGGATCAAATGAGCTTAGAACGGTTATAAAATTTTTTTCACCTGTTTTAATTATACAGTAACTATTGAAAAATTACTCATTGCTTGCTTATAGATGCTTCTAATTCGTATTCTCGGGGTGATGGAGTGTGGTTGAAACTCTATTTGCTGGCATCCTTTCATTTGATGAATTAAGTAGATTCATTTAAGATTGATGTATGTCAAGGTACTAAATTAATGAATCATTGTAAGAGCACAATACATCATTGAAAGTATTGTAAATACAAATGCGAGTGCATAATTTAGTGCTGAAAGTACAGAAGGAGTCAATTTGATATTTAGTTGTTATAGAAAAAAGTCCAGGCAGCAAAGACAAATTACAGATCTAACTACCTGGAAACAACAAAATAGTAGTATGGAGACTAACGCCGAAGGGATTTTTTTTTACCTATTGTTGATAAATATCATTAAAAAGGCTCCATCCGCCTCTAATTTGAATTGAAAATATTTTTGGATAGATTAAATTATTTTTTATATTATCCCTGGCGAGGTTTATAACCCTCCTGGCGGTTTGAACAATGTATCTCATGGCTTATCTTTGCGTCGAGAACTATCTGTATTGACCAGCCTCTTTGGTGCAAAATTATGTTTCAAACTGTCTCCAATTCTGTGCAAGGGACAATTTCTTTTCATTTTATGGATCTTCATTCCCTTGTTGTAGTAGAGCAAGTTTTGTTTCAACAACGTATATCATCCTTAGCAAAATTGACCAGATCTTGATGGACGAGATATCTCATTGCAACCACCTGGAGCGTTACAGAATACCTATTTTATTCATACTGCGTACAAAACGTAAGGCGATTCAAAAAAAGGTTCAAATACTGAATTGATTATAGTATAAGTATTGAATTGACTAGACAATTAATTCGCTATATTATTGTGGTAGAGCTATTATCTATTTTTATCGAATACTAAAATTTGTTTTATTGCTCTTTGATCACTTGTTAGCTGTGTGAAGCAAGCTTGGATTTAGATTATGTAAGGAAAACATTGTCATTTGGTGAATGTAATTCTTTTGTTAATAAATGATCATTCACTATTTGTTTTGTAGATATTTCATTTAAAAATGTGCTGTGAGACAGTCTTTCGAGCAGAAAACGCATGAAAAGAGATTGTAAAATTATCAATGTTGATTTACGAACAAACAAAATATTTCTGAAACTTTTTGTTTGAGTTAATTCATATTCTGAAAGGGGCCGCCATGAAAAGCTCGGCGGATCAAACCACTACGCTAATATATGTACCAGTTGTAGGCTGCGCAGGTACAATTTCAGTCAGGTTCAAATCATTCTTGGTTGTATTTCTGTATCTTCTGCTGATGTTTTTATTTCCTTATTGTGTTTCCTTGTATGTCCATTTACTTAACGTTATTTAACGCATTTTGCCCAAATATGACCATTGAGATGTGAAAACTAATACAATCAATTAACCACATTCTGAAAGACTAAAGATTTTAGTCCTTTGAAAGGACGACTAAAAATTTCCAAATTCCGGAGATTGATTTTTCATTTTGGTCAATATTTCAAACCTGGAATTTTCTATAGATAGTGGTAACAAATAAATGAATAATACATGAATAGTACATCCCAATGAATAAAACATTACAAAAACAAAATGACAGAATTAACTCAATTCTTTGACATAAAACATCTGAAAACGTGCCTATAAATGAAATAAAGCACTCAATAACAAACATACGTGTTTCAATAAATTTAAATTTAATCACATTTTCCTTCAGTAGATGGAAACTGAAATGGGAAAAATGGAACCTAAAATAGGACATTAAAAATATATCTCGAACATGTCCTTTCATCAGAGCTTCCGCTCGGTTTCATCGAAAAACCTCAGGTGTTTGGGGCGATATTCTAAGGGCGAAATCACAAAAACACGTGCACTTACGCGTCCTGCATTCTTCAATTCTGAATTCTGAATTCTATTTCTTACAACCACTCTAAGAAGCTGATTTTATTTGAGAATAAATTCAGCATTCAACCACAAGCTTCTACGCACAGGGAAAGTTTCGGATAGCGCGTTCTTTTTGTTTTTGTCCTTTCCATTACTATCTGCTTGGGTATTAAGGCAGCATGCTGTTCGAAAGATTCTAAGATGGGCTTTCCTGGGACGAGCATATCTTTTTTGCAGTGAGGAATGGTGCTTTTGGCTACAGGATTTCAGAGATGGGATTGTTTGGGAAGGACTTGTATGGGGAGTGAAAAGCTCTAGCGGTTGTGTAAGCAGCTTCTAAACTATTTCAGGTGAATAAGGTCATAAAGAAATCTTCTAAGTTCCGAGAAACGAGTAATGTGTTTTTCGTTGGAATTCGCGTTTTGAAGTGAAGTATTTTGAGAGAAATAAGATCATTTTATACCAGCTTTGCTCGGGTGTGTTGTTTTAGAATGAATGTCTTAGACGCAATCCATTCTTTCCAGTAAAACGATAGACGCAGAATTTAATTGAAATAGGAGGAGCAACCCGGCAAAAGGATCTTTTAAATATATGAGGTGTTCAATACTAGAGTGGATCAAGTCCATTTTATTACATTTTGAGACACAGCGAGTTACTCGTTTGTACTTTTCCCATTGGTCGGGCTTTTATTTTGCCATTTCTCGAAAATCAAATCAACCAGGGACTTATTTCAAAATTGCACTAAAAAGATTCAACTTAAAGTAGTTCGGGTGTTTGATTATCAGAGTTTGACCAGAAAGTGGATTTGATTCACTCTAGTTCCGAAGGCTTCGTATATTAACATTCCAAGTGGTTTTGACGAGTTATCCATTGAGAGATCCGATCAAATTTCTTAATAACGATATAGCTCGTCATCCAAGATAAAGCCAATTTTTTTATACAAGATCTGATCAGTTTTTTCTAAGTCCGTGATATCTCGTGCATGAAGATCTGGGCAGTTTGGCAAATGCCGAGATACATCGTAGAACAGGACACCAGTAGGGTTACCATTGTAATCAAACTGCTTTCAAATTTCATGATAAGTTCCTTGGTCTAGGTTACAGTGGTGTAGGTCACTTTTTCTTTGTTTTCTAGGAATTAATATAATTCAAAAGGTACTCTAATACATTCGTGAACAATGTTATCGTTATAGGGGAATGAATATTATGAATGAAGCTATGAATTACTTCGCGTTTTCTGCAAACAGATTGCCTTGTGTAGATATTTATTCTGTGTCTAAGAGCCTTTATTTTTGAAAAAGTGACATACCACTGTAACTTTAATGCATTCATTTTAAGGCCAAAATACCTATAACTTTCGGCATGTGATCGAAATTACACTCGATGTAATCTTGCGCAATTCTAAATCAGCTGTTCGTTTTTGTCCATTCGATCGATTGAAAATTGATCATCCTGTCAGTTTATTGAAAGATCCAGCATTCATATGTTATTTAGATGGCAAATAGGCGGTTGAATACACGAAGGACTCGAGCAACACAATTGGTTATTATCGACAGTTCCGCGGATAGATCCGCGGACAACAACTCGCAATTTTGAACCGTGGTCAGATAACGAGGTCAACAACTGATCTGGCACCACACACTCCTATGCTGTATAGAACATAAATGTGTATTGCATCACAATGGATTCCGTAACCCTACAGGATCCATGGTAATGACCGAACGGACAGATTGGTAGAAATGCGTCAGTTAGTAAATGATAAAATCTATTTTTGATGCTAACACGCCGCGGACAAAAATCGGTACCGATGATATACTATGATAAACTATCCCACTGTATTGTTTTCAAATATAGAATAATCCTTTATCGCTTTAATTTCCAACTTAAGACTGGTAGTGAGATTGTTGTGTTGTTTTCACTCGTAGTTCGTATTTCACTTTTGTATTTCGTGGGATTTATCTTTTCTTGTTGGTGGAGTCGCGATTCAGCAACCGGAGGGTTTCAAGTTCGAGACTCAATGTAACCAAAGGATGTCATGTTCATGTGTGCAGGTGCACATTAAATCTGCTAGGGCTTTAAATGTCCTCAAGTTGGCATCGAAGTTCGGAAGGATGGAGTGTCTCAATCCATGAGCTAATGAAGAGATTATAGTACCGAAGTTTCATGATTTTGAACTACTAATTCGTAACTCTGATGTGTGGAAGTGGTTGTGTATTTGGTCATACAGCAATTGCGCTGATGAGGCAACACGGACAACATTATTCATCAACAGACTTGAGTTATCTATACAAGACAGATCATAACTGGAGTCGTATTCAAGTGGTGTGTATGAGCATACACAGGCATACATGCCAAGTGCATAATGTTCAGAGGATAGAGACAAAGAGTCTTCAGATGTTTCATGGCGTACTGAAGTGAGAGTGAGAGAGACAGAGTAAAATGTCAAATACGAGCATTTAGACATTCATTCCTAATTATGCATATGTCAGTACATATTAGTTGACAGTTGCATTCTCCATATAACTGTTAGAAGTGGATAAATGTTCTCAATCAACCGAAATAGGGGCCCTACAGCAATGATCGTGTATATATACATTATCCAACGCAAGGACGTGAAAATGCCCTACACAAATTTAAAATCCACTCTAAGAGAGATAGTTAATTAACGTCGCATTGGAGCAACGTAAAACAATCACGCAAATTAAAATTCATATTTTTCCTCAAAATCTCTTTTTAAATAATATTTTAAAACCTAAAAGTGTTTTTGTTTGCGATGGTTTTGGGAATAAATACCCTATATTTATATGG
This sequence comes from Metellina segmentata, assembly GCA_947359465.1. Taxonomy (NCBI): domain Eukaryota; kingdom Metazoa; phylum Arthropoda; class Arachnida; order Araneae; family Tetragnathidae; genus Metellina; species Metellina segmentata. Next base: position 102,321,312 of record OX375873.1, on the reverse strand, counting down.
ATTCAAAGATGGCAGTACTTTGCTTAGTCCTCCAAGTGATTTCGACGATAAATCCAGTTCATCAAGAACAGATCACTTCAACACAAGACCTGGTCAGTTTTTCTAACGACGAGATGCCTAGTAAAGACTACCACCTGAAGGGATAAGTTTGCTTTATCAGATTATTTTTTCACTCGGTTATACTCCTTAATCAGTTACACATCCGTAATACTTTCAAACTATAAGAGAATGAATCATTAGTCCTTATATTGTTTACATATTTCTTCCACTCTCTCTTTCTTTATACATATAATTCATCACCATACAAGTTTACAGTTCAGTGTTAGTGTAAACATTTAAAATAAAATAACTCAACATGTATTTTTGCAAATACTTTATAACATGTAATTTTGCCTAGAGTTAGTTTTAAAGGTGTTTATAGTCAAGAGTCATATCTGGCAAAGGTCTGCCAAAAATAAGATAATAAATAAATAAAACAACCAAGGAAAATGTGATAGATGGATTTCAACTATGCACTTTGATTAACTACTTTTGTATCATCCATAAGTACATTAGTAAATGGACCTTCAGTTCATGGAAATAGGCAGGTAGGTATTTTAATTAACGTCGCACTAGAGTAACATAAGAGGCTATTGGCGTCGATACGGGATCAACCCCCAATGTGAAAGATCCGAGGACAACACGTAATTTTTAACAGTCAGTTGACAAGGACACATCTGCCTGAGCTAGACCCCCACTCTTAAAATTTCCACATCTCGCCAGCGTGAGGAAATTTGTTACCACGACAGATGTAATGTGTCATAGCCCCTTTTGTACCCGACGGTTTTGGAATGGATTCGAACACGAAACCCTCCGATTGCTAATCCGTTGCTCTTCCAACTGTTGAATTCATAGAGCGCCTTAGTATTCGTTATATTAGTCAGCAAACAAGTTTAGTTTTTAAGAGTATTGTGAGAGAATAATTGAAGAAAACACTTTTAACTCCTAGCTAAACTGCACACAAGACGTTGACATTATACGTACTGTGTTAAATACAGACCTTGTTAAATTTTCTTAATTTTGTCCTAATATCTTATAATTTTATGAATCAACAACCACTATTTATCAATCACAAAGAACCCAACGATCAATACGTATACATTTTTAATTTCCTGTGCAACACTCTAAGCATTATTTCAAATCTTTTAACCAACTCGGATAAAGTTATTCACATAAAGCAAAGGATAACATCGAAATAGCATTTTTTCACCACCCAGCCATTTGAACATTATTCATCATAACAGTCTAATCGCGAAATTGTGAAGAACTTGACGTTCGTCTGGTGTGCCAAGTGGGTATGCTCACATTAAAACACACATGCACACCATATATTCTATGCACACCCGTTTATAGAAGCAGTTTTTTATTCCAGGGCGGAATTCATTTCCATATCACACCTATCCCCATTATTAGAACCAAGAAACTTTCGATAAAGAAGCACCCTGACCTGTAGACTGATTGTTCGGCAAATCTACATAACTAAAACGTAGGATAGTTTAGAACGTTATCCAGGCCTGGAATCAATAAATAGTTCTTGATTCATTTCTTAAATCTTCAACAAAAATAGTCCTGAATAAGTAACCATGATATAAACAAATATAAATGACACCATTTTGTCATCGTAGATATAAAAAACATGGCATGACATATACACCACCAATAACATTACTTAACCCGATTGAACCGTGAAAAAATATCTGGCAGCTTGTTGCTCTCTACACTACCACACTTAGTAGCACCAACGCACAGAAATGAAAAAGAAGACTCATGATTACTCACATTCAACGTAGCTGTCGGCGAGGGTAATCGATGATCGGCGAAGGTTTTTCATCAACTCTTGAAATTCCTTCAAGTGCAAAAAATAGCGAACCCAAAAACCTTTTAGGAGGGGGAGACCGGAATTGCGGCATGTAAAACAACCTGTCAATTACACTTACGGTGCCGGCTTCCCGACTGCAGTCTTGTCACACGGTTGAAAAAGCTAAAATTCTTCTCTCCGCGATTTCTGCACCAATTATGCTTCTGGAAACATCCCTGTCCCGTCATAGCTGAGCGTGAATCACTCTCGGTGATGAAGGATTGAAGGGGTGGGGACAGGGCCCCCTCGGGGTAGCGAGAAGGGCCCACTCATTCTGAAGCAATTTTCATCGTCGCCGCGGTCCCTGGAGCTATGGCCGCGTGGGAGGCACTTCGGTCTTCGCAGTTGCCTGGATACAAGTTGTCAACCTACGCATCTGCGGTCCATGTAGGTTGGACGAGTGAGGCTTTGAAGGTAGCTTCGAGTTCCGTTTCTTTCCTGTTCTGGTTTTATTTTATTTCTGATTAAATGTTTTCGATACCTGGAGCTGCAATTATGATTGCTGAGTGGCGAGTGAAGGTCATCGCGTAGTGAGGTTTTCTTAGTTTGAAGGATCTCCGGACCATGGCTGATTATTGCTTCACCTTCGGGTGTATTATAACAGTTGGTGGGGAAAAAATTTGAGTGTCTTTTGTAATTGAATTTGCAAATTATGTGTTTCATATTGCTTTTTTGAAGGTGGCGCTGCTGAGAAGTGACCTCTCAAATGATACCGGCTAGCGCATGAATATGGTTATAGTTTTAGAGGTATACGTAAATGCCACAGATGTTATTTGGCAGCCGATCTCTAGGGCTGAGGTCGAGGTAGGTTGTTGAATTAATGTCGCACTGAAACAACACAATGGGCTATTGGCAACGGTCCGGGATCAATCCCAAACTGCCAATATCGAAACATGTAGACGTTCACAACGTCACGAAATTCGTTAATTCATTGGGAAATCTATAGAAGAAGTGTAAATTAGATAAATTTAAAATAAGCTTAAGTTTCTGTGAACCTTTAACTAATGTCATGGGTCTCACAGACCTCGAGTCATTTTCGACAGGTCGTTTCCACCCTTTAAAGTGAATATTGGTCCCTGTCCTATTCAGTACCTTCCTATTACGTTCAACAGAAGCCACATTCCAAGTCTGGTTTGGCTGGGTGGTCTATTAGACCGCTTCAAAGCATTTGCGTTACCGTTATTGTTGAATGAAGTTGTCTAAGTTGGAGTAAGGAATTTCGGCAGAGAGCCTAAAATGGCAACAAACTTTACTAAAAAACGACCTGTGTGTCTTACACAAAAAGAAATTCAGGACATTGTTCATAATTGGTCGGTAATAGAGTACTGGGACAGTAAAATTTCGGATAATATTATTGAAAGTGAACTCGAAACGGATTCGGAAATTTAACCAGATGAAGATGAAGACATTTCAAGTGCGTCTTCACAAGAATAATATTTCTACGAAAAAAATAACTTCAAGTGGGATGGCTGGGAGGGGGACATAGTCGTGTCGTTTGAACACAAAAACACAACAGTTTTACAGTTTAAAGGGTTGAAACGTCCTGCAAAATTAGGTCCGAAAGCTGAGCCTGAAGAGACATGGAATCTACTTAACTTATACAGTAGTATAAAATGTATTTCATGTTAAGAATTGAATGATCTAAATTCAAAATGAATAAATAATAATTATCTAAAGAATCTTAAGGAAAGTTGAATAATATATTATATTAATCAACTTTATACGCACTTTAGTGAGTGAGGTCTGAGAGACCCCTCCACACTCGTTACGAGACGATTTGTGACACAGCAGTTAAAGGTTAAGGTGTATGTTCTTAAATTATCATTGAGCTTATTGAATTTAGTATGGTGTTTTTCGCAGAATTCAACTTATATTTTGAAAATAATTTTATTTCGCGTTATTACAGTGTGAACATCGTTAGGAAAACGGGAGATCTATAAATATTGTTCCATTTCATCTATATTTATTAATTATAATTGATGTTTATAGCATCAATTAAAATAGAAACTTAAATATAATAGAGACCATTATGAGAAATTATCTTCACCTGGGATTATTATAAAATTTAAGAAACTCGAAAAAAAACTTGATTTAAATTAAATTTACTTTTGGATATGATTCTATGTATCCGTGAAAGAGTAGCTTTATCAGTCAAAATAATTTTTTTTAATTCAAATGTTACATGCAATCAATAAAAATACTTTAATATGCTTATATATTATATAATTAAAAGCTACTTTGTGGTTTCATATTATGAGCAATAGCGAACGAATGGAAACGTTGGATTTAATAGTGTTTAATTCAGGCCTCGAAATAGATTTTTTAATACAGGTGCATCTTGTGCACCTAAGTTTTTAAATTAGGTGCACAGATTATACTTTAGGTGCACATTAAAAAAACGTAATATAATAGCATTCATGTAATGTAAACTACTTTATTAGTTGGGAATGTGTGGATATGTTACAAGTAGACAGTAAAAAAAAATATTTGAACAATTTTTTATCTGCGAAATTATTACTTACAAGTATTCAGTCATCATCAGACATTGGAGTACAATCAGAAACGTCTACGTTTTTAGCAGATCTTTACCCATCAGGTTTAGTTTCCATCCTTCTTTAAGTATTTTTAATTCATTACAACATAGCATTTTCTGGATTGCAGTTTTCGCATAGTGTGTACTTAGGAATTTAAATTACGTTCTTTTAGAGCGAGAGTGGTCGATACAAATATTTTGTTCAAACATCAAAATAACATAAAATATGTTTCCCCGCTTTTTTTAACGATAGGTGCACGCATAAAGGGAAAAATTAGTTTCACAATTTTATTTTCAGGTGCACAGTGCACCCGGGTATTTTGAGCCCTGGTTTAACTGATTTGAAAATTTACTATCACTAGTTGATATTGTTAATAAGAATTTAATTTTAATGTTAATAAAACTAAAATTTATAGTTGGATTTGACTGTATACATTACAATTTACGTATTATGTGTAAAATAAACACCCCGTTTAGTTTTGAAAAACATCTCATACTATTTTCGACATATTTAGACCAAACCAATACACAATTATTTTCTCTTAACCCTTGACAAAATACCTCGTCCATAAAGATCCAACGACTTTCGGTATCCAACAAGATAACCCGTGAAAAAGATATTAGCAATGGTTTTACATTGATCCATTTTATTATCTGGCCAGTTTTCTTCTATTGAAGAAATATCTCGTTCTTCAATATCTGACCAGTTTTGCTGATGACGAGGTACCTTGTCAAAACCCTCCATCAGCATGGTTAAAGCTCATATTTTCTTGCAGTGAGCGTTGCACTCCATAGTTTCATTAAAAATGATCTAGGTCAGTCGTCGACATTCAATAATACGCCAAATTTTCTTACCAAACACGAACACCAACTGCATTGCCAAATGAACAGCAACCAAATATCCCAACTGGAGAGGCCTTTCCCAGAGCTTTGACTGCAACAACGATTTTCCACTGAATCACTGCTGACAGTGAGATGAGTCGTCTATCACAAATACTTCAAACGCCGAAATGAAATTTGAAAACCAAATATCACCCGTGGAAAATATAATAAAAATATAAATCAACGAAGCACTACAAACAAAAAACAGCGAGCATATTCCAAAACCACAAAGGGAAAGGGGTTGTCGAATTTCCCAAAGGGGTGACACGGGAGGAGGGGGAGATATGGAGAGGAAGAGGCAGATAATGTAACAACACCCCATTTTAAATTACCAACATCTTTCACGATCCCCCTCCCCTAACATCACAACCCTTTCGGCACAACACGCGCGACGGCTGCACTGAGGGGGTAAATCCGAAGACCCTTATTTGCATTGCCCGCGGCGGGTGAAGGCGTGAACTTTGAATGGGGGATCCGATGAGGGATTAAAAAAGCCGAGGAGAATTGAGTGACATAAAGCACACCATGTGTTTCGTTGGCTGTGGGCTTTTATTTCCATGGCTTCTGTTCTCGCGTGTTATTCTACAAGTGGGAATGCATTTTCAAAAACTGGATGTGGATTATTCAAATTTTCGTGTAATCCGGATAATAAGTTGCGTGTTGATCGGATGAAATGTGACATGCTGTTGAAAACTTCGTTGAAACTTAACTTGTTGGATGCTTTTTCTTTAAAGCTAGGTGTGTTCGACTGAAGCATTTGAGCACATCACCTCAATGAATCTGTCACTGAAGTTTTGAACTTATCTCTCTGTTTAAAATTACATTTGATACAAGTTTTTCCTATCTTAAATTTAACATTGCCTTTGTTGTCATGTGTATTAAAATTTTTTTTTTACTGAAGTTAAATTTAATCTCCTCAATTTATTGTAATGTACATGTTCTAGTATATTCTACGATTTTTTTACTGCAACGTAAAGTTTCTAAAGTGGTATTTATTAACCCTCCTAGTTGTTTGTCTAGCGTTGAAAATTGACCTGTAATGTCCAGCCTTTTGTACAAAAACCTTCTCCAACTTACCAACAGTTCTATACAAGGGAAATTTTTGTTTCGCCTACTTAGAAAGATCATGGTTACCCTCATAATGGGGCAAAAGACTCCAGATGAGATAACTCGTCCTAAGCAAAAGTAACGAGATTTTGTACGATAAATCACGTCTTGGAGGATTCATCTACCATTTGGAGGATTGATCCGAAGGAAAATAAAATGTATTGTAGACAGCAATAAATTAATAAATAATAAGACAATAAATATTTATTAAATTAGAAGTTTTAAGGTAACTTTTCACACTTACTAAATTCTTTAAACATCTACAATTTGGTATACCTAATACAATATCATGCAATACGTGAAAAACTAAGTAATTGTTTAAACAAAAAATGTTTGTTTAGCGTCCCTTCAGTTTATTTTTTAATGCAATTTAATTAAAAAAGAAATTAAAAACGAGATAGTAACACTTATTTTTAAATTAAATTCATTTATCTAATTAAAGTTTAATCAACATAAAATAAAGCAAAATTATCATAATAGAAAACATTTTTTTTTTAATTTAAGGAACATATACTTAACATAACAACTTTGAATAAAGTAATTTAGTATTATTTATATCTAAGTATTTATATTTAATTCGACATGGCCTTAAAACATAGTGCATAGTGAGTAATTGTAACAATTTGAATTATAGTAATTTGCACTAAACAGTATCGGTTTAGTAAGAATACGTTAAAAATTTTCAAACATTAAACAGTAGAATATTTTTTTTTAAATGACAGATCAAATCAGCTTAAAAAGGTTTGTTTAGCATTGCACTTCAAAGCAACTATCTTCTAAGAAAGATTCTGTTTATTGATAGCGAAAAACGATCGCTTACATGTAAGTGGTAACAATTCTTCGGAAATTTTAATACCAACGAAAAAGTATAAACTTTATTCAAGTTTGATAAGTACATTTCTGGAAGTAATAAAAACCAAAGATATTCTAGAATGATACATTTTGAATAAATAGCGTGGATCTAACGGAATTTCCTTTTCGGTTGATTTTAAATTGTTCTTTACAGGCAATCAATCATACTGGGATCATCATTTTCAAGGATGGTCATAAAATAAAAAAACTAGAACGTTTGCTCAACTCATAACTTTTTACTTTCATATTTAAACAAAGGATCTTAAAAGCACAAGCCCCTTTCCAGTTAAAAGGACATCCAGGGCAAACATAAATGGCGTACTTCTTGGAACATGCTATACAACCTTCTGAAATGACAAACCGTTCCTCCGAGACAACTACTTCAAAAAAAAAATACCTGCTCAGAAGTGTTCATTAAAAAATGCAGCCAAACGGACAAATCCCAAAGCTCTCACTGACAAATATTTGCAAGTAAAAATACACATACAGCCTGTTTAAATTTCTGATTCGGAAGAAAGGAATAAAGAGAACAAACTACATTCAATATCAAATAGTCCATATGGAACGCGCACTAAGTAAATCTTTTAAATAATTATTTTCCCCTCCTTGAAAAATCAAAACAAATGCATCCGTTGCCAAACTTCTATATCAAAACTTTCATTCGCTGGGAAATTCGGAGCAGGGCATGCTCTCCAACACTGAGATAAAAAAAAATAATAAATCTACATTCGCAAACACAGCGAGTCGAAGTTTTTCCCCAGAAAATAATGAATAATTTATTATAATAAACGAGCTTCCTCTAGGAAACGGAAAAATAGGAAATTCGGAAATGCATTTTTGTAAAATTAATTGGAATCTCAGTAAAAACAAACACATCGCCTTCCAAATTCATATTCTTTAATCTCATTTATAAAGATGAAATTAAACAAGTGACGTCAAAACAAGTAATCGTGATTTTCAATTAAAAGTTTTTCCCTTTTTGTTTTTTATTTCATCGTGAGGAATTTGTGTTCGGGATTTTTTTCGCTTTGTTTCGTTCTCCATCTATTTATTTCTAGAGATTAAAAGTTTCTTGAAAGGATTCTAGTAGCTGCCTCTCCGAACCTAAAGCGAACTAATGTAACATTTATTGAATTTTTGATGATAGAAGGGGATGAACGGGTCGGATTTTGCCGGGATTCGAATTTATTCCGAAGAATAAATCGAAATTAATGCATGAAGAGAGACTCCTGAAATATTCAAAAAAGTAATTTCTATCAAGGCTTCCCACACCTGTGTTCATTAAAAGTATAAAAAAACGTTATTGCAAATTAAGAGGTAATAGACATTGTTAGGAAAAGCTAAATAAAATAAGAATTTTACCTCTTAAGATCTTTTTGTTTCCCCGATAAAGTAAGGTAAGGTAATTATTATGCTAATATTGCAACGCTAATAACGTTGTCGAAAATTACAACATGTATTTATTTCCTATATATTAACATTACCTTAAATTAATAAAATATGATCATATGCATAGTAATACCTTATTTCAATACATGTTCTCTAAGTAGATATATGTCTATGAATAGCGTAGAGAATGGCCACAGACTTACCCGTGGAATCACATAATTTAAACAATATATATATATGATGAACAATATATTTATGACTATCAGTCTATTTCATAAGAATGATGTTTTAACAAAAGCTTTTATGTTTTATAAAAAGTGCTTTAGTGAAAAGCTGCATGATAAATAAAATCTTAGTACTTTATTCTTTGCTATACATATCGAAATCTGAATACAAAATCTGAATATAATTAACTCTGATATTGTTTGATAGATTTTGTGTGTATGTAAACATCCAGATTGATGTAACACGTAATCGATTAAATATATCCCATTTCTTTCCGAATCATGTAGAATGGTATAGTGGAAAAACGGATTCTTAAATTCCGACAAAAGATTCATCTTCTTGCAAGTACGAAGATGTGTTGAGACTCAATCGGTTTCTATTTCTTCTCCGGTACACTCTATAAAAAAATCGATGCTCCAAGAAGGTACAGAATTACAGTGGTGGCGGTCTCGATTAACCTGGAACTGCGCTGACTGAGGTCGCATAGTGAGGATACCCGTTTCCAACTGTGTCCTGAGGACAACCGCAGACGTATCTGGAGACGTCCAGGGCAGCGTGGGGATATTGTCCTTATTATCGCAAGTCACACATGCCCTCTTCAAAAGGGCGTTATGGTCTGAGGTGCCATCAGCGATAACCGGACTCCTTTAATTGTCATTTCTGGCATACTTACAGCACACTGGTCCGTATATGACATTCTAAGACCGGTTGTGTTACCGTTCCTTTTGCGACTTCCCGGACGTACTTTTCAACAAGATACTCCCCAGTGGCACAAGGAACGTGGTGCTATGAACTGTCTTCAATCTTTCCCAACACTTCCTGGACCAGCTATGTCCACTGATCCCTCAAGCATAGATTGTTTCGTTATGGTAAGGCGATTGCAACCATCCTGGAATGTTGATCTCTTAGCCCAACAGTTAGATACAATTTGGCAAGAAATTCCGCATTACACCATTTTGAACTTTTTTAATCTATGCCACGCTGGGTGACATCTTGCATCCAGGACAAAGGTGGACCGACGCCTTATTGACTTCCTCCCTTTGTAATGGCAATCTCTGAAATAAATCATTCACTTGTTCTGAAATTTGAATAGTTTGTTTTTCTATGTAGGTTCGTCACATCCGCCAATTTTTATCGCAATCGGATCATTCCTTCTTGGTGCTACAATTTTTTTTTGTTTCCAAATATAAAAGCTATCATTTATAGCATCAAACAAAAATGTAATGAAGATTTCTCACTTCGAAATTATACTATTAAGTAAAAAAATTAAAAATTTACAATTAATACTATTTTTATGAAGCAAGATGGGAGTTACTAATAAACTGGTGTGCGAATTTTAAGGAACATCACTATTCCTAAGGGTTAAGACTTCAAAATTAAACAAGCAGATTGTGGTGATTTAAATTACCGGTGATAATCAGTAGAAAGATGATGCCTATTCAAATTTTGGAACTATAACGTCAGAGAAACAGATTCTTCTACACAAAGAACTCATCTTCAAACGTGGAACAAAGCCTGCATCCATGTTGGAGGATCCAGCACCCACTGCAGCGTCACCACTTTCGTTCAAACACTCTTTTACCGTTCCTTTCTGCTTTTATTGTCACTTTGTTTTTACTCGTCAATTCAATAACTACGACTCTCCTTTATTTTTCCGAGCCGCGGTAGCCCTGTCGGATAAATAACGGATTAGCAACCGTATGTTTGAGAGTCTGAATCCTACCAAAGACCTTCATGTATAAGGGGGTGCTGGCGCACTTGAAATATACCGTGCCACCAAATGTCATCACGTTGGCATGGTATAGAAGTTTTGAGAGAAGAGCTCCATCTCAGATGTGACCCGACCTTCTGACCATAGTTCAAAATTACGTTGTGTTGTTTTCAAGTCTTTCCCTTCGGATTTGTTCCCGGATCGTCGCCAACAGCAAGTTGTTTAACTCCAGTGCGACATTAATTAAATTCTTTTTACCTACACTTTATTTTCCACATCCACTTCACTCAAAAATAGCAGATGGAAACTTTACTTTTTTTAAGTTTTACATACTAGTGAAAATACCATTAGAAAGATTTGCTTACCTCTCCTGATGTCGCGTCAAAAACTGTACTGTAGTAGCCATTTTCAGGTATGAAACCTTTCTAAAGTGTCAATATAATGGGGAAGAAACATTTTTTCTATTTGGATATTGATTCCTTATGGATTGGATTGGATATGATTTTATGGCATTGAGTCCTCATGGGACATATTATGCCAAACTCAAGATAAAAAATCAGATATATAATATTGTAATAAAGTGAAATGAGTCAAAACATTATGAATGAATACTATATACAATTATATGTGATGGATAAAACCAATGTCATGTAAAAAGCTAAAAATATTTGCATGAGGATTCTCTCCGATCATGTCATCTAAAACCAAGGTATAAGAATTAAAATGTTTAAGTCGTTGCCTATTAAAATGAGAGCATTCTACTAAAATGTGTTTTACGGTTAGTGGACAGATACAGTAATTGCAGATGGGATGATCTTCTCCGAGGAGGAGGTGTCTATGTGTTATGCGAGTGTGTCCAATACGAAGGCGTGTCAAGATAACATTTTGTCTTCTTAAGGGTAGCGGTTTCCAGTCAGATATATTTGGTTTTAAAGCATGAAGTTTGTTATCGGTTTGTTCATTCCATTCGTTTTGCCATTTTGTTTTTAAAAATTTGTAAATGCAAGATTTTAAGTCGTGATAAGGAATGGTATGACTAATATGATTTACTGCCGATTTGGCGGCTTGGTCAACAATTATTCCTTATGGAGATAGGACAGTTTAATCTAGACAAGGTATCTCATCAATATTTAAATTGTCCATATCTTGTATGAGATAACTCATCGGAACAATTATAGGGCGTTACGTAAACTTTTACTATCTTCTAAACGTATGCTTTAGTTTAAAGAATGGGAGAAAAAATCTATGTTTATATAATGATTTTCTCTAATTTGGAAAGTGAATTGAAACTTACCGTTGTTTATATGTTGAAGTCAGAGTAAATTGCAAAAACAATTGCAATTCTGCCAGTGGGAGAGAACGTCGAGAATCACGTGCCTTCTTTTTACCATTATTGACGAATTTCTAAAAATAAAAATATACGTTGCTGTAATGTAAATTTTCGAATATAATAAATATAATTTTTATTGTGTCTCTTATAAATAATCATTTCAATTCTCGATAGTTAATTTAGAATAGTAACTACAGTTATTAATATATATATATATATATAGAAACAGAAGATCATCTCAGGAGGCTAAATCTGGCGAACAGGGTGATGAGGTAACAATTCAAACATTAATACATAGATAGATGCCATCGAGATAACGAATGTGAGAACTGGTGCATTGTCTTGATGAAACAATGCTTTATTTTTTGCTGAATGCGGCATTTTTTTCTTGATTTCAACACTTAAACGCTGCAATAAGTTCGCACCATACTCACCGTTGTTTGTGTCTCCTTTCTGCAGGTAATCAATGAAAATTATCCCACGCGCATCCCAAAAAACTGACGCCATGACCTTGCCTGCAGATGAAATTGTCTTTGCCTTCTTTGGAGCAGATTCTCGACTTTCAATCCATTGTTTTGACTGTTCCTTCATCTCAGGTGTGAAGTGATGGACACCTGTTTCATGTGGACCCATGGTTATGAATCGACGCAAAAATTCGGTTTTATTTTTGTGAAACTTCGCCAAACACTCGATTAAAACATCCTCACGACATTGTTATTTTTCAATTGTGAGATCCCGGCAATAATCTTTCGCACTACTTTCATGTGTCCAATTTTTCAGTCAATATTCGATGTACAGCACTTTTTGAAATGCCTATCATATCTGCGACTTTCAGTCGACGGTCATCCAATACTATTTTGTGTCATCCAATACCATTCCAGCCACTGCGTGGCCAGCACGGCGTTACCCGTGACAGTGTGTTCCGTGGGGTCAGGTGTGATCAATAATCACTAACGAACGCCAACCCCCGGTGATTGCTATGCCTTCCCATTTGTTTTGCTTCCCAAATCAACATCACAGTCAACTCCGTGATGGCCCTGAAGTGGCTAGTAAAAAATAAATGCCAATAGATAAATTTTAAATATTTTAAATTAAAATTTAAAAATCGGGCTGAACACGTTAAATCTTACTGAAACTGTAAACATTAAAATGAAGAAACAATAATTTTATGAATGAGTCTCACCTTTACCCAACATGACACGTTACACGTGTTAGAATTGAAAATTATTAATTTAAAAAGAAAATAATATTTAAGGTATCGATTTGGTGAACAACTTTCCGTAGATTTTAAAATCGTTAAAATTTTCACTCTTTCTTTAACGATCGTGAAGATAGAAAAACCTCAAATATTCTTTGCCCATGACAAGTTGAAATTGCTTGTAAGAAAGTTGTACTAATCAACAACTTATATCAAGACACTCTAGAATCGCAAAGCTTGGCATGGTTCCAAAGGCATTAGAACGAAAAACCCGAAATATGAAATTTCTTCAATGTCACGTCAGCAATCGAAAATCACAAAAGTCTCTCCTTTCTTCAATCGAGATAGCCTTACCCGAGAGAAGAATACTGAACCCGAGATAATATAAATATATATATATATATATATATATATATATGTTGTTTTAAATACTCAGCATATTTTTGTATCCTCTTTGCAAAAATTTACTTTATTTCCTTGCTTAAATTTATAGAGAAAGATTTAACAAGGAATGTAAGAAACGTTATTTGTCGTCTACAAATAAAAACCAAAAATCCAGCCAAGAAACCTTCAAAAGTTTGATCTTTACTTTTCTGAGTGGCTTGATTCTAGATATTCCAAAATATTTACTTCCCCTTAACATTTACTAAACACAAATAGTTGATAATAAAGAAAGTAACTATACTGGAGCCAAATAAAATAACAACTAGCACGTTTGTAATATAATCAACCGAGATTTAAAATCTATTTAACTAGATTGTCTCTTGTTCTACAATTGTCTGTTATTACTGCTGAGGCTTAAATAGCTTTTGTAAAGAACATCTTCCTAGTGGTTGTCTCAACACAATACATATCGTCATTATTAAAACTTACCAGATCTTCATGGACGGGATATCTCGTCATAAAAAAACTTGCCAGAACTTGATGGACGAGATATCTCATCTTTAGAAGAAAACGGACCAGATTTCGATTGACTAGATATATCGTCTTTAGAAAACTGACCAGATCTTAGTCTCATCATCACGAAAGTTGGGCATATCTTTATGGACAAGATATATATACACTGAAAAGCCAAAACATTATGACCACCTACACACGCCTCCTTTGGCCTGCGAAACAGCTGCTACTTGCCTGGGCATAGTTCCCATAATCCTTGGTACATGACCGGATACAGGTTGTACCAAATGTCTAAGCAGTGGTCACGCAAAGTCGAGATATTCGGACATGGTCGTGTTTGAGCTCTGAGCTGCCGCTTTATGACACCCAAATGTGCTCTATCCGGCGAGTTAGGTGGCCAGGATATTAAGTGGAATTCATCAGTATGCTCCTCGAACCACTCCAATACAATCCGAGCTTTGTGACACGTGGCTCTGTCCTGCTGGAAGATTCCATTTCCAGTTGGGTAGACAGATGCCATGTAAGGGTTTAACTGATCCGCAATGATGTTTAGATAGTTCGCAGCGTTCATGGTCTGTTCTATCACAACTACGGGTCCCAGAGTCGTCCATAAGAACGTCCCCCAAAGAATAATACCACCACCACCAGTCTAGGTATGACCTGCTGTACAAGAGGGGAGCAACTGTTCGCCTGGCAGACGGCGTACCCTGACACGACCATCGAAGTGATGAATGAGAAATCGGGATTCATCTGACCAGGTAACTCTTCTACTCATCCCTGATAAATTCTCGATGTTCCCGGGCCCACTTTAGGCGTAGTTTACGATTACGCTTGGTCAACAGAGGCACACGAGTGGGACATCTGCTGCACTGTCCTATATCCAACAGAGTCCGCTGAACTTGGTGTGCCGAAACACTTGCACTTGGACCTGCATTGTATTGGGCTGTCAATTGAGTTATTGTCTCGCGCCAATTTTGCTTCACCAAGCGGGACAGTCTCCGACGTCCTTTTTCTTTTATGACGCGTGGACGACCAACACCTTGGCGTCTACTGCACAGTCATTTATCCACTTTTCATGAATACTAACAACGGCAGATCGTGACCAACCTAACAGTCGTGCAGTTTCGGTGATACTCGTCCCGAGTCTTCGGGCGATTACGTTCTGCCATCTATCAAAATCGCTTAGATCAGCAGACTTTCCCATCACTTGCAAAAGCAAGTGCAAGAAAGATTCCTTACCTACTTCAGCAGCAGTTAAATACCATTCTCACTTAATCACATGCCCTCCACGTCATCTTGACGAGTTCATTGAAAAATGTGTGGATGATCATAATGTTTTGGCTTGTCAGTGTATATCGCGTCAAAACTTAAAGCTGTATTCATCCATTATTTAAGTATTTCACTATTAAACAATCAAACTAGTTTAAAAAATATTTTCTAATGCTTATTTCGTCTCTTCAATTTGTACGCATAATGAAATTACAATATTATTAACCCATTAACGCCGGTTGAAAAGCAATTCTCACTCAGTGTTTTTATCTTTTTAAGAATCAACCAATCAAACTGCTGAACTTGTTGTGTATTTCCCAGATAGCTTTGTCAATGTAAACGAAGTTAAAACTAGAATTTCTTGCGTGCGCGAATAATGTCTCGTCCAACATCGCTAAAGAGGCAAAAAATTGCTTTTGTTACTATTTTTTATCTATTTTTAGTATTTTATTGTTTTGACATGAATCCATTGTCCATAATATAAAAATATAAAGAAAATTATTTTATAGACGTTAGGTAGACGTATTGTTGATTGGCAAATCATCTTGCCAATCGTCGGATGTGTGAAGTTTTGTACTATCGGTGGCTACTTATTACTTTAAAGATTCTAATACCTATTTGATTATTTATTTTAATTTGAAAGCTTAATCAGGGTTAAAATATAATTAAAAAATAAAAAATAAAATGTTTTGGGTGAATAGTTAATTCTTTTTAATAATATATTTAGATCCCTCTTCTCCCCCTCTTTTAAGTCTCATGCTAAATGAAGCTTTATATGTGTTCTTTGCTCTCTATAGCGATTCTGAGTCAGATAGTTGCCATAAAGCTGCCAAACATATATACTAATGTGGTTATTCTACTCCCTTATTGAGAAAGAGAGAGAAGATGCTGATGCAGAGACTGACAAAGGTTCCGACAGAAGTGATGACGAGGTGCAAAGAGATCTAGATCACTCTCCGCGGATAATACTCTCCAACACATGTGAAATAAGTCGTCAGTTAGACCATGAAGAGAGCGATGCAGATTATCAAGATGCATCGTTATATTAGATGGATCGTTACCAAGCACTTCTGCTACCCGAAAGAGGCCAAAGCGCGAATGAAATCTGAAAATAGAAGACCTCAAAAACACAAGAAAAAAGAACGAAGCTGGAACAAAAATCTAAAATTTTACTTCCATGTACAAACCAACTGCCATGGATTTGTGCGACGAAAGTGTAAAAATTTCATAACAGAGTCTGCAGTGTTTCCTTACCGATGAACCGATTGATTGCTTTTTGACACAATCACTACTTTACTAATCTAAAAAAAAATCTATTGTAAGAAGTATTGTGAAGATTTGGAACACTAATCGGTCCAGGAAGACCTTTAGTGCAACAAAAGAATGCATCCGGCCAATAAAGATATGATAGATGGGATCATCGGCTTTACAAGTCAGACCAACAGTATGGACGATGCCAAAATTGTGTTGGAAGGTCAGTCTACAGTTGCCAGAAATGTCAGGTTGTTCTACATCCTGAGTGTCACAAGACTTATCTCGCAGCATAGTCTAAACCAAGAGTGCAACAAATGTTTAAACTTTAGCGTTGATGCTCGTTCTCATAAAAATGGAATTGCTTTACATAATAATTATTTAATATGAATATTGATTTGCTTTTTAGATTATATATTTGGATAAACTGTTCAGTTGATTTCTTTCCTTAAATACTAAAAGTAATAATATGGGAAAAAATATAAAAGCACTGAAACTGGTGTCTGAAAAAAAAAAGGCTCCACCTGCGTGGATCCACAACTGGTCAATATTCCTTCATATTGTTTGGTTTAATGCGTTAAATAAATTTTGCATTGTTCTTTTTAAGAGTTATTTGTTTTCTCCTATATATGTACAGAATACATAATACTTTTGAATTTATGTGCAAAATACAGACGATTGGTTAGAAATCTTACTAGTTAAAATATAATAAAAATAATTTCCGAAAAAATTTGAAAAATTCAATGTATACTTAAATTGATCTAAATAAACAAGTTATAAGATAAAAAGCTAATTTTTTAAACTATTTTAAAGTCGTCTATAATGGGTTGAAATATCTCAAACAAGGGTTGAAATTATTATCATGGTGAGATTCATTGAGAATCATCAGGACTTGATTATCCTAAGAGACTAAGAAAAACCCGTAGTTGTGATAGTACAGACCATGAACGTTACGAACTATCTGAACAGCATTGCGGATCTGTTGCACCCTTACATGGCGTCTGTCTTCGCAACTGTAAATCCAGCAAGACAATGTCACAAGGTTCGAGGAACATACTGATGAATTCCACTTAATGTCCTGCCCACCTAACTCGGCGAGATGTTAATCCGATAGAGCACATTTAGGGTGTCATGGAGCGGTAGCTCAGAGCTCAAACACCACCATGCCCGAATATCTCGACTTTGCGTGACCGCTGCTAAGACATTTGGTACAATCTGTCTCTAGTCATGTACCAATAACTTGTGGCAACTATGCCCAGGCGAGTTGCAGCTGTTTTGCTGGCCAAAGGAGGCGTAATGCGTTATTGAGTAGGTGGTCATAATGTTTTGGCTCTTCAGTATATATATATATATATATATATATATATATATATATATATATCTTAATGTCTACTAATAGGTATAAAAATATGACATCAGTCATTATTTATAAATTGTCAATGCTTTAAAATTAGATTCGATATGAATATTTTAAAATTAATATTTTATTTTTCCAGATTTTCAAATCATGGTTTTGTTTAATTATGTAAAGTTTTATTGCTAATTTCAAAAATTTTGGGTTTGGTTGATTTTTTAATTTTAAAATTAATATATATTTATACGTCATAAAAAAAAGGAAAACATGACTATTAAATAAAAATAACTTTATCCTTGAAAACGTCCAGGGCAGCGAGGGATCCGACCCTTACTGTCGCACAACACACATGCCCACTCCCACAGCAGGGAATTATGGTCAGTGGTGCCATCTCTTTTAATAGCCCTCTCGTAGTCAAGCTGGTGCCGGGCTCGATGAACTTAGAACGGGGCTGACTGGGTACGTTTTTTCTTTAGTGACGAGTCACATTTCCAACTGTGTCCTGAGGACAACCATATGCGTGTCTGGAGGAGTGCCGTCTCTTTTGAAAGCCTGACCCCTTTGATAGTCATTTCTGCCACACTTACAGCACAGACGACATTATAAGACCGGTTGTGTTACCGTACCTTTTGTGGCGCCCCGAACTTACTTATAAATAATAAAATGCCCGGCTGCACACGGTACATGTTGCTATGAATTGTCTTCAAGCTTTCCCAACACTTCCTTGGCCAGCTAAGTCTCCCGATCCCTCTCCCATAGAGCACATTTGAGACGTTATGGGAAGGCGATTAAAACCATCCCGGAGCGTTGGCCATTTAGCCGACAGTAGGAGTCAATTTGGCAAGAAATGCCACAGGACATCATCGGGGAACTTTTTCAGTCTATGCCACGCTGGGTGAAAGCTTGCATCCAGGCCAGAGGTGGACCAACGCCATATTGATTGCCTCCCTTTGTACCGGTCAAACTCTGAAATAAATCTTTGAATTGTTCAAAAATTTGAATCGTTTGTTTTTCTATGTAGATTCTTCACATACACCAATTTTATCGCAAACGGACAAGTCCTTGTTGGTAAGTCGATTTTTTTTGGAAAAATAGTGTAGCTATCGCACAGCAATGGACATACATACGCAAAGAAAATTTCACTCTCAGAAGAGTCACCAATTGTGGAATCGAATCTGCGGTGCTCACAACTCGCTGGTTGCTAGTGCAAAACTGTGTCTTCCAAGGCGTTTTCGGCGATGAATCCCAATGCGAGTACTGTTCAATTTTGTGTACCTTACCAACCCTTGGAGTTCGTAATGGATTCTCTGAACCGCTCGGTATATCTATATCTAATTATATTTAAAAATAACTACGTACGTACTCTAAATCACTGCTAGGTAAACAAAAGAGCCGAGCTCGACTAAGTAACACAAACCCTCCTTCAAGACATAATTCCGTTCATAGATTATTTTGGTTTCACGCAAGCGCGCTTTACGAGCTGCTGGGAAATTAATTTACCTATGTTCCCCATCCATTTGATGACTTTTTGTTCCCCACTAAAACAAATGAAAGCTGTTTCCGTACGTTCCCAAGAGGGTGATAAGCAGTCACATACTAAAAAAGACATAAATGCGACCTCGAGCTATTATGCAGTGATAAAATTAATTTCGCTCACATAAATAAAAGTCATACGGTTAAGACTGGTTTTGCTAATATTTCGGGTTAGAGTCAATGTTTCGGAAAGACTAGACTAGAAAATGTGTCTATTCAGCTGTATTAGATAAAATATTATGTGGTTCAAGGAAGCATGAAACTGCTTCTTTGTGTTTAATGCCTTTAGTTTTACCTTTACGTCATTTTTTTTAATCAGTGGGAACTTACAATATTGAAAAGGTACGTGGTAGGCTAGTTGGAAAAGCAACGGATTACCAACCAAAGGGTTGCGAATTCAAAACTTGGTCCAGCTAAAGAAACGGAGGCTGGTGCACATTAAATCAGCCATGGCCTCCCCTATGCTCACGTTGGCGTGGTGTGAAAGTTTCGAGATGTAGTGCTAGCTCTGGTGCTGACCTCGCTATCAAAATTCAAAATTACCATGTGTTTTCCTCTGTTAATTCCCTTCTGGATTGATACCGAATAGTCACCAATAGCCCTTCGTGTTGTTAAAGTGCGACGTTAATTATGTATCTACATACCCAAAATTGAAAGGCCGATCAATTAAAAAATGAAATATGTCTCTTAAGGTTGTTAATTAAAAACGATATTAACTCTATGAGTGTCTTTCCCTTCAGGATAGATCCCGAAACGTCGTCACTAGTGGAACGTTGTGTAGTTCCATTGCGACTCTAATTCAACTGAGTACCTCTGAGCGTCATGATATTTCAAAGTAACGTAGCATTATATTCTCCCCTCGAAAGACACAGATGACTAAATAACCATATCTATTGGGTGAGAGTAATCAAAGAAAGAGCCTGTTGCTCAAGATGGTCGAAACGCGTTAGAAGCTAAGCAGGGACGGCTACAGGCTGAAAGATGAATACGAATCTATCAAAGTGCTAAATCATTATGTAACTTGAAATATTTCTCCGTCTTAAACGACCTTAAATTTAAGTAAGTGAATAATTATTGCTATTCACACATAAAATCATTTATAACTATAATTTTCCTTCAGTTATATCCAATAAACCTGATGGTCAAAACTGGCTAGATGTCCTGCTAGGAAGTTTAGATTTCAGAAGAGATATATCAGCCTTTCATAAAGTTAAATGATCAACACTCTTGGTGTTTGTCTCGAAGTGGTGTTTTGGTATTAGCAAAATATTGCATTAGCAATTAGCAAAATTAATGGACGAGATCACCGAGATCTCGAATTCAGAAGAAAACTGACCAGATCTCCATCGCGTCAACAAATAATCGGTAATATCTTGATGAATCTCGGAATTAGCAATATTAATCTGATATTGATTAACGAGATAACTTAACCTCTAGTTGGGTTAATTTATATGAGAATGTTCAAAACGTTTTCATCAAGGTAAATAATTTAATAAACGTTGAACTGGAGCAACATAACGGGCAATTGGTTTCGATCTGGGTTCAAAATAGAAGGAAAAGAACCTAGATGAATACCATGTAATTTTCAAACATGGTCAGATGAGGAGGCTACACCTAAGCTGGCACCCTACTCTCCAAACTTCCACATCACGCTAACGTGAAGACATTTGAGACCGCGTAAGATTTAACGTGCAACAGTTCCTTTTGTATACGAGGTGTTTCGTTGCATTCGAACTCACAACCCTCTGGTTGTTATCCGTTACATTTTCAATCGGGCTAACGCGATCCTTCAGAACGATGATTACCCGTGATGGCTCTTGGTGGTTGTCTCAAAGTAAAAATTTGACATTAGCTGAATTGATCTGATATTAAAGACGTGATATCTCGCCATAGAAGAAAACTGACAAAATCGTTGTATCGTCATCATAAATAATCGGCAATATATTGATGTAGATATTTTTCGCCATAGAAGAAAACAGCCCAAATATTCATATCGCCATCATAAATAATCTGCAATAACTTGATGAAGAGATATCTCGTCGTTGTCAATATTAGCCAGACCTTAGAGGACGAGATAGTGTATCGAAACCGCTTGGTGGGTTAATTTACACAACATAACGTTCAAAAAGCTTTCATCCAGGACAAGGATGTATTCAAGAGTTTAAAAGGGGCATGAATTGTTCCCAAAATCATTTTAGATTGAAAAACTCTTAAATATGCATTCTGAAGGTAGAAAAGAAATCGGGTTAGAAAATCTTATAGGTAAAATAAACTTCTAATTTTGTCAAATTGTCTTCAATTAGCCAGAAAAATCATAAACCGCAATGCTCATTTAACATTCAGGTCAAGATAAAGACTGGATCATTTAAAACAGTCTTCTGAATACGTGTGTGATGAAGAGTGCTCTTTCAGAAAAGTATGTGTTTCTAGAAGAGAAGACGGCTTGATCAGGTTTGCAAGTGGGTGACTAATACGTCAAGAACAGCCCCACCGATTTATAGAGCTATAACGCAACTGAATTCAAGGGTGTGCGAAATGTCTTGGAAAGGACTTTTCTGAAAGCCATCCGCAAAAACGAACCACAAATAGCTGAACTTGCGAATGTTCATGTCAGTTGGCACCCACATTCCATCTTCTGCGCTGTACATTTAGCGGGCGCTAAATCAGCCAAGTTCCACTTTAAGTATTATAAAGGACGCCAAACTAACACGCGAAGAACTAAGCACACTTCTTGCAGATCATTCTGAACTCGAGATCAATTTCGAAAATGGCAACACATCTAGACGAAAAAGCTCCCTCACTCCACGAAAACTTCTTCAGAACCGAATAGTCATGTGCTTCCGAACCCAGTCTACTGGAATTCAACTACTCTTAACCAATGGCAAGGACAAGAGTGCATGTCTGGAAACGGTAGGTGTTAGAGTACCTCTGAATAGACTTCAAGGAAGGCTCTTTAATCCAAACATTAAGGAATAATTTTTTTCTTAAAGAAAATAGTCTGCCCCTAGCAAAATAGCTGTTTTGAAGAATTATTCAGTGTTGTACTGATAAAAAAAAGAGGTTGGAAAAGTCTTTGTTGCCATTAACAAAACCAATGTTAGCAAAGACATGCCAAATTAAATTGATAAATTTGCAATTTAATTTGAACCTTACAGCTTTTCTTTTAGTAGATTCAAATGATTTAGATCAATATCTCGTATAATCAGGCTTAGGATTAAAGAGCTGGTTTTTGGATGTATGTTCTATTTCAGAGATCCCGCAAAGAGCTTTTCAAAGATGGCAGTTTAGATTGGGTAAGGATGCCAATACAAAAAATTATCGCAATAGCAATTATTGTTCAAAATAGAATCATCTTATTTCTATCGCTTTATTGTGAAACGCGGGTTTTTCAAACGAAAAGAAGAAAGATATGTAGCATATCCTTCTGAAAATCATAACACGAGACTAAAAACATTATCAGTATAGTGACAGTATATAATCCTACATCTCCCGAAAATAAAAAAACTTCACTATAATAGAAACATTCAACTCAATTCTTCCCTCTCACAATACCATCTTCATTTTTTCCATTCCAACACTCTAAAGCATAAAAGTAATTGCCATACACATATCCCTTTCAACCTCCCAGATAGCATTCCTCCCACCTTAAACTGCCTTAAGAGTTTCGGGGGGAAATGAAACCCGAATTTATAACTGAGGGTGTAAACGAGGCTAAAACAAAAAAAAACAATAATCCATTTAAAATCCCTTTTTTAAGTGTTTTTCTATCCCTTTTCCAAATTTAACTGGAAAAAGGGGTGCTTTTAAAAAATGGTTCCCGAATAAAACCTCCGGGAACAACCACCAAGGCGAATCCCGTATAGTGATCTGACGTGTTATAAAACTTAATGGTCCGTGAGCAATAACGGACTTAGCCATTGGAGGTGAGACCATGGGGGAAGGGAAGTACAGCCAATAAGAGCCGCCGTAACTGGATAATATGTACAGATTTATAGGGACACGGATGACACTCTGAGGAAGAATGGACGGTTTTGGTGGAATCGCGTAAACGGTGCTGACGTGAATGGGTCTGGGAAGTGATTTGGGAAACTTTAAGATGTGGCAGTAATTGAAATTTGAGATTATTGGGGGGGGGGGAGGAGAGGCTGTTATTCAACGGATTTGAAGTCTAAGAGGAATCTTCGGTTCTAGAGGGAATAGAGGTATGAAGAGATGGGTTATGATAACAATTGACCCCGATTCTATCCATCTTTTTTACTAAGTATGCACATAAAACTGATAGTTGAAAAGTCATTCAAAAGTTGAAGTTAGAAGCGAAAGCTTCACGACTTCTTAAATTTGCTTGAAAAAATTAACATTGAAGCTAGATAGAACATTTTGCTGAAAATAAAGGAACTCTTCTAACACTTAACCCTTAAAGTGACGGACGAGATATTTCGTAATCAAGTCGGACCAATTGATGAGATATCCAGTCAACAAAGAATTGCACATTTCTTGATGACGAGATCCAAATCTGGTCAATTTTGTTCTAATGTTAACATATCTCATACATCAAGATATTGTCATTTTTTAAAAATGACGAGATAACTCTTCTTGACAACTATTAGGAGGGTTCATCCTCAGGTTGGATATCTCGACGAGGTGTCTTGTAATTAATAAAACTATTTAAGATCTTGATTCACAAAGTGTCTCGCCATTCAAAGAAATCTGACCAGCTCTTGATCATTGTATACAAAATTCGACAGTAGCATGATGACGAGATAACTCATTAGCAAAGTTGGCCACATCTTGAAGGACGAGATACTTTTTTTTTATCAAAATTGATCAGATATGGGTGGGCGAGATATCTCGTCGAAACCATTTGGAGATTTAGAACATACATCGATTTAATGTTAATTTTTTTTTAAATTCCAGCCACTTAACCGGACTCAAACTAAGACCTAATGTTTGACATATAAATGATGTGATCACTGTGCCATATTTTTAAATATCAATCCACTCAAATATACGTATATACACTATGTAACAAAATAATCGTCGCACCAAGGAGTTGTCCGATTGCGATAAAAATTAGTGTATGTGAAGCACATACGTTGAAAAACAAACGATGAAAATTTCGGAACAATTAAATGATTTATTTCAGTTTGACCGTTACAAGGGGAGGATGTCGATAAGCCGTTGGTCCACCTCTGGTATGGATCCAAGCTGTCACCCGGAGTGGCATAGAAACATCCAAAAAAGTTCCCGGATGGTGTCCTGCGGAATTTTTTGCCAAATTGTCTCCAACTCTCTGGCTAAATGGTCAACATTCTGGGATGGTTGCAATCACCTACTTATAACGTCCTAAATGTACTCTATGAGAGAGAGAGATCAGGAGACCTAACTGGCCAAGGAAGTGTTGGGAAAGCTTGGAGACAATTCAAAGCAACACGTGCCGTGTGCGGCCGGGCATTATCTTGTTGAAAAGTAAGTCCGAGTGTCGCAAAAGGAGCGATAACCCGACCGGTCTTAGAATGTCGTCTACGTACCGCTGTGGTGTAAGTGTGCCAGAAAGGACTACCTAGATCATAACGCCCTGTTGAGGGCATGTGTGGCTTTCGATATTCGCACTGGACTTCTCCAGAATCGTCTTCGGCCGTTGTCAGGACACAGTTGGAAACGAGACTGGTCACTAAAGATTATACGTACCTAGTCAGTACCATTCCAAGTTGATTGAGCCTGAATCACAGTCATTCTGAACCTTCTTAATGCGTTGATTTTTTGTTATAGTGTGTATTCGATTAAGAAATTTTAATCGAATATACTCTATATGAAACCCGTTTAGTTGATGTTACCCGATATTAAATATGAAACCCGATACTTAAATAACTCAAGAAATAATCTTTAGAATATTTGAAATTATTTTGTATGTAACGCTATATACATCAGGATAACGGAGTTTCCCTAGAGAATAGGGTACCAGCTCTGGTGTTGACCTCAACATCTAATTCTAGTTCAAAATAAATAGGTGTCCTCGAATCTTTTCATTCGGGATTGATCCCAGACTGCCGATAGTATCTATTTACGTTTTTTTACAGAGTGATATTGATTAAATTAAATCCGTCACTGGAGTTTCAATGACAGTTGTAGATTTGATGTGTTTTTATATAGATTGCAGTTCACTTATTATCTCAACAGGTACCATTTGTAACGAACACTCAACTTTGTTTCTCAACTTTTTGCCAAATTCACACGTATGGTCTTGCACGTTAGTATAGAATTTTTATAAACTAATGAACCGATTTCTATAAAAATCACAAAACCTATTAGAAATATTTTCCCTTTTCAAATGGTTGCAATTCGAGATATTTTCCCATTTCAAATTGGGGTTATATGTTTGCTATTTAAAGATTAAAAAATCTTAAAAGTACTTTTTACAGAATACCGAGTTTACTTGCATAAATTATAATTAGTAAGAACAAATAGATTAGTTCATAAACGACAAAACAAAAATGCCTCAATTTATTTCTCTTTTTTATTTAATTACAGCAAAACAAACGGGAATGATTTATGAAACATAAAATTTCCAGGAGGGAAATAAATTATTTTATTGCTTATAACTTCTGAAAAATTTCCATAATTATTCCATTAAAATGCTAATATGAACACATTGAAAGTTATAAAGATGAAATAATGAATCATTTAAAAAAAAGGTTATTTAAACTACGCATTTCTTTTACTCTATGCCACTCTTTATTTTAGTACGATAAATAACATAATGTGTGTATGTATTTAAATAAAAAATTTATTTTTCAATAATATTTTAAAAATTTACAAATTATTACTTTGCATATGCTAATTAAAGTAATATATAAAAGCTTCAATTCATCGAACAAAACTTTTTCAAACGTATATCAATTTACACCAGTTCATAATAATACTTATATGTAATTTTTTGGTATGTGTTGACAGAAAAACATATTCCAAGTGACATTCACACGTTTTTTTACAAGTTACACAAAAAGCTAAATTAAAATACCTCATTAAATTTCTTTGGCATATTCCGTACCAAAGAAATTTGATGATAAAAATCATCCGCATTTGATCAAAATTTCATGCGGTTTATACGTGATGAACTTGATTGATAGTGTAGTTTATTGTGCATGAATGTTTTCTTGGGCAATAAGAAAGGAAAACGTGATCTAAGTTAATTTGTGTTTAAACACTAGCAAAATACCCAACCTCACTCGATTTGAATTGGGTGATTATAGATTAAAAGTGACCAGAAAAGTAATAACTTTCCTCTTTCAAAGAAAAATGTCAAATCACCTAAGTGTAAATTAATTAATAACGCTCTTTTGACATTTTATTAACTTCTTAACTTCTACATTGTATTCAATTTAGTGAATGCAAAATTAAACCTTTCTTTGCTTACATATTTAGATACGTTTCATGCTAAAGCATCTGAGTAAGTATACTTAAATAAACCACAATTTGATAGCTTCGGAAAATCAGGAATGTACTCGTAGATTGAATATTCGATTACTTGGGTTGTTTTACCAGTCATGCTAAAAAAGCAATTATAATATTTCCCCCCCCCATTTTTTTTTTTTTTTTATGGAATTTCAGCTCTGATGCTTAATTTTTTTTTTGTGTGCTTTGCTCAACGTTAAAAATTTCCGAATAGTTGCGACAGACGATATTTTTCAACGAATGGAAACTCATGTTGGTTTATCACGTGTGCAGTGATATTTTCTGTTTCTTTCGCTCTGAATCAATTTCGCAGTAATACATTTTGTGCACTCATTAGTTGTAACATGGCAACCGTGCAAGATCAAGAGATAAAAAGGGAATCACAACAGTTTTTATTTGTTTTATTTCGCCTATTTTCTTCAACGCTATAAATATATATTTCAATAAATTAAATTTACTTTCATCGCACGCAACAACACCGCCACAAATTTTTGAAGTGGCACGTAGGTCAAAATAAAGCAAAATTTTCAGTGTAATTTTTGCCGTTATTGAAAGAATAATAATGTTTTAAAAATTTGAACTTGAACTTTTGAAATATTAAAAAAATATTTGTCATAATGACAGGAGGTCAAGGTGAATTACTTTACGAGTTAAAGCTATATTTGAACAATTCATTATATTAAAAGTTTATTGAAAACAATGATTTTCAAGAAAAATATATTCGACCTAAAAACACATAGTGGTGGATATATCTGAGTAAATTAGTTTGTCATCCTTCTTTTAAAGATGGCGAAATTTGGCAATGTCTCACGCCTGATGCAAGAGTGCCACAAGCAAAAAATATTGTTTCGTTGACTATGAATGCGAGAGCACACGCAGTAAATTCGTCATTTTTATTAATTGAGTTGAGCATAAAAAAAAAAGTGAAAGGGAATCCTAAATATCCCTCAAAATCGTCTTTTCTAGTAGTAATCTTAGTGTCACCTTTCGTCATTTTGTAGCTTTGTTATACAACAAAGGTGCGATTTATGCGAAATGTATTACATCGATGGGTATGCATGAGTAGGATTTGTGTCCAAAGCAAGTTGTACAAACTATAAAGATATCGAAAAGGTGTTTAAAATATTATTTTTTCCACGAAAAACAAAAGTGATTATATTGTATTCTGATCAATTTCTTCAATCTAGACTTAACCAATTCAAACCGAGTAGGGTCGTATATTTTTGTTAGCAGTTTGTATTTTAAAAATAAAATAAATTAGTCTCAAAGTACAAATGTATTTGAATTTAAATTAAGTAAAATTAGTGTTTGGAAAAATAATTGATTTTTAGAAGTTCTGGTAAAACAATCCAATCACAAATCCTCAATCTACCTTCCAGCTTCTCCAAAACAACCAAATTATGGTTGATTTCAGTATAGTTATTTAAATATTTTAGCATGAGACCAATCTAATTATACAAGCAGGGAATGTAAAATAACTTATTCACTAATTTAGAATATTATATATCAACTATGGAACATTGCATTAACCTATGTTTTATCAATTTTTATGATACTTGTACAAACACACAATCAAACATAGAACGGGAAGACTGCCAGGCAGATTTAAGCTATCAAAATTAGTTACTAAATGATTGCAAGTACTCACACTATGCCAAGTTTCATGAAAATATATTCAACTGTTTGGAAGTATCATTGGCACACACACAGATGTATAGATTAACAGACAGACAGACAGACACCAGACGCGCAATTGGAATCTGAACGAAATTTGACCTGAGACGGAATTGGAATCAGAAAGGTCCAAAACGGATAGAAAACTTGAAAAGGGTAGAAAATATTCAATGTACAAACAAACACTCGAATATTATTTTTATAGAAGATTATTAATATCACCAATTCCAAGAACTTTTCCATTTTATTTTGTGTGGAACAATACGCATATTGATTCCTCTTTTCATTGCAATTTCTATTGCCACATAGTCAAAATAAAGACAAATACATAAATTAAAACATTAATCAAAATATATTGCAAAGCATATATCTGACTTAATATGTACTTATAATTGAATTGCCTTCTGATAAAAGCATGAATTATAGTTTTTACTTTTAAATAAATATCGTTTGGTAAAATTTATGTTTTGGTATTTTTTCTCAAAACATATGCTATTTTAGAAGAAAGATATATAACTTCAGGTAAGAGTATTCAAAAAATTCAGCATACTCTAAATGCGTTTTCCAAATAAAACAGTTAATTCCAACTGTCTTAACACCTATGTCTTCCTTTTAATCGTTGATCCTTTTAATTGATAAGAGTTAAGGAAATAAGAAAATAATCCATTAGAAATAAGGCACCGTAGAAATACGGAAATACTATCAAAATGTATAAATTGAGAGGTTAGTATCACTAAGATGAATACACGAGTTTTCTTTAAGATTGAATTATGAACCTATTTTTTGAACTTAGTTACGCCAAAATGAGTGTTTTTAAACGTTCATTTTATAACATTTGATAGCTGCAACTACATTTTCACTTTCGTTAGATATTCAAATAAAATAGGGATCCAACAAACATTTACACATACGCACAGTTTTACCAATTTTACACTATTATTAATCGCTATAATGGTCCCAGAACTTCATCGCATCCATTTTAAAGATGAGTTTGAAAACCTCAGAATATCTTTGCACACTATCAATCTTTTACAATCCATTAGAAGAGAATAAACGGACAGGACGCAGAACATTTGTGTCGTGAAAAACGATTGTTCTAAGCAAACGATTGTTCTAAGCAAATGATGTTCTTAAAACTCATCCTCATAATCAATGCGAAGGAGAATTCCAAAATTGCACATCTAATGTATGAAAGAAATCTAAAACATTCTGCTGAGACTATAGAAAAACCGCAATCTACCCTAGAAGAACGATTGAGCTTATTCGAGTTCTCTAGTATGTATATCATCATATCAGGAATACATAAATACAACCGAATTTATATTTGGTACTCAGAAGACAATGCATACAAATCGGTACTCAAATCGTAACAAAAACAGAAGTATTTATTTGTAGAGTAAAGCAAAAATCATTTCCTTTTCTTGAGCGACTAATATATCTATTGCATCAAAGGTTATGAATCAAACTCCGTACATATATTGGACACTATGTTTTAAAAAAGAAAAAGACGACCGAAGTAAAAAAAAGCAGAGATAGCAAAATACATCTTTCCTGCGATTTGAACTTAAATTTCAAACAGCGAGATTATATTGGTACGTTGGGTTGTTTTCCAGGAATGAGGAAAAATGAACCTTTTGGGTAGATACAAAATAAAAAGTGGACTTATTCTGGCTATTCGTTTGAATGTCAAACAGTTTTCTTTCGAAATATCATTACTTAGAATGTGCAGTTGTACATTTTTTATCCATTGAAAGCAAAAAAAAAAGTAATACAATTCAGTGTCGGTTTTTCTCATTGTCTGGATTTGTAATAAATTTTGGGAGAGAAAGATTTTCAACGGGAAATTTAGTTCGCATAGCAAACTGTGCTCCTTCGCATTTAATTCTCTGTCAATGTTGACACCAAAGTAATTTAAAAGTGGAAATGTACTTGTCTGGAAAAATTAAATTGCATAAGGTTGTATCAAAAGAAATGTCAAACTGTCGTCAGTCAGAAAGGATTTAGTTTTATCGTAATACATTCGAATCCTTGGAAATTTAAAAAAAAAATTTAACGTTCTAGGAAAAACGAATGACATGAAGTTAGCGTTTGCTTTGATAGATTTGGCTATACTTTATTGTTAAAGTAATTTTTAGTTCGTTTATGTCGCACATATTCGAGTCTATTATACAAATTCTGAAACAGGAATGGTGTTGACATTTCATAAAAGATTTAAATTTGTAAAAGGTTAACTTATATTTTTATCGATGGATGGA
The DNA here is from genome assembly GCA_947359465.1 of Metellina segmentata. Taxonomy (NCBI): domain Eukaryota; kingdom Metazoa; phylum Arthropoda; class Arachnida; order Araneae; family Tetragnathidae; genus Metellina; species Metellina segmentata. Next base: position 102,290,503 of record OX375873.1, on the reverse strand, counting down.
TTTTATTGAATATTGTTTCTCAGAATTATACAAATTTGTGATTTAACATCCATTATAAGTAAGAAAAGCAACCATTTTTATTTGCTTTACTTATATGTCTGTAACGCATTTATTGCTACTAATATAAAACTAAAGCATGTATACATATTCAAATATAGATGTGTATCTTTTTCGACAATTTTTAGAGAAGCATATCCATATTTCAATTCATCAAGCTGAAATTCACATTTGATTCATCCGAAAAAGAAAACAGGTTAAAATTCACTAGTTGTACTTTGGGGGTCAGCACTTTGCAAACTATCCGATAAATTATTTTTCATTGCGCACGAGTAAGTGATGCGAGAATAATTGTATTCTTATAATTGTATATTTATCATTGCAAGTGCAAACAGTATTAATATGAACTAAAACCATGATGTGCATTGTGATGGAAAAAAAGGAATATGTAATTCACAAGCTTGGTTTGGGGTATAATGGCATAAGAGCATATTTGGCAAACGAATTTAAAAGAATAGGAGGCGGAGAAAAAAGGAGTTGAAATAATTTATTTGTAATTTTGTATCTTCTAAAGTTTTCTAGATAAATATTAACTTGATAGTAAACTTTAGTCTCCATGTATACAACCAAAAATCCATCTACAATTCTTAGTACAAGCGAACTGATATTATAATATTCTAAAAAGTGAATACAGTGAATTTCCATCTCCGAGGAAAATTAGGCTTGGTTATATCCACGCAATGTCATCGACATACTTATTTTACTTAAAAGTGTAATGCCAAATAACTTTTTTACCAAACGCACGGTCAAATGAACATGACACATTATAGCATTGCAAGGATAGATTTGTGAAATACTTTGCGTTACCCTGGTAATCACAAAGGGAAATGTTTTACTTTGAAACTCATATAAATATAATTAATTCTAGGCGCAACACAGTTTACAGAAAGGATATACATTCATTACAGACGGACTAACATCCGTACCACCCTGTTTCGAATCAAGAACATTTCGAACTAGAAACTAGCTCCTGAACACTAGATCAATTGGTCAGGAGTAAGAAAACAAAAGAAGTAACTTAACTAAGTGTGTGTGTATGAAACATGTATCACGATACAAATAGTCGACTTGCAATTGAATCACACTATATCGAAAACATAGTACTGGCAAAAATTAAGGGGAGGAATTTTATTCTCAAAGCATACTTCTCAAGAAGAAATCTAACCTTCATGCAAATACAATGCAAGTCGACTTTAACAGTAAAATTCACATCGTTCTGATCTAAAGCTTTTAGCCAAGAAAACACATACCTTGAACATTTAGACAAAGCGTGTCTTACATTTATAAGTAATAATAACCACTTGTAGTAATAACCAAGTAATTATAAATCAAGTATTATGATACAAATAATAACCAAATAACTGTAAACCAAGTAGCATAAATCATGATAAAATAATTACCATAATAAACAAATATCATGATACAAATAATTTACAAGTATCGTGATATAAAAATATAACCATAAGACAAATAGCGTTATAAAAAATAACTGTGTAGTTACCATTACAATGGTTCAGCAATTTCAAAATCAATTAAAATTTCACGATTGGAAATTACTCAACAAAATAGTTCTTGAGTTCCAATAACTTTAGCCATTTGGGTAAGACCAGTAGCGAAAGAAAACCTCATTACACAACTAAAACCGAAAGAATTGGCAATTGCCAATTTGCTGTCGTGCTACAACGCCATTTCCTTTTCCGCAAGCCACCGTCACGCATAGAACTGGAAGATACTACGACCTTTTACTGCAAGTGCTGTTAGACAGATGATTTAGGTACCATCTATATGCGCATGGCAATGAGACTCGTTGATATCGTTCTCATTCTACGTGGACAAGTAGAAGTATATTCAAATCACAATAAGGACATACGCACTAGTGACCAGTCTGACATTCAGTTTGGTATAGTTAGGTAGTCATGAACCCTACTTAATATTAAATTCTCTGATTCAATTCCATTGGAATGCACTCGGAGTCATTAGCATAGCTGCATTGTTAAAACTCGTTGACTATTCCAGTTGTTCACCACATAGCTATGTCAAGAGTCGTCGAGTGACCTAGTTCCTCAAAATTTATTGTGCTAATTATACAATAGAGTACATATATTGCATTCATGCTATGAAAACAACAAGATATGTATCACGGCTTAAAGATTCCGCAACACACTTTCTACAAGAATCTAAGGGCATGAATTATTAGTCAATTACAAATACTTTCTGTCCGAATGCTAGTTTCAAATCTTTAAAACTTCAAAGGATTAACAATAATTCAGATGCAAACATTTAAATTCATTCTGGTACAGTATTGGAGCAACAGTGCAAAAAGAGTATTTTTGTGTCGTTCTATGATTATATGACATCCAAATTCTCTTTAATTAAAATTGTTCTCATAAAAGTACGCTTTAATGTGCACAAAGTTGATGCAATCTCACTTTTAAAATATATACTGTTTAACCCTCCCAGTGGTTTCGACGAGAAATCTTGTCCATCAAGATCTGATGGATTTTGCTGATGACGAGATACCTCGTTATGAAAATATTTCTGATCTTCAGGCCAGTTTTCTTCTAATAACGAGGTATCTCGTCCGTCAACATATGGATAGTTTTCTAGTTGGCATAGTTTTTGACTTTTCTTTTTTTTCTTCTAAGTAATACTTTCAGTTAACAAACTAATGCAACTAATAGTGAAATTCCTTGGCTACAAATTAAAGAAGAAAGCGCCACTAAAAATAGTATAGTTTACACGTTAAATATTTTTTTACGAAAGTGTTCAAACTATGAGAACTTACCCCTCATGAAGGTTTGATTAACATTATGCCTGGGGTAAGTTGGCGTTATCATTGCGATAGGAAATAAGTAATCACTTTATAACTTATATTTTAAAACAGAATAAGGAAATCTAAGAAAACAAAAAAAATTAACGCTTAATGTCCACCAAATAGTAGGGCGATAGTCCACTTGGATTGATGGCTTTAATTTTCGTAAATTTTGCTTGCATTTGTACCAGATTGTTTATACGCCTTCGGCCATCTCTAAAGTTTGTGAATTTTCACCATTGTGGAAATATAGAATTCATCACCGTCGATGTCCACTATCTTTCCTATGCCAATATGTCCTACGGTTTATATTCCAATTTGTCCCACCGGGACTTTTGAGACAAGATGGCTGCCTCACTCTTCCACTTACGTTTTACAAGCACTACCAGTACATGAATACAATCGCTATTGCTCTATCCAACGCTGCCATTGAAAACACCTCAACATATTGTAGAACTTCATAAAACCTATTCTCGAGCTTCATAAACCTTCAATTAAAAAAAGAATATTCCTTGGCAAAAAAACCACAAATCGGTTTTTTCTCTCTCTGGAAGCTTCTATTACATGAAAACTAGAGTGGATGATGCAACATACAAGGGTAGTTGATTAGAGGCGATATCACCGCTCTGAAATTACTCTGGTAAAAAATAGAAGGTGAATGCTAACTTACCCCTTATGGCAACAAGCCCTGTCTCTCCTACTACAAATATACTCAGAAGATTAAGTGATTTGCCTATTTTTTGACAACTATCATCAAAATTGGTGAAATTTCCAAGTCTTGGAGTAACTATAATAATTAAAATGCAAACGTATTTATTGGCTTCTTTAGTCTCAAGACTTCTTTGGCAGAAATTTTTCCAGTTATCGTTAAGGATTCACAACAATACGATGTTATTTGGTAGTAATGCTGTCTTTCTCTGTAGAAGATAATAAAATTCTTACTGTATATGGCATATGCTTTATACCAAACTATTATGTATTTCCTTTTTTAGATTACTTGGTACAATTAATTCCTATGTGCTATCCATCAGTATGTTTTTATTTTCTGCTTCATTTTTAGTCTGGTGACTATTTTGCGATCTTGCCAAACCACTTTTAACATGATGTAGTATGACATGTTGTAAACCCAATACAATTCATTCATATGTCACTTGCTCCTATCGTATCTAAACGTGTTTTGTTTTCTTGTCAAGTCTTTAAGTTTTTTCTTCGAAAGTATCATAATTGTGTAACATCTCACAAAAAGATGTACTGGCACACTTCCATCCGTAGAAACATTTCATTTTCCGAGGCACCTAAATGTCTTCATTTTCGTCCATTTCAATCGATAAACTTGTGAAGTATGCATAAATAAAACGACGTATTCCCTTCTTTGTGTATAGTGTTATTAAACAATATTACCAGAACCAACATTGTAATCAGCATTTCGAGATTACTTATTTGCATTACAAACAGATTTTATTTCGAGAAAAAATATATACTTCAAGAACGATTTATTGGTAATACCGTTTTCAATACACAAAAATATTTCAATGAATATTTCATATAGCTTTCCATCCAGTTAATTTTTTTAACAAATTAACCTTCCAAATACTTACGATAGATATATCTTCCATGCAAATCTGATCAATTTGGCTAAAAAACAAATATCTCGTCATTAGCAAATTGCCAAATTTTTGGTGATGACGAGATCAAAATGTGACCCGTTTTCTTCTAACGACGAGATATCTCATCCTTCAAGCTGATGAGACGAGAAGTACCTCATCAAGACAACAACCAGGAGGGTTAAAAATAAATTAATATCTCGATACCTGTTTATTTCAATGGTCTTCGTATTAACATATATCGTGGAAACCAATTACTTTACATGTAATATCTCCAAATTTAATTTTAAACTGTGTATAATACTTACCTCAGCACTGATAATTAAAATTTTATAAGTTAAATAGCTATTTCAGTAACGTAAGCGGCACAAAAAATTGACGTTATTTGCTAGGAAAGAGCAATAAATATAAAATAGACCATTTTGGGATTCGTTCACCAATTTTTTTGCGAACTTGTGATGTGCATGATTTGGGCTATGGAACTGCATTGTATTGCTAAAAGTGCACGGTAGAGCTCGCTATAGTTCAAGCTCGAGTTCGACAAGCTGTTTACAACTTTAGCAGTCTGATAATAGAAAACAATCTGTAAGACGGAAATCAGAGTAGAAATTAATTTACGAGTGGAAATCGATTTAGCGTCAAAAATTGCCTATGAGCAAGTTTTTGTATTTTATAGTTCAAGGGTCATATTTGGCCATGCTGCGCCAGACGCACGGTACACAACATCAAGTTATATATATATATATATATATATATATATATATATATATATATATATATATATATATATGCTCTCAAAAATTTTTACTGACACAGAAAAGAGAGAAATGCACTCAGTGAGGAATGAACGTTTGAGCAAAGGAATGGGATGGAATATAATTTGACGTTCAGAATCAAATTTTGATCACTTGACTGAGGTGTATGTTTTGCTGTGAGCTTTCATTTTGTTGAAAATATGAGTTAACGCCAGTAAAATAAAACAAATGCTGTTATAGTTGCGGATAATTTTATTTCATTGAAAGGTATGAAATCCATTTATGAATCCGGAAGTTATTATTACTGTGTTGAAATGATATGGGGTAACGACACTTTCCATCACAAGATATAAGCGATTTAGAAATCTTAGCTCAGATGCTGGGAACGAGTATGTTAGTATATTTATTGTTAGTAATATTTATTTCATGTTTTACAATTTAATTAATTGAAAACTGTTCTGTTTTCTGGTATATCCGATTGTACAGTTGCAAGACATACTTCCATCTTTCCATTGCATTTTTTGCCTTTTATTGTACTTATAATACGATATTTGTACCACGAATGTGTCATTTCCCCCTCACATTTCATGCGGACACGTTATGGAAGACATCAAATGAGAAAAAATTGTTTTGAGGAGGAATATCCTATTATATATACATATATAGCTCCTTGAAGTCCCAAAATAATCCTTAAATGACCACTTCTGCATTTTGTAAAACACGGCAGAAGGCATAAAAACAAAGACACTTGCAAATCGGTGACGTTATTCGAAAGCATGTGGCTGCGATAAGTTGAAGCGTTTCTCAATGCTTATCTTCTCCTGTAACACAGCTGTTAGTGCCCCTGGAGGGATAAAGCAAGCAAAACGTAATAAAGCGTAATAGCAAATTTTCACTAATGCCTCTGAATAGAAAAAAAAACCAGCAGAAAACGCCGATCTGCTATATAGAGCGAAAGGGAAGTTTGATGAACGACTTTAAATGGAGACCCATTGTTTTTTCTCAGCCCTATCCCCCAACCCATCTGAAGAATAGCAAGATTTGCATTTTATTATGGGGAACGCAGGTATTTAATATTAAGGCCCTTTTCATTGTGTTCGCTTTTCCCCTGCAGAGATTGTGTCCTTTCTTTTTGTTGTTGGGCAGCATTAAAATCCCGGATGCTGGCAGCAAATGCGAGGGGTTTTCGGATCGCGGTGTGCACTATTCATTTTCATGACGTTAACATGATGAATTTGCATATAATTGTCTTTCCAATATCTTCTAATGCATTTTTAATTCCGTCGGTTTGCATCCGTGGTGGTCTGGCTCTCTGCCAGTGGGTCCCTCTCTCGTATCCAAACAGAAAACCCCGTTGGGAGGAAAATAAACAGTCTTCCCTGGTCGGTGCAGAGGTAGCAAGGTGATTGATAAAAGAAACAGGGGACTCATTCGGTATTACGCGTAATTATTTCTCGAGACATAAAAACCTTTCTTAGCTTTGAAAACTGTCCTGTAGTAACCAGACTGTGGCTCAAAAGCCTGTTCCAAACTGTCACCAGTTCTAGGCAAGGAACAATTGGTTTTCCTGCTTCCATCTTCATTACCCTTGGTATAAAATAAGGCAGTTTTGTCTTTAGAAAAATCGACCGGATTTTGGACGTATGTATCGTCAAAAGCATGAGGAGGATTAACCCTCCTGGTGGCTGTCTCGACCAGGAACCTCGACACATGAGCAAAACTGACCAAATCTGAAGGATGAGATACATTGGCATTGTAAGGAAGTTGACCACATATTGATGAATATATACGTTGTCATTCGGAAACTGACTAGATATTAATGGACGACAAACCTGTTTTTCGAATGAAATTTACCAGACCTTGATGGACGAGATTATCTTCTCATGAAAAGAAAACTGACCAGATCCTGATTGACCAAATATCTTACAATAAGGAAAAACTGATAAGATCTTGATTTGGTCATCAAAAATCTTGATGGACATCTGGCTATTAGTAAAATTGGCCAAACTTTAATAAACTTAAATTTACCAGACCTTGATGGACGAGATTATCTTCTCATGACAAGAAAACTGACCAGATCCTGACTGACGAGATATCTTGTCATAATAAAAAACTGATACGATCTTGATATGATCATCAAAAATCTGTAATATCTTGATGATGAGATATCTGGCTATTAGTAAAATTGACCAAACTTGAATAAACGAGATATCACGTCAATATCTCAAGGAGGTTAACAACCCACCTGGTGGTTGTCTCGACGAGGTTTCTCGTCTCATTAGCAAAACTAACCAAATCTTGATGTAAGAGATACCCTGTTAGAAGAAAGCTGAACAGATCTTGTTCTGTTTGTCATGAAAATAGGCAATATAGTAATTGTGACGTATCTGGCTATTATCAAAATTGGTCAGATTTTGATGAACAAGATACACCCTCAAAACCACTTGGATGATTACGTTTCGTGCCCTGATCGTGTTAAGTAATGTGCGGCATTACTGAAATTTAGTTGCCAGAATTATAAGGCTTGAAAGGTTGTCTCAAGTGAAACCAAATGATTTGATAAAAGAAAACAGCTAAATGTTTTACAGTCCAGCCTCTAAGTCCGAAACTAGATGCAACCAAAGTACGTCGTGTATGTAGATGCTGGTGCATCTTTGATCTGTCGTGGCCCCAAATATCGTCATGTTGGCATGGTGTGTAAAATTGGATAGTGGGTTGCCAGCTCAGATGTTGACCTCGTCATCTTACCCTGATTTAAAATGGCGAGGTGTCTTCTGATCTATCCCTCCCGGTTGAATTCCGAACACTCGCCGTCGTCAAATGTTTGATATGTTGTTCCAGTCCAACGTTAATTCAACTTCCTACTCATGAATAGGCAGTCATGTGGTTCTAACCGGGTATATTAGTTAAATTAAACCTCCAAATGGTTTCAATAAAATATCTCGTCCGAACTAGTTTGCTGATAAAATAGACCAATATGCACGGTTTTGTTACTTACACCTCGTCAAGACAACCACAATGAGGTTTTACACGACTGGTAGTAAATCAAACAAATTGATAAAACAACTGTTGTCTTCATCGCAGATTCTGGTTCAGAGATTACATTTCACTGCTGAAAACGATAGTCGCGAGTTGAAGGGGTGAAACCATTCATGACGATGTCCAAGCATGTCTCTACGTATGACATCATTTTCCTGTCTCCTGTCGAAAAATCGACTGACCCAAGGTCTTCTCTTCTCGTCCGGGCCACATTATAATTCAACTTAACTTGGATGGCACTTCTGATACCAAATTTGCAAACCCTGACGACCACACAACTAACTAGGATCCAGCCTAAATGGTGTCTAACCATCGTCTCTTTCACGTGGCTAATACTGATGCTAAATACTGATGATTTCCTTTGTTACACAGATACTTCATTTTCAAGCTCATAGAAATAAACCACTATCCATCCATCCCATTTTATGGTCACCGATTCAGTTCTCAAATTCCGAATAGCTATACACTTTATTTGATCGTAATAGTATTGACGTACTGAAAAACCAAAAATGGCGTTGAATTTAACAGAGCTCTTGTGGAGTCGATTTTTAAACTAAAGGTACAACATGCATTAACGAAAAATGTGAATGCAGTAAGGATAATTCAAGTAATTTGCATCCATCACAAACAACCACGACACAACACCAATTAGCACTAGCATTTGTAGTAAAGGTAAAATGTTATACTTTCTAGTAAATTTAATTTTCAATTTTGATTTTCACATTCGTGGCACAGTGCTCTTACGCACTGTCAATTACGTCGAATAATTTTTAGATATCTCGTATTTTAACGTCATTTGTTTTTGTTTTTGTACTGTCTTGATCATATTTGATAAAAATGGATGTTACTGTTCCAAGAAAGGCATATGCATCCGCAAACGTAATCTTGTAATTTTAATAACGCTTGAGCGCACAACTTGCCCTCTTTAAATCACAAGTTTTATTAAGATTAATTCAAAAATTGCTGTTACTATGGGCTCGTATAACGAGTAAGTAGACAGTTAGTTAATTAACTTCGTAACATAGCGGGCTCTGGTGTAGATGGTCAGAGACTGAAGAGAACTCGTATATATGGGAAGTTAGTTTATGACTACCTTGTACATATATAACAAACAATATGTTGAAGAAATATTTTTTATGCAGTTATATTTATTTGGACTGAAATATGCTTTTAAACATGAATGTACTTGAAGATTTTTCATTTTTTATTTTAGAAACTGCAATGGAGCAAGTTTGATTAAACCACTTAATGAGTTTTTTTGTTAAAAAATTTTAATAACTTTGTCATAACTCCAAGTACTATCAAAACGTTGAGAAAAAATATCAACGACACTTGAAGTAATTAGGAACACTGGTGGTAAATTAAACTAATTTTCTTTAATGAGTGAATTTACAACTTAATTAAAAACGTACGTAACACACAATTAAACGACTCATAAAGTAACTTTTTCTAGCAATTTTTTCAAGGAAAGATTTTTCCCGTCATTTATATTCAATAAAAGTAAATTTGTCCCACTGTGATAAAACTTTCCCAATAAATGCTTAGTCATCTTCCGCCCCAAATCGACATCTAAGTTCATTTCTCAGATAAAAAAAATACATAGGGGGAGATCAAAAGAGAAGAAAAGAAGCTAAAAAGCGATAAGTTTTATACTTTCTAGTGAGAGGATGGAGACGTGTATCAAAAATGTCTGCTAATGAGAGGAGGGGAATATATTATGAGCCCAGAAGAGAAGGGGCCTAAGTATAATTTTGATTGAGTTGGCGATATCCGATGATCATTTTTCTTATGAAGTAACTTCGCACATGGAGTGAATGAAGAAAAGCCTTTGTTGTCAAGCACAAAAGATGCTGTGCCGAATTGAGCGCTAATGTACAAATCATTCTTTGTGAAGTAATTATTATGCTTGGAGAGCATAACTGACTGAAAATTGTGCAGTTGCGCATAGCTAATTAAACCCTCTCGAGTTATCAGAGTAATGTGGTCTTGCTTTCACACATCACTTTTAATTATTACTCGATTCCGAAACTGTCCAAAGTTAAAATCCGAAAATCAGGAATTGATTCTAATTTAATCTACGATTTTTCGACTGGTACAATGAAAGAACGATAAGAACAAGTGTCCAAATCAGAACAGCTTTCGATGGTAGGTGGGTTCACATAAATCGAGCTATCCCGGGATACACTAGTGATCTATTCTTTGCCCAGGATATTGCCTCTGGTAAACACGAGGTACCTACCCCAGAATGTCCAAAAGATCTTTCTTTTGTCTCTCTATCTTTTCTTATGACATTGTAAGACTTGCACATGGCACAGTTTGACCAAATATGTCGTAATGCCTCAAACTAACCATATAAATTGAGTTTCGCTTTTGACATTCATCTCGTAACGATTTGGCGGAGCCTTAAAACTGATGTAAGTAGGTATTTTAATTAACGTCGCAAACGAGCAACCCAATGGACTATTAGTGACTATCCGGGACCTAACCCGAAGAGAAAGCACGCAATTTTGAGCAACCGTCAGATGACGAGTTCACAGCTGATCTTGCACCCCACCATCCAAGCTTCCACACCACGTCACCGTGAGAACATTTGAGACCACTTCAGACTTAACGTATTTGTTATATAACTTAACGTATTTGTAAATGTAATCTGGCAACATGTTCGAGAAGAAGTGGAAGCCTGCACTGTAAAGGGACGAACTCTCAATCCTCCGGTTGCTAATTCATTACTCTTCAAAACGGGTTATCATCGGTCTGCCTTCCATCTGAATTAACATTTAAAAGTTTATAAGAATCTATAAGCGCCTCATATGAGAATCTTCCTGTAAGTTGAGAATGTACTAAACCCACAAAGTGGCTTCGGCGAGGTATCTCATTCATTAAGATATGATTAATTTTGCTGATAACATAATATTAACGAATATGACATTTACTAAATGGCCCCACTTGGGGACTGATCCCGGACCATCGACAATAGACCGCTGTGTTGCTCTTGTGCAACGTTAATTAAGTACCTACCTAACTATCTAAATGGCTCCATTCGCATTGGTCGAATGAATCCCAAGAAAGATTATACTATTCCAGATCAAAACTATTGAGCATGAAACATTCCAGGTTACCCGACGTATATCTTCGCATGCATTTTAATTAATTCAATGAAGCACTACAGCGGAATATTGGAGACAGTCTAGGAAAAATACAGATCCAAGGACAATATCTGTTAATTTTGAACCACGATCAGATGTGAAAACTACACCTCAGCTGGAACCCTAATCTCCTAACTTCCACACCATGCCAACCCTAAGAGTATTAAGGTATAATGTTAGTCTTGTAAGAGAAGTGGATAGCGTTGGAGATCACGCTACTATAAACAACGCATTCGAAGACTGCAGACTCTAGTCTTCAGTTCAAATTGTACTTTCTGGCTTGTTCAGCCATCGTGTAAGAAAACCTAAACACTACCCGTCTGCATAAAACCAATATAAAGGGAATAAGTTGAATGGTTAATTTCAATAACGCAATAAAAATATATTTATAAAGATGACATCTATATAAATAAGAATGGAGTGTTTGTTTGTACATTCAATATTTTCGACCCATTTCAAGTTTTCTATCCGTTTTGGACCCTACTGATGACGAATCCGCTTCTTTTACGTTTGGTGTCTGTCTGTCTGTCTGTCTGTCTGTCTGTCTGTCTGTATGTTGTGCCCTATACACGTCCACACGGTTTAATATATTTTCATGGAAATTTGCATACAGTGAGTACTTATCTTCATTTAGTGAGTGGAATTGGTTGCGAAAGTCTGTCTGTCCGTCTTTCTGTTCTATGTTCGATTTTGTGTTTGTGTGTTTGTGCAAGCATCCCATGAATTTTATTCCCGATATTTTATTACAATGTGTTTTATTTTATACATTATCTATTAGTTTAGTGAATGCAATATTAAACATATTTTTTGTTGTTATATTTAGAAGAGTTTCATGCTAAAACACCTGAGTAAGTATACTTAAATCAGCCACAATTTGGAAGTTTTCGAAAAATTGGAATGCAGTTTGAGTATTACGATTACTTTGATTTACTTTACCAGTACAGCTAAAAAAACAATTATTTTTCAAAAAAAAAAATTTTATGGTGAAATTTTAGCTCTGATACATTATTTATTTCGAGTCTTATTTTTGTTCTTTGCGCAATGTAAACGATTTCCGAGCATTTGGGACAGACGATATTTTTCAACGAACGGGAATAAAACAGAAACTCGTGTTTCTTTCGCTATGAATTAATTACGCATTTCTAAATTTTACACACTTTTTAGTTGTAAGTTGTGGCAACTGCAAGATCAAGAGATAAATAGGAATCACAAATTAATATCTTTAGAACAACTTTTACCCGACATCTTTTATTTTGCTTCATTTCGCAGTTTTCTTTTCAAATATTTATAAATTTAATCGTGTTTCTTTTTTTTATCACACGCAACACCACCACAAAGTATTCGACTAAAAGTAGCAGGTAAGTCAGAATAAAGCAAATTTTAAGTGTAAATATGTCATTATTGAAAGAATAATAATGTTTAAAAAATTCGAACTAGAACTTTTCAAACATTAAATATTCTTTATTATAAGGACAGGAAAAAATTGCGAAATTCAACAATGCCATGTTGTCGCATGCCAGATACAAGAGTGCCAGAAGTAAAAAAAATATTGTTTTGTTGACTATGAGTGCGAGAGTACTCGCAGATAATTGTCATGTTTATTAATGGAGTTCAACATGAAAAGAACTTAAGAAATGGAATTCCAAATCTCCCTCAAAGTCGTCTTTTGTAGTAAGAAACCTTAGTGTCAGCTTTCGTCATTTTGTAGCATTGTCATACAGCAAGAGTGCGATGTATGTGAAATGTATTAGATGAATAGATATGCATGTGTAGGATTTGTGTCCTAAGTAAGTTGTAGAAATTTTAAAGATCGCGAAAGGTTTAAAAATATTATTTCATTCTACGAAAAACGTAAGTCATTATATATTTCATCATCTCCTCAATCTAGAGTAAACCTATTCAAACCGAGTAAGGTCGGGTATTTTGCTAGTAACAATATAAAAATGCTTATTGGTAAATAATATCAATAAGAATTTTCTAACACGAACTGAAAAACAAATTTTTGCTTTCAGAGACTGAAACTAGTTTGTGTTTCAGAGATAGAGTTGGAATATATTTAAGCCTTCTAAAAGAAGAACAGAAGTAATTACTTAGTTTTCCCAAGGCTTACGACAGAAACTCCTATCGTATAATTTAAAAATAAACAAGTATCTATACATAATTTATTTTCAACCAACTCCCATTATTTTCTGTAATTATTTTGAATTGCATATTCTCCTCTAATTTTTATTTCAAGTTTCATGGAATATAATAGGTATTCATCGTTTTCTCTTATCCTATGTATTCACTGGAGTTATAGTTAACTTCGAATTTTTCAATAAGTAGTTTGAAATTAGAGTGCATAAAATTATCGTTGTTATACAATGTTAGTAATGTATATATGTATTGTGGTTAAAATATGGCATTCATAAATGTACTGGGATAAATGTATGGGTTTAAATTATGCCATTAATACATATAGTGAGATATATGCATTAAGGTTTAAATATGCCATTAATGCATGTAGTGGGATATATGTGCTGGGGCTGAAGTATGCCAATACCAAACAGTTTATTTGAATTGAAAACATACTATGCAAAGTTTTGCAGCAAAAATATAATAAAACAATATTTTTTTTATCTTCCCCTAACGAAGATAATAAATTTTACAATTGTTTACGTAAGTAAAGACAGCTGGTAACTTTTTATATTACGAGTCAAAACACTACACCACTTTTCCCTTAAAGACTTCACACTGCTTCTAGATCTAATGATACAAGCTGAAGTGTTTTCAGATACATTTGATCATGTTTTGCGGTTCCTTGAGAAAAAAAATTAGTTGACTCAGCCTCAGAAGTTCCCCTTTTTCAATACCATATGCACAAAACTGATTTATTCTAACAAAGAGGAATAAGACTTTGTAAAGGGAACATTTATTGAAGTGTATGCAAGTATTTGTAATTTTTTACCTCAAGAAGTGGGGAACATTGCACTACTTATCGAATTATTGCTGCGGCATCTGGAGATGAGTGATTAGATGTTTTGAATAATTACCATCCCTCATTTTAAATAAGGGTGGATATCTGATATTATTTGGTTGTAAAGTTAACGACCCTGTAGATGTTCCATGATGGTAAATTATAAAGGGTCAATGAATATGGATTTCCGCTAAAAAACAATGTATTAGAAAACAATGATTTCCCAAAATAATTTTTCGAGTTATCAGAATTTCTGTTTGCTAAATATTCTATCAAATAGGTAGATAGGTAATTAACGTCTTGCTGTAACTATCCATCGGTCTAATTTTGACAGTCTGGGATCAATCACCAAAGTCCGATAAAATAGAGAAAGGGTTAATGGTTAGATATCGATATCAACTTTTTATTCAGGTTTTTTACTTAAATATTTATTGTTAACATGCTAGTCAATCAATGAAGAAATATGAAACATTTCCTATTTAGAAGTTTATTGTTTTCGTTTGTTTATTTAATTACACTTTTTATTAAATGCTAACCTATATGCCTCATGATTTAATTTAACGTCGCACTGGAGCAATACAATATTTTCGAAAGTCTGGAATCAATCACCAATATTTTTTAAATAAAGAAAGTTAATGACTAGATTTCAATCAAAAATTTTTTATATTCAATTTTTTTAACTTAAATATTTGCTATTAACATGCTAATAAAATCATTGAAGAAAGTTGGAAAATTATTCTTTTTATGAGTTGATTATTTCCGATTTTTATTAAATTAAAATTATTTTTAAAATGCCAACCTATAAATCGTCTGTTTTGACGTTCAATAATAATAAGACAATATCGCCTTGTAAAATTAGTTAATTGATAAGTTTTTAAATCCTTGTCACGGGTCAAAAGACTTGCAAGGTATTTAAAAATTTCAAATATACAAAATACAATATGAAAAACACACATGTACACAATATTGGAAGTAAGTGAAAAAATACGATCCCCACAATAGTCGAAAACAGGTTGTGTTAACTCATGATTAATACGTTCTCTTATTTGCGTTCTTGATTATTTGTAAACAGTGTGTCTGTTGAAAGTTTGAAGTTTATTGTCTGTCCTGATGATCGTCCGAAAATATACTGTGTAGTTAGGAGTTCCCATATGAACACAAGAAAGATGAAGCATATTTTCGTGGAATTTAGCCTTTGTTCCATATAACAAGGATAGCTAAAGTAAAAAACTGTGAAACTGTTCTTTGTATTTATTGTTTTGGTACGAAGATGTAAGTTTTTCTTCCTTTTCACTATTGGTTAAGTCATTTTTCCATTGCATATTTAGATGTTTTTCAGGTTGATGGTTTAAGATATTTTTTACCCCTTAACTTTTCATATAAGTATCACAAGTTTATGCAGAACATAAAAGGTTATTATATGGTGTCATGTTTTAAAGTTACAATACTTTCTCACTGTAGGTTATGTTAACGACTCGTCTAATGGAGATTTGACACAACTCTTTTTGCTGCGACATTGTACTAGTTCATCTGAATGAAAACGTAAATGACTACATGAGAATGACAAAACGAATGATGTACTTATCAATTATGTGATAGTAAATTAAGTTAAAAAACAAGCACAAAAAAAGAAAATAAATTTTGGTGTATAACTCAGAATATTTAGCTTTGTATTTAAATATTTTAAATGCTATGCCTTCTAACTGAACAAACATTTTGTTAATGAACGTGTCAATGGACTTCTGATTCAATTCATTTTGCTGTGTTATTGTACAAACACATCGACACGAAAAATAAAAGTACCGCATGAGTAGCAAGCTAATTTATAAAGATCAATTAGTGCTAGCTGCTGGTAAGTTAAGTTCAAAAAACCAAACGGAATTTAGACTAATGAATCCAAGAATTTATTTGTGTAGTTATATACTTTAAATAATGCTATGCTTTCTAAGTGAACGAACATTTCGTTGATGAAACCCTTCAATGGAGTTCTGACACACACAATTCCATGAACAACAAACTAAATTTTAACGATCAATTTGTGTTAGTAAGATAAGTTTAAAAATCCAGCACAAAAAACCAAAAATGAATTTAGACGTATAAATCAAAACATCCCGTTTTGGCGGTATGAGTAAACAAACTTCCCGAAAAGTGATAAATCTCTCGGCATTGATGGGAAAATTCCCCGACAACATCCACTTTCTTCCCCAAAAATATTAGAGAACTAGAAATATATCTATATAAAGGAACACCAAGAAAAATATGACGTGGTGAGAATCCTGACGCCCTTACCAAAATCGGAAATTCCAACAGTAGATTCCTTCTTAGACAGGACTAGAGGATGGAAACGGATTTCAGTTTCTCTCTTTTTTATCTTTCATCATCTTTTTTTTTTTAGTTTCTTTCTTCTCTTCCTTTACTCCTTGCAGGTCGTAGTGACCTCTCCTCGAACCTTCTGAAAAGGTGGAAAAATTTCAAAAGGCAGAGTTTCCTGGAGTCAAGGGAACTTGACCAGATGGGCACGAAGGAGGATCAAAGGTATTGACTGACGAAATTTTTCCGTGCCTGTCTTATTTTCCACATTTTTTCTCCTACTCTCTCCGACATAGTAGCTCTCTTGACATGGTTTATACGGTTCAGGTTTTATTCTATCCTTTTTTTTCCCTTTTGCCTCTTTCGGTTTCGAGTAAATTGCTTTGGTAGGCTTCTCACAACGTTGCGGAGGATTGTTTTCGCTCCTCTTCACGCTGCTCAATGTATAATCTCTATTGCTTTCTATCGTTTTTTACGCTTAAATGAATCGGAGGCATCTTTCCATTGGGCTGTAATTCCTTGGGGCAATAGTATTAGGTCTTTTTTTTCTTTCTAATAGTGCCATATTCTGATGTTTACTATATGGGAAACTGAAAATAAAAGTTATATTAATGGTGGAAAATATAGCATTATTGTTCTCCATTTTCTTATAGTGGAATGCTTTGATATTATTACCATTATATAAGAAATAAAGTACATAGTGGATGAAATATGATATAAATAGTGGTTTTTGATTTCCATACTAATGGTAGGTTTTATTAAGGTTTTGTGGATCATAGTATAGTACAACAATGGTAGAATTTGTGGTAATTAATCGTCAGATAATCTGTACGAAGCATCAAAAACGCTTAAACGCTGAGCTTTGGGGTGATGAAGTTTGGAGGGTGTATTTCTTTGAAATTTCAAAGTCAACACAACTATTTATTTTCGGCACACTACGTCGTTCTCTTTGATCCAAAGAAATAGAATTGAATATATACAAGGATTAATATCAAGGATTAATGTCAACAATAAACTTCAAAGTGTACAGTTAGCCCAACAATTAGGAAGATCAAAAAGCACAGGCACGAAAAACAGACCAAGCTCCAGAAGCTGTTCCATGACACAACGCAACGGTTGAGAAAACAGAGGTGAGAATTGGTTTGTCTAGAGCTGAAAAATCTCTCCGGCGTAGCAAATTAGTAAAGATAGTAATTTGAGAATGTATTTTACGTGTGTGTATGTGTGGGGGGATGTATTTTGACGTTTTATATAAAATAATATGTAGATAGTTGAATTTACGTCACACTGTAGCTTCGCAACGGGTTATTAGTGACTGTCCGTGATCAATCCTTCAGAAGGATCAGAGGAAACACCTCGTCATTTTGAACCACGTTCAGTTAACATGGGCAACACTTCATCCAGTTTCTCAGAGGGTAGGTTAATAAAAACAATTTCCTTTGTTTTATGTGTTTAAAAAAGCGAACTTTCAACTCGGCTTTTATGACTAAGTCTGTTTCACTGACGGTTTTAATCGTATAATTAGTTAAAGGTAATTTCGTTTAATGTTTTTGGTGTCTTAATTGGGTCAGAGGTAAATAAATGTAATATCTGTGAGTTAATGATGAACGAATTCATAAAACCGGAACTTAATTATTTAATCTTATGTTTTATATGTTATGCCTAACTGTTAAAAGAGTATATAATAGTATAATATTAGAAATTTCTTTAAAGTTAAAATCAATAGCAATTCATAAATCTAAGGAATGAAAATATTGTGAATAATAACGTATAATAGATCTAGTAAGCACATTTTATGCCTTATTTTAAGTAGCTTCAAATTAGTTTTGACAACTGACAAAAGAAATTAGGTGATTAGTTTTAATTTAGAGCTTAAAATATAACCATAGTTAAATTATTAAATGATTAAATAGTTATTTTTTTTTTACTTCAGGCATAAGGTATAACTAAAGGTGATTGAACTTTTAACAACTAAAAACGGTATTAAACAAATTATGACATTTATAAACAAAACATAGGACAACAATAGTGAAATGTATGAATGAATAACCTTTCACAAATGATCTTATCTTAGAAATGGTTTTACAGTTAGTATTGTTTTAATTTGATTGTATATAAGTTAAAAATAATTATAAAAACCTGCATTGATCATACATGTAAATCTTTACCAATACATTTATTTATATAAACTTATAATGGGTTGAAAGACGATTTTAATATTTCATTTCATGGGATAATACTATTAATCATTTACTTAGTTTTGACAGATTTAGAGAGCATACGTGAAAACACACACTACATCAATTATGTTTTCTTTAAAGTAAGTAACAGTCTTTTATTTATTCCTCAATAACTATCCCATGAATATCTTAAAACATGAATGTTATTGGCATTTGTTAAATAAATACATTTGAAACTAAAACTCTTGCATTGCAATGAAATATCAACATATCGTTAAAAAATGCTTCGCATATACAGCGGCAAAAATATAATTAGTTTCAGTACTTATAAAGAGAGAATTCTTTTCTCTTTAAAAAAAAGTAGCAATAAAGAAAAAATACCTTTTCCCTCTCAAAATATATCAGTTTTATTAATTACTAGACAAAATAAATGTGCCTAACTATCGTCTGATACTTCAAAATCCGAGTAAGTTAAAAGAACGAAATAATAAAAAGTGAGCCCAAAAAAAACGAACCGTAAGTCAGGAATTTTGTTTATCTTCACTCGTAGCAACACTTCAGTGGATAAATTGGATAAAACTAGTAACAGAAGAGAACAAGAAAAAGAAATTCACGCAAACCCAAACAAACTGAGACGATCAGGAAAAAAAATGCAAATTAATCACTTTTATAAAACTTGCAGTTTTCTAGGCAGTGATTTTTTTGCCTCTTGTACGGCTCCGTTGTCTTAACTTTTTTATGCCGTAAACTGTATTCATATTAATTTAAATTGAATCTAGCATGCTACTGTAGATGTTAAATAATTTGTTTGGAGAAATTCTTGGCGTTCTTAAAACGCGCTGTTGTTTAGTCTTTGATCTCAGAGCAATTAAGGAGGCTGATTGGATTTTATTTGATTGCTCGTGTAAAAGTGGGTAGGGACACTTTTTTGCCCGAAATTCACGTAGTTTATGTTCAGACTTTTTTACGTGTCTTCGATTTTAATTGAAACACAAATTCAGCGTCCAGGATGCGAGCTTATTTTTTAATGGAAATGAATCGAGATAAATTATATACAATATATATTTCGTGTGGACTACGTTTCCTTATAATTTAATACCTAATGATTCATTTACTCTTCAATAATTATGTGGAATAGGTCATTCCATATAAGCTAAGTCTAATAGGATTTATAATTGTTCTTCGAAAAATTTTCTGTAATTGATTCATTTTGTAGTGAATACTAAAATTCACAATGATAAAGTAATTGTATTTCATATGCTTTATTTACTTTTAATTAAGAAAATAAATTAGTTATATTAAATTGAATGTATTGTGCAAAGGGTGGTTGTATTGGATAACGTTCCAATGTTTCGAATACGTGTCTGATAGAATATCTGTTCAATTTTGCTAAGGGCGAGATATCTTGTCGAGCAGAAATAACTATTCTACTACTCCAAGAAAATGAAGATCCAAATAGAAAAAACAAATTGTCCTACGACTAAGAAATGGTGACAGTTTGGAACACGTTGTTCTGGACTTTACAGGCAGTTGTCACCACGAAGATGAACCACAAAGAGAATTAAACAAGTGTTTAAAGGTCTGTATTCTGTATATAAAGAGCTTTAGAAACAAATTGGAAGACAATTTGAGTTTACTTTACTGACCATAGAAGTGTTATTGTGTCAATATCACTGAAGTTTGCATTTAATATTCCTTATGTTACTGTTGGCATACCAATTGTTGTACCTAGTAATTCATAAATTTGAGTTTACATCAAGGATTAGTATTTTCTAAATCGCGCACGACTCATTATATTTCATTAACGAAATAATCAATGGTAGCATGAAACTCGGTGAATTTTGGAATAAAACTCTTACCCAGAAAGTTCATAGGACAATCAGTTCTGTCAGAAAAATTATTTGAGGATTAAAATTATTTTGTTCAGGAAATTTTGCAAGCCGAATTCGGTTGAATTTGGACGCCCTGCTCTTCGAACCAATTAGCATTGATCAAATGTTTGGTGAGAAAATTCATGGAATTGCCATAGATTCCTTTGATTTGCATTCATAGGAGACGTTTTATGTGAATCTAAATTTAGTTGATGATGATGTTTCATCGATCGAACGTGTTTCGTGTACGTGTTATTAACATGACGTTAGTTAACTGGTTTTTCGAACTGGATTTCATCTTAATTAATCAACGGAAGTTCCCCAGAATAAATTCAGAACCTTAGCGGAAACAAAGGTTTTGCAATTCGTCTTGTTTGTTTACACAGGAAATCCCTTATCAACTTACATTTTAAATGCAAACTACTCATATATGTTACTTGATATTGGTAAATCACTGTTTTCTAAACATTTAAGAAAATATCTGTCGCGCATATGATAAACGATGAATTAATGTCATACATACAGTACAAACACACGTGAAATGAGCTTTAATAATGTAGTATGTGTATGTGTGTGGGGTATGCATGAATTCCTTTAAAATTCAGAGCTGCTTTAAAAATACCGCTAGAACAATGTTCTGTCATTGTGTATTCCGCTAAACTTGGATATTCCTAACTGTTGCCAAAAAACCTTGACAAAGTGCACGCTCCAAAATATAAGTCGTAAGTTATATGTGACGAGATGCGGGCTTTTATGGGGTAAATGAATGGGCTGTCAAAGTTAATACCAAGCCACTGGTTGTGAATATCCTCGGTTTTCAAGCCGACAAAATGATATAAAGAAACGAATTTTGACAAGGCTATAAAGAATTCTAATGGTGGTCGTCATTCAAGCCGTCCTATTAAAATTCAAACGTTTTTTTTTTCTGGTGTTTCAAACTTTTCTATCGCGGTGAGTTTTTCTACGTGTTTCAGCTTACGGCTCCCGTATAATGCGTTTGATCACCGATTTTGGCAAGCCAAATATTTCATTATATATAGCTACTTTATTTAGCTTTCATTTACCGTTTTTGAAAAATACAAGTGTGGCTTATAATTATGTTGCCCTTATTGATATTGCAACTACTGATATTGCAACTATTGATATTGCAACTATTAATATGTTAAAATAGTTTCCTCAAAACACATTAATTAAATGGTCTGGGCAATATATGCTATGTCACAGAGTGAAATTTTTGCAATAAAAAACGTCATTATGTTTAAGAGGATCAAAATAATTCCCCATTGTTTGAATATTTGCTTATTGCTTTAAACTTTAAGAAAACCTTTGTCTCCTCTGAACAGCTTAAAAGCCATTATAATTTTTCTATTTTATAAAAACCTGAAAAAATTGCTCTTAAACATTTGAAGTGTGTCTTACTATTATGTTGCCCGGAGCACTTCAATGTTTGATAGGCCAAAAACGTTTTCTCTAAGCTCAAATATTGAATTTTTACGACAAAATGAAGTGTAAGAAACTAATATCGTTAAAATTTTCTGGGTTTGTTCAGAAAGAAATATATTTTAACTATCACAAGGAATAGTATTTTGTCCGTCAAATGTTTATGAAAAGAATAAGCGTAAGTATTTTTCTCATTGGATTCAACTCCTTCATGGAATGCTATACAGTTTTTTTATCTAAATATCAAATGAACTGCAAGATGTTAATAAATTAAAATGTTTAAAACTATTGAACCGTAATCGGTATCATATCATAAATGAAGAGATAATATAATTTGCATAAACCAAATTAAATTTTAAATACTTTATTCATTAACAAACTTTCATTTACAGATTTTACAATTAACTTTACTGTAAAATGTGGTAAATATCGATATTAAACCTCTTATTTTACCAGTATGCTATTAGAAATTAAGTGTTGCAAGGAACACTGTGAATTCTACCAGTGTATTTTTATCACATAAAACTAAACTTTGACTTTGAGGTATTTAATGTGTTACTAACACATTCATCTATGTTAATGATCTGTTTAAGTTTCATGAACTACATCTTCAAAATGTTATGCATTCCACAAATTTAAGAAAATGCAATAATCTAATAGCAAGACAATTCTAAATAAATTGAGAATAGAGACCAAACTATATTTTAGTATTGTAAGATATATTTGTATGCAAGTTCAGATTTGAGAATCATGTCTGTGTTATTTGAATGTCGAATAAAGTTTCTTACAATGTCGTAGCAAGTTATTGTAATAGCCCAAGTTATGAAACGCTTTTTACCTCTCTTATACATTAAAGAACTTTAATAAGTTTTAATAAACGTTATAAAGTACATTTCCTTTGCATTCCACGAAATAAAATTCAATACTTCCCTACTTCTATACAACTGGAAGCAAACTATATAAAAGTGTTTTATACTTCGTATCTTTAAACAGAATTCTTACAAGGACTTTAGAAGAATGTGTCGTTGTGACATAGAAATTCGAGAAATTGTTCGGATACCCGATCGATTTCGTAAGGAATGTAGCATTTCGTAATGAATTGAAACGCATTGATTGTTCTGTGAATGTCTTTAAGTTTATTTGCCAAATTCAATTGAAACACGGGAAGAAACAGTAAGTTTCTTCACAAGGACACATTTTGCGAAAATTAAGATTTCGCCTAGTACCTTAGAATAGTGAAAGAACTTCCTTCCTCAAAGCATAAAAATTAATTCCGAATTGTTTTCCAAGACAATGTACTTAATCCTCCGAAAGTATATTTTGTATCAAAACGATATTTTGGATTATAAAGTAACATTTGATTAGTTCTTTCAATTAAATGAATTGTTCAATAAAATCGATTAGCCTACTTATTCCTGTTAATCCATTATATTACTTTTTATACTATGGATATGCGTTAGAATATTAGTTGGACTCTCCTAGTTTCTGAGTAGCTCACTATTACTTTATGCTAAGCACACACAATGACTAAATAACCACATTTATTGGTTAAAATAATCCTTCCAGATTCAATTGGTTTTGAAAGGCAAAGCTGGTTAAATAGAAGGATAAACGGTAGATTTTAGAACAGATGTACGTGTTTAAGTCTCTTAGAGGGATAAGTACTTTCAGTTTGAAGAGCCACAAAGTTATATTGAAATAGCAAATTATTTTAGAGACAAATATGAATGATTCGATCGCTGTATTAATTTCACTGGAGTAAAGTTTCTATCTGTACAACGTACAAAGCATATGAAGTACAAAGTATACTACAATATAAAGGGAAGAATGGTTGCTTAGTTTCAAAATAAACCGCAGGGTTTGAAGTTTTCTAACGATGCTTTAAAAATATTTAGTAAGTAAGCTTTTAAAATCATAATAGCATAACTAGTTTAGTTGATTTTTCTTCTATTTGGGATGGAAATGCTTCGCACGTTAGCTTTAAAACCTCAAGAATAAATAGTTTTTATATGCTTAAGTTTGGCATGCAATTCTGCAGTAGCGAATTTAAATTTCCAATGCAGCGTAATTTATTATTCACTAGTAACTAACCAGTGCAGACTAGTTTAAAATTTTGAACACATGAATTTTACTGGAGAAAGGTTTCATTAGCTACAATCAAATAAATAGCAGACTTTTTTTGACGTCTAATTGGCACATAAAACATAGTATTGGTTTAGATATATGCTTATTGAAGAACCATTGTCGCATTTTCCATATAAAATCATTACATAGTGATACGCCTCTAAAACTTATATTATGTTATCCCGAAAGGACAGATGTTTTTCACTTACTAAATGCATTCAGAAACATTAATATAACATTTTTTACTTAATCTGTCTTAGGCCATTATTAAATAAAAATAACGTAAAATCAGCTAATTTGTCTATACGCTTGTTCGGTCATCGAAAATGCAAAACCATGCACGATATAAATTACAGCTCCGTTCTGACTGGCTGAACGTCAATATATCAGTATTTTGTGTATATGAATGGGTGGCAATAACTACTGTTCCACGATGCATAATACAAGAGTAAAGCAGTCTATTGTGGTGTATCGCTTGACTCGGACGTGAGCATTGTGGTGCTGTAGACACAATCCATATTTGTCTGAAAAGACGTTTTTAAGACATTCGTCTGTCCATGTGTGGTATTCTACAAATAATTGCAGCTACATGCAAATATGGTGTTGTCAAAGCAGTCGCAGCAATGGACACCTTGAAAAAATTCTCCTCTGATGCTTACGGTTTCGAAGTGTACATACTGACACAGATTGTTGTGCAACACACCCTGATTCTTGAGCTAGAATTTTGATGGAGCCGAACAATCCTTAATAGCCACGAGCACAAGATGTCTGTCCTCTCGTTCGGTGATGTGACGAGCCTGCTGCAATGGTTCTGATCAGTCAGTTTATCTATCTTGTACCTCACTGTGGCTTTATTTCGTTCAACATGAGCGTCAATTTTTCGGATGGATAGTCTGCAATTTCAAAAAGCCACAATTATTCCTCTGTCAAACTGAGAAACGTGCTCGCACGACTACCGCATTATTCAACAGTATAATCAAGCTTCCTACGTACAGGAACAGCGAATAAACGCAATAACAAAGCTTAAACCCGATTCACTGTTGATTTACAAAGACGCTGCAGTGCTAATGATAAACATATCATTTCA
The DNA here is from genome assembly GCA_947359465.1 of Metellina segmentata. Classification (NCBI taxonomy): domain Eukaryota; kingdom Metazoa; phylum Arthropoda; class Arachnida; order Araneae; family Tetragnathidae; genus Metellina; species Metellina segmentata. Next base: position 102,265,122 of record OX375873.1, on the reverse strand, counting down.
TGATCAACTCATTGTGTAAATTTCAAAAGTATTAGATACTTCTATCATAGTATTAGTAGGGATGCGACATCGATATCAAAACATCGATGTTTTGAAACATCGATGTTCAAATATAAACATCGATGTTGATCGACCCCAAAACATCGAGGTTTTTAAACATCGATGTTTTTAAAATTCAGTGTATTTAAACTCTTTTCACTCATTTCTTAAAACTGGTTTAGCAACTTGTGATGCTACATCGACAGCAAAACATCGATGTTTTTAAAATTCAGTGTATTTAAACTTGTTTCCCCATTTCTTAAAACTGGTTTTCCAACTATTGATGCGACATCGACAGCAAAACATCGATGTTGAAAATTATAACATCGATGTTGATAACACATATCGTCAACAAACCATCGATGTTTTTAAAATTCAGTGTATTTAAACTTGTTTCCCCATTTCGTAAAACTGGTTTAGTAACTAGTGATGGGACATCGGATCCAATACATCAATGTTTTTTTTCTAAAACATCAATGTTGTGAAAGCATCGACATCGATGTCGCATCCCTACTTTTCAGACCCTTCACACTTGGCCACTTTGGAAAAGTATGTTCGATTTGCTGAATTTAAAAATTATGCTACTTGGTTAGTTTTTAAATTTTTAAAACGGTATTTTTTTCATTCAAAAATAAAACATCGACAACGTAAAAGCATCGATGTTTTTTTTTTTAAACATCGATGTTTTGAAAACATTGACATCGATGTCGCATCCCTAAGTATTAGGCATCCGATGGTCATATGTGTGTATTCCTTTTTCACTTATTGAAGGTTTTATTCGAAGATCTCTGTAGCGAGCAAATACTTATAATTGTATATTGATCCTGTGAGCTCACTAGATCAGGGCTCGAAATACCCGGGTGCACAGACAGGTACACTGTGCACATGAAAACAAAATTGTGCACCTAATTTTTCCCCGCTAGGTGCATGTCGTGCACCTAACGTTAAAAAAAAGGGAGGTAGCGTTTTATATTATTTTGATGCTTGAACAAAATATTAGTATCGACCTTTCTTGCTCTAAAGGAACGTAATATCTTAAATACACACTACGCGAAAACGAAATTGCTGGACCGTAACTGTTTATACAGAAGGAAGGTTTACTTGTGTCACTGCCACCAGAACTTTCCGATGATCGAAACATTTTCCAGATCGCTCTGTTGAAGCGATTGTCGTGACAGCCGTGCTCCGGAGAATTTAAAGATGTTTAAATATCTTTATTTATTATCTACTACTCTAACTTATCTAAACATACCCAACTAATAAAGTAGTTTACATTATAGCAATGCTCTTATACTACGTTTTTTTAATGTGCACCTAAAATATAACCTGTGCACCTAATTTAAAAACTCAACTGCACCTTATGCACCTGTATTAAAATATCTATTTCGAGGCCTGCACTAGATTTCTGGGTAATATATTATTTTACCCCAACAGAACACATAATGATTAAATAACAATATGGATTGGCTTAAAAAAATTCCAAGAAAAATTCTATAGGTCTAAGATAGTCAAAACTAGGACTACAGGAAAAGCTGCAAGTTTTAGAACATGAGTGTATGCCCCTGAGAGTTAAATAAAGATAATTTATAGATACTTAACATACTTACTGTAGCTAACGGAATATATTAATTCGTTCATTAACTTTTTTTGTCTAAACATTTTCAATGAAGCATTTGAATAGATCATACGTTAATCAATTGCAAGTTTTAGACTGAACTAATCTAAGACACTGAAAAATTAGAGTAGAGTACATTTGAGTTAGTTTGTTATAATTCATGACTGTAATGAATAACTCATCATTAGAAAAGCTCTCAGTACTGATATTAATGTAAAAGTATAATAGGCAAGTTCTATATAAGTATTTATATTAATGTAATCAATGGTTATAATTAATTAAAATTCATCAACGGTTCGGAAATAAGAATTTAATTCTGAATTTCGAGCTTAAAAATGGCTGATATATATTGAAAATATTTTAATTTTGTGGGACGATGAATAATTGAAGTTATTCATATTCCAACTATGAATAATTGAAATGATTTCAAATAGTGCATAATTATATTACTAATTTAGAAATTATATTGATTAAAAGCTACATTCACAATGCATTTTTCAGTCGCTAATAAATTCTAAGCGTTGTAAAGAAAGAGATGAGATAACTAAATTACTTCATCGGAGAACTAAATTACTTTAGAGGGTTACACAACAGATTTACCCCAGACCATTACGATTTCATTAAACTGAAAATAAATTTTGTTTGGTTTATTCCATGAATTCAATTACTAGAGCAATGAATTACAAGCAAAGCATATTAGAACTTAGAAAAATGCAAACGTTTTCTGCTTCAATAATAAAAATATCTTTAAACGAATAAAACATTATGTGAAAGAAAATTTTGTCTGTCATAAAAACAGCTTAACTAGGTTGAGATAAAAAGTAGATATTCATTCCACAAGCATGATGATTTTCGAACTTAATATGAACAAAAAAGAAAATTCCCCTTTTCAACTTTAAATAAAAGGAAATTGAAATAAGAGCTTCAACATATATTTGAGATTAGCACATCAGATATGCAGGCCTTCTTTCTAAAATATCTTCGAAACTAGCCCAAAAAAAGTAGAACTACCTCATTTATGAAGTTTCCCGAATACTGTGCTTCCATAAAATTACATTTAGATTTAAAAATTTTCCATTGCAACTGCATAATACACTCTCATTTGCGATGCGTTCAGAAAGCATTCAGAAAGAAAATCTACACAAATTGCAGCGGAAAAATTACAGCGTAAACAAATAATCAAGTTTGTTTATGTCGTTGGAAATGCATGGAAAATGCATAGTTAAGCATTCCAGGCGTCGTCAGTTTTACATTAAAGCAGCCATAATATTAACCTTCAAACATCAATCAACTGATGAAGTTGGTGGATAATGAAACTTTTGAGTTTTGAATGTCGGGTTAATATTTTTCGTATAAAAATATCGTTTAGAAACTTCGCATTTTTCTAAAACCCGATGCATTTATTTATGAATTCCTAGAGGATAATATTATAAAATAGTAAAGTAAATTGTTTTCCCCAATGCTCTTGAGGATTTGATGAACTTGAGGTTTTCAGAAATTTTTCCATAACTTTGGGTTTATTTCTTTATGTTTAAAAAAAGTTGTGTTATTAAAGGGAAACTCATTTTGGGATTAAATATAAGCGAATTTAAAAACCGAACTATACTTTATCAGTAAAACGCTTACTCACTGTTTAGGTTTAGTTGTAGAATGCAAATGCATGTTATTTACAAAATAGATGAGTGTTTATTTTTAGTAATTTTCAACCTGGAGATGCAAGCATCCAAAAAAGATATTTGGTAACCTGAAAAAAACTTACTTAATTCAAAACGTTTGCTTCAGAACAATGAGCATATTCATAAAAAGCATACCTTAGAGTATATCTCATCAAGTACTTAGTCATAAAGCACTGGAATGTGTGATATTAAGTTCCTTATACTATTATATCTATTTTATGCACGATGCATTATCTCATTTCAAGTATGAATACAAACTCTTTTAACTATTCAATATATGCCTTTGTGAACACGCAACAGAATTTGCATCAATTGGAGTAATTTTTGAAGTTTATTGTTTCCATTGGTTTTAACACTTTAAGTGTTTTGACGAAATATCTCGTCCAAGATCTGTGCAATTCTACTTTCGACGAGGCATCTCGTCGAGACAAAACTGCCCTTTTACTCCAAGGGGAATTGGTGACAGTTTAAAACAGGTTTATGCACAAGAGGCTGGACACTTAAAGGCAAATTTGAGATAAATTACCAGGATGGTTAATTTATCAACCTGTAAACAAAGTTCACGCATCGTATTTGTGTTTTACAATTATAGCACTATCCAATAAAAAGATGTCCGAAAACTCAAAAATCATGAAGATTTTGATAGTTTTAAAAACAATACTCTCTTATTTTCCGGTTTTACTTAAGATCTACATTATTTCTGAGAGTATGTCCACTTAACTCTTTTAACCATACACTTGAACGAAACGCATTTTTCACACTATTCTTTTCTAAAATTGTTACCCGAGTAAAAAATGCATGCGTTAATGCTTTGTAAATACACGTCTTTGTTTCTAGTAAGTTTTCTTTATGTCCCATAGCACGCTAGACTGCAATCTTTTCGAAGTAGTAGTTACTAAAAGAAATCTATTTTTCAAAGTTAGAAAAAGCGTTGAGAGGGGATTCGTGCTCGAAAGCATTCAGCTAATCTTAGGATTCACAAATACACCAAGAGTAAACCCTTTCGAACGCTTTGGAACTAGTCGCACATTTCTTCCGTCTTCACTTGGTGTGAGGAAAATTCCAATGCAAACACTTTGCATATCGTTCTGTAGTTACATTTGATGAAGTATTTGTTACAGAGCTTTAAGTATTCTGCTTTTTATTCTTGATGCAGCTGTTTGAGAATACCGGATCGTTTTTTTTAAACAGCGTTCAGTGTGTTTGAGAGTCCTACATTGGCATTGCATTATGGTCTGCTTTGTTTCCTCAATGTGTCAAGCTAACTTCATTTTAAGGTAACTCCTATACCTATTTGAGAATTTGGACAACATAAATAAAGTCGTCGTCGACGGTCTGGTAATGAGCTAAACATCTTCAAAACTGAATGGGTACATACAAAATTTGCAAAAATAGAGAGAAAATAGTAGGATAGTGATTAATTTAGCACTGCTCATTTTCGTATAGTGATTTAGTACTTCTCTCTCATATAGTGTCTCCAGTATTGGTTTTAAGATTTGTAAACTCGGTACTTAAAATTAATTCCAAATAATATAACATATACAAATGATTAAAACTGCAGTTGTTTTCTATAATAGCAAATATGACACCACTGATATGAAATACATTATATTCTGAATTCTAAATACTGTATTCAATAAACATAAGTTGAAATGCCTTACAGCATAACTATATATTACTAAATAATACAGTGTGATCAATGACTGCGCATACAGTTTCCAGATGCTCTAAAACAGAAACAGTTTAAGACACGGTCCCCAAATGCAAACTGTTACTAAGTGCACTCATAAAGTTTGTACCCCTCCAGAGCGAAGTGACGTAGGAGATAGCATGCGTGTCTCGTGACTAGTAAGTGGAAAAGGCTGCGTCTGCAGTAAAAAAAGCGTTTTGTGTTCTTGAATTGAGAAAAATTGAATCTGTCACCGTTGTGCAACGGCATTTTCGATCACAATTTTGAAAAGAACCAACCAGAAAATTCATTTACGATTGGCTTAAACAATTTGAAACTTCGGGCTGTTTGTGCAAAGTTCATAAGCCAGAACTACCGAGTGTATCGGCAGATGTCATCACATAATTTATTCATCCAATTTATAATAACGTCGAAAAACTTTATTTTCCAATTGGAGGATGAACCACAAAACTGGTCATGTGAGATGCGAAATTACCTCTATTAACATTTTCTTCACCGATGGATTGGATGAAGCGCCAATAAAAATGCCACTAACCCAATGGCCTTCCATATGTCCTGACTTAACACCATGTGACTTTTTCTTTGGGGCTACGTAAACGTATACGATAACGTATCTAATCCTCCTCTTTCTGTTGATCTAGCGAAGTTGAAACAGCGTATCGTATCCACTATCACTAACACTATAGCGACACGGTAGGGGGTCCCTCTGACCACAGTTCTCATGGTGGTCCATGAATTTAAGACTGGATGAGGGTATCCCCTTCTCTTTGGGCGATAGCGGCTTCCGAAGAACGTGTGGGGTCTTCTCTCGAGGAAAAGGAGAATCGTGAAAAACCGAAACGTGAAAGGACGCAGGACGACTGTACTCCGATTGAATCCGCGGGACTGAAACCCTATTTTGTACAATCTCTATTAGCCTCGAAATAGTTTTAACTTATATGTATTCTTCTATATTTAATTATATGTCGTTTTAATTATTTTCAAGCCACTCGCCACGTAAACTATACCCTCGACGTTACAACACTTGCTTCAGATACTCTAACACGCGTCTGGACGAAAATGGGTTACCGGTTCGAACTGTGTAGTGTGACTAAGGGTGCACACTTAGAACATCTGTGACTGCCTCTTTAAAAATCTTGAAACATTCACTTACACTTCTGTTACAGGTAACATGACATATCTAACATTGTCACTGTTATACAGTGCGTTGAAAGTGTTTACTTACTTATCAATCACACTGTAGAACAATGCGTATGATCCTGGGAGTACTGAGCAATGGTGATCCCCGGGTTGTATTGATGGTAAACAAATAATTCGTTATCGGTCGATCTATAATCGAAATATTTTGTCCGATAATAGCTCAAAACATCTTTTATTTATTTTATTTATTCTATTTATTTTATTTATTTTATTTTTTTATTTATTTTATTTATTTTATTTATTTTTATTTAGATTTATTTCAACGGTATGAATCTTCCAGTGTGTTTACATAAGACATTTTAAAGGACAGATAACCCAGTTGGGAGAGAGTAGTGCATTGGCTTGCTAAGGGTTACGAGTGCAATACTCGATCCAATCAACGACCATTGTACGGAGTCTGGTGCGCTTTAAATCTGTCACGGCCTCAAAGTCCTCACGTTTAGTGTGGTGTAAATTTTGGAGTAGGTGATAGCTTTGAACTCAAATGATATACTTTGATAATACTTTTTGTTTTCAACATCTTACCATGGTTTGAAATTACAAGGTGCTATCATCTATCCTCTGATCTTTCCTTCGGGATTGACTGAGATTTTTCGGAACTCCACTATGGAACATTGTCCAGTTAATTCAACTACGTAACAACTCAACACAAACAAATTACCGGAAGAACTAAAAACTTACTGTTAAGGACTAATTTGGCTGCTCGCCGATTTGGCGATGATTTTTATGATTCTTTGTGCAATATTACGACATTCAAGTAACTAAGGCGAGTTACGAAACAGCAACTACGCAAACCCCCTTAACATTTAGCTTCATAAGAAAACGCTCACAAGGAAATGCCTATAACAATTAACTGATTTTTTTCATGATTTGAAAAACTTTTCATCTTCAGTCACATAAAGAATTACTTTATCTACAGATAAAATAAAATGCAGCGGACAGAAAAAAAACAGAATCGTTAACTCAGACTCAAGTCGTCTCCCTTTACTTCGGTCACATCTGCTGTTTTATGGACCATAAACCTATTTAAGAGTATCATAAATTTAAATTTAATTTTCGTTCCTTCTTCCTCCTTCCTTAGTGTCTCATCCTACTAGAATGCGAATTTTTTGCGAATTGGAAAAGAATGGGAAAAATGTTCCGTCATAAACCACCTTGTTCTCACATCCCTTGCCGTCTTCATATCCCAACGCATGGGAAAACTTTAGCATAAACCAATTTCCAACTGCAACCGACATCACCTCTAACGAAGAAAAGTTAGGATGATAGAAGCAGCTACAAAAAGAAAGACAGAAACCTAACGCCAGAAGAAAGCGCAAAGAAAAAAGAACCCCTAAATTCTCCGGCAATTCACCCGCCTTGCTGAAAGAACCTCACTACCTACTTCCGAAAACAGGCTGGAGTTTAAGAAATAGGAGAAAATAAATTACAAATATGGCCGCCGTGAAACTGCTTCAGTTCAACGTTTCTAAACTAGACTCCCCTATATATTTTAAACAACAAAACAGTTCCTGTTACAAGTAGCAGAGAGGACTATTCGAATAGGAGGCTGGAAGTTCGCAATGGCTGTAGCTAATTTAATGAAAGGAAAGGAGCGTTCCACCCCTTCTGAATACAGGAACGCTTACATCTATGTATATTTGCCCCCTCTTCTTTCCCACTTTAACATTCTTCCTAAATCACCTTTATCAGATGCAAGGAATGGTAGAGTGGAGAGTGAAAAAGCAATTTAAAAAAGTATCGATTTCCTTTAAAATAAGCAAAACTGGGCAGAAGAGAGAAAGATAGGGCATAACGCAGCAAGAGGGCAGAACGAGAGTAAAGAGAAACGCGCAAGAGAGATAATGATAAAGTGTTGCTTAAAACAGATGCTGCGTTATTTCCAGGTTCGTTGTTCGTGTTTCATGCTGTCGTTTAGAAGAAGCTGTCATTTCATAGATGTGCAAGTTCAAAAGCAATGTAGAAATTTCTAGCAGGTCGACCAAAAAGGAAATTGGTTTCAACAGTGTTTTACCATGATATTTCCTATTTATAAACTTCTATTCTTACCTGTTGCATCAACATTCGTAGAACACTATTGGGATGAATCTTCGCTGAAATCTCGTTTCCTCTAACGTCAGCCTTAACCATCCCGGTTGTTGTCTCGACGAGGTTATCAAAACGGACCAGATATTGATGGACGAGATATCTCGTCAATAGAAAATTTGACCAGATCTTGATGGATGAGATGTCTTGCGATTAGAAAAAATTGACCACATCTTGATGGACGAGATAACTCGTCATTAGAAAAAATTGACCGGATCTTGATGGATGATATGGATTGCTGAAACCACTTAGAGTCAAATATTCAACATAAAGGGGCCGATGTTTAAATCACACTCTATAACAAAAAAAAATCGACACACCGAGAAAGTGCAGAATTGCAGTGGTGTCGGGATCGATCAACTTCGAACTGCGCTGACTGGGGACGTCTGTCCTTAAGTGACCAATCCCGTTCCAAACTGTGTCCTAACGACAACCGCATACGTATCTGGAGACATTCAGGGAAGTATGGGGAACGTGTCCTTACTATCGCACGGCACACAAATACACAACAGAACGTTATAGTCTAGAGTGCCATCTTCTTTGACAGCCGCACCCCTTTGGTAGTAATTTCTGACACAGCACAGCGGTACGTAGACAACATTCTACCACCCGTTGAGTTACCGTTCCTTTTGCAACACCCCGTACTTTTTTTCAACAAGATAAGTCCCGGCCGCACACGGCAAGTATTGCTATGAATTATTCGAGCTTTCCCAACACTTCCTGGACCAGCTAGGTCTCCTCATCATTCTAGCATAGAAGGTGAGTGCAACCACCCCAGATTGTTGGCTATTTAGCCCGACAGATGGAGACAATTTGGCAAGAAATTTCACAGGACACCATCCGTGAAATATTTTAGTCTACGCCAAGCCGGATGACAACTTGCATCGAGGCCTGAGGTGGACAAACGCCTTATCGCCTTCCTCCCTTTGAACAGTCAAACTCTGAAATAAATCATTCAATTGCTTCAAAACTGATAGTTTGTTTTTTAACATATATGCTTCACACACACACACATCCAACAATTTGGATCTCAATCGAACGACTCCTTCTTGGTGTATTTATTGTTTTGTTATTGAGTATATAGTACAGCATACATCGACCTTAAAATGAAATAGACGGAGCATGCGACCGCAGTTTCAAGTTATTTCGTGCAGTTGCTCGGTTTGAAGATGTGTCACGTGGTTGTGGGTAAAAGCAGGAATCCTAATCTATTAATTGGTTAACATGACTATCCACAGTTATTAAAAACACTAGTCTGCGCTTCTATAGCCAATCGGATAAATCGATTTGTGATTTACCCTTCAGAGATCTTACGACAGCGACTCCGCCCACATGATCCGTCTATTTTATTTTAAGGTCGATGACAGCATATTCATTTTAAATGTATTGGACAATTATCGGTTAGCTTGTTCATTGAGCCGTTGTAGACGAGTTGGTAGAGTCGTGGATTAGCTACTAGACTGGCTATGAGATAGAAATTCAGTCCAATTATGAGAGTCCGGGACGTGGGGGCTGGTACAGCTAATAACTGTCGTGGACACAGATGTCCTCAAGTTATCTTGAGGGCAAGTTATGGGAGTTTGGAAAGTTTGGTACTAAATCAGGTATTGACCTCGTCATCTGATTATGGTTCAAAACTAAACGGTCAGTCACCAATAACCCGTTGCTTTGCCCAGTGCGACCTTAAATCACACTAGTACCTAATTTTTAGTTCATCAGGGAGTACTGGTAAAAGTCTTGGGGGCATAAAAGTGAACGATTTCTGATTGATTCGAAATATTTTAGTTAGTTTTTGTCCTGTCCCAGATAGGAATAATATATTGAACCATTTTTATGTCTGACTATTAGAAAAGCTTATAAAAGTGAAGGCGAAACTTTTTAAGAAGTTGGTCATATTTTGTTCATTATTTTTTTAATACTAGCTCGTGGGTCATTTGAAAAAAGGGAAGGAGCATGGTAAAAAACTACTTTTTTTTGTTCTCAATTTTTTAAATCCTTTTAAAAGCTAACGATTCCTTTTTGTTTTACAGCTTTTAATTTTGCAAGTGAAGAGCAGTAAATCGATGTAAAAGGGAAGAAATCAAATTATCAAATTTCTTTTTCAAATTATGTTGCTTTGAAATTCAACTAATTCCATTTCTAAAATATGGATACCTAGAAACTTAAATTCGTTTAACTCCATTGTTTCGAATTTCGTTTTGTATGGATATAAAATAAAGTGCAATGCATTTCCATACATTTAAATTGATTAAATTTCACCTCAAAGTCTCTTTTACTTCCTATATAATCATAAAATATTTTTTGATTGCAATTTCTTGAACGTCAAGCGTATTTTCCATTGTTATTGTGTTTAAAAAATGTTTTTGTAATTGAGGGAGAATCGTATATTTCATTTCCGAATCCCTAGTAAAGATGTCAAATTTATTCTAATATCCTCATATAAATCTTAAAACAGCATTATGTATACACAATAAATTAAAAACATTTTACAAAATCATTTATGCATTTTTTTTTTCATTTTTTTAAGTTCTTTATTAACACTTGTATTTTATTCATATTTTTTTAAAGAGGGGTTCGAAAAATAATTAAAATTCTTTACGTATATGATGAAATATGATGTTTATAAAATCAACGTGTGGGTCATTTAAAAAGTCTGCGTTGGTCAGTGTCTGACCAGCGGGTCATAGGTTCGCCCTCCCTGACTTATAATGAATTTGCTATTAATGTCTTATGTAATATGGATAATTATTATCTAACTATGAAGAACATTTCACATTACTTTATTATTTAACCATGAGTGATTTATTATCCTTCCAATGCATAAGACCTGCTTTGAAAATAATCGCTGAGTATATTCAATACATGTGCTCAATCTTTAAGCCCCACACAATTCCTTGAATGGAAATCATTTTAGTATATAAGGAACGAAAGTTTACCAAGTAAATTTTAAACGTAATGCAAATGTAATGGTAATGCCTCCATATATTTTAAATAAGACCTTTACTTTAATATCATGGTGGACATATTTTGAGCAATGGTTTCGAATACTTACAAATACCCTGAGAGTTTCCATCACAAATAAAATTTTATTCTTTGAACCTAGATTCCCAAACTATTGATTTGATTAACAAAATTCAGCTCGGTAACATTTGAAATAAATATTATTAGGTTTGAGAAAAATTACAAAAGCATGTATGATTATTTACAAAGAGTTGAACTTGTCTAATTGCATATTTTGCGTTCGTATTATGGAAATAAGGTAGTTGAGAAACATTATACATATACTTTAATTTTACAATGTCTAAAGACAGCTATTCAAATCTGATATTTGTTTCAAATATTCGAGGTGTGTATTGGGATTTCGATGTTTTCGAAAATGTCAGATTATCTAAAGGACTTGAGAAACATGTTTCAAGAATACTAATGAATTTGATAAAATATCTGAACACATTTTCCATTTTATAATAACATAATTACAAATTACATTGATCTATTTTTTAACTTCTGTCTTCAGCTTAAATTTAAAACACGAGGCTTCTGTATTGTTCATCTTTAACAACTGATGGTTAATTTTAAGAGCATTTCGGTAGAGTTCCAGAAACCACATTTTTTACCCTTCGGATGGTTTCGACGAGATAACTTGTCCATCAATATCTGACAAATTTTGCTAATGACGAGATATCTCGTCACCAAGATATAGCCAATTTTTCAATAATAGCTTGTTTAAGATATGATCAGTTTTTTTCTAATGACAAGATATCTCTTCCATAATGACCAGGTTAATATTGCTGATGACGAGATATTTCTTCCATCAAGACTTGGTTAATATTGCCAGTGACGAGATGCAATTCAGGACAACCATCAGGAGGGTTAAAATGTTCAAATACGTTACACAATATATAAATACGTGTATAAACTTCAAATAGTTTTCATGGTATGTCCTAATAGGAAATAATAGTCACAATATTTAATTTCTGACATATCGACTAATTTAACAAACAACTTTTTTTTTTATCATTTCCTTGTATTGCTGCCCGAATTCGAATATAATAATGATATCACTCTCGAAACGTAATAAAAAGAGCACGACTTAATACCATTCATGTATTTTTTTTCAAAAAGGCTGAAACATTTATTAATGTTTTTAACGTTTCTACTTTAATTTTAGTAGCACGATCTTTCATAAATAAACACAAAGCAATGGAATGCATAAATCTTGTAACCAAATATTGTACTTAATAAAGTACATATGTTTACTAGCAGAACAATTTTAACATTTAAGCTGCTCTGAGTGAATCAACTCATATCTAGATTAACAAAGAAATACGTTTCACTACAAACTGTGTTAAAAGAGGAAAACAAGTTTCTCTGGGAATTAACTAAATTCTTCACATGGAGATTTTTATCATGTTTATACAAAATGAAAGGAAGAGTTTAGGTAAGACAGGTTAAGGTTTCGTAAACTTTGAATAAGAAAAATGTACTTTAAAGTAAAGTGGGAAAATATCAAGCATTGAATATTTTTGGCAGTAATATGAACATGAGTTCTTGAAAAAATAAATTTAATCTTTTAATAAATATATTTTTTTCATTTTTTACGTTGTACGAAATGTACTAGGATATAATAAAATATGTGTAAGAACTTAATATTTAGTTTCATCCATGATAAGAAAATCGTGATGTTTACATTTTGTAATTTTTTTAGCTGAACGTTTATAACAGCCTTAGAAATATTTTCTTGTGGTTTTAATAATTCGATAATTTTTGTAAGTTAAGGAATTCAAATTTTAGTAAGAAAAGTTTATTTTAACCTCCATTGACATCATACTTTATTTATCCTTTTTTAGGGAATAAATGTTAGTCCGTTTAATCAGTTTCCATAGCATACCTCTAAAAAAATTCCGTTTGAACACCTTTTATTTTTGAGGATATATTATAGTAACTGTCTATAAGCCAAATGAAATTTTTTGTAAAACTAAATTGACTTTTAAAATGTTGTTCTTTTTGCTAGAAAAATATACCATGAAGATCAACGTTTTTATCTGGAAATATATGAGTTATCTCTTTTTATAATTGCATTGTAAATATACATGAATGAATCTGAACGAGCTAGATAAATAATGTTGAAAAGGTTTATAATGAAATAAGGTAGTTCGTTATCTTAATTATCATAAAAAATGTGTTCCTTTCATGTTCCATAGATTTATATGCTTGTCTGGATATTTATTGTTTATCACTGTACCTTACATTGCTAGTTTGCATGTTTTTCAGTCAATATTTTTATCATTTACATATTGTTATTATATGTTTCTTGTGTGTCCAATGATAACACACAAGTTGTTTTACTATATACTTATAAGAATTGGTAAAAGGTTTATAAATCGCGAGTCCTTTTGTATGTTGATAACTATTTTTATTGTCCTTTTGTTCTATGTAAACAATTTTAAAACGTTTCCATCTGATTTGCAATTCACATTGACATAATTCTTATCTCAGTAAATAGAAAAGTATGTGTTTATAAAATGGTATTTTATAAATATAAAAATTACTTTTAATTAAATAATAATTTGACCGATTAATAATAATTTGAATAAAAAACTGTTATAAAAATTTAAATTATAAATGCGATTATGTTAATAAAACTATAACATAATATTTTTATTAAAATAAACAGTTTCTGAAAATTTGATGGAAGCAGATAATAAGTCAGAGTATGTTGATAAATATTAAGGAATAAATGAATTAATTCAAGCAATACAAACCATTGTTCAAAAATAATTTATGGACAAAAATAGAACCACAAACCAAAACAAAAAAATATATTTTGTAGATAACGGGTAATGTCTCTAACATGATTTAATAAAAACTAGGAGAAAATTTACTTTTCCTTTTAAAATTAGACCAGTAATAATCAATGTTTTAAAATTTTTATTAGAATCCGCTCCATACGGGGTAGCTTTGATGAACTCATGGTTGTGTTATTACCAAAGCCCACACGTAATGCATAGTCCGAAATTCGATTTTGTCGTCAAAATATTAATCGTACTGACCCAAATGTATAAATGAATAGCTAAAAGAAATTCAAGAAATATAAGAACTGGACGCGAGTTTATTTTAGAATTCGGCTTGAACTACACCTTCTTTTATTCCTGGTTGGACAACGCTCTTTTGTTCAATAAACCCATAATCCAATAGTTTGTAGTAAAAGAACAGTTCTACAGAACCTCAAGCAAACCAATCTTTGTTGAAACATGGAAGAAACGAAATATTTGTGAGTCTGTTAGAAAATATAATTACATAAAATTTTACTCAAAACCTTACTTTAACTGGTGAAGCCACGATCAGTTCGTTGAAAAACTTGCCAAACTTGCACATTAAAAGTTTTATTATAAAATCTATTAGTTTTTAGAGTGCTACGAAAGGGTAAATAAAGAATAGGTAGAATATTTAGAAGTATCTCTAAACCCTCTTGGGTAGTTTACCTACGCTTGGAAAATTGTTCTATAATGGTCACAGTATCTGGTGCAAAAACTCTCTCAAAACTGTCAGCTCTGGTGAGATAGGAACAATTTGTTTTTCTTACTTGAATCTTCATCCACCTCGAAGTAATAGATCAGTTTTGTCTCGACGAGATAACTCATCCTTAGAAAAAAAAACCAGATCTTGGACGAGATATCTCATCCTTAGCAAAATAAACCAGATCTTGGACGAAATATCTTATCCTTAGCAAAATGAGCCAGATCTTGGACGAGATATCTCATCCTTAGCAAAATAAACCAGATCTTGGACGAAATATCTTATAATTAGCAAAATAAACCAGATCTTGGACGAGATATCTCGTCGAAATACTTAGTGGGTCATTAAGTACTTAGCGAAATACTTAGTGGGTTATTTTGCTAAGGACGAGATATCTCATCCTTAGCAAAATAAACCAGATCTTGGACGAGATATCCCATCCTTATCAAAATAAACCAGATCTTGGACGAAATATCTTATCCTTAGCAAAATAAACCAAATATTGGACGAGATATCTCGTCAAAACACTTAGTGGGTTAAGAAGATAAAGGTATCATAGTCATAATATTACTATCATGTCATTGTAAACCGAGAGATTTAAACCTACACCTCTTGAGCGAAAAAGAAAAGTACTGTTAAAGGATTTGTCTTTACTGATGAAATGATTTTATGTATACTTGTGTTAAAAACACTTACAATTGTAAACGTAAACATCATGAATAAATGTCAGGTGATTATTCCTTGTCATGTGTTTCTATTTGTGCTTTAAAATAACAGATTTTAATGCTGTCTTACTTTTGACTGATGATTGAATGATAGCATGGCATGATTGGTCGACAATGCTACAAAGGCTAGAAAGTTTTGAGTATTTCAAATGATGATTGGTCGACAATGCTACAAAGGCTAGAAAGCTTTGAGTAGTTCCAGGCTTTGATACAAGTATACTATACCGTTACTCATTTTTATTTGGAGAACGCAATGTATCGGCAGTAATTAGTATAAGAAATATTAATTAAAGGGGACATTCTTTAATTAAGTAATTTGATTGGTTTTAAGCAATCGAAACGTCATGAAATTTCCGGGTAATATAGGGTTGCTTTCACAATTCATCACATTTGATGACAACGTGGCCCCTTTCATTTGTTTAAAGAGATTATTATGTTGATCAAGTACGTCATAACTGATTAGAAGTCGTCCAGGGATAAATGTAGATTACAGAACGTATAAATGACACGTATGCACATATGGGGCTTAAAAAGAATACGCATTATAATACAAATAAATGAAGCATCAATATTGGAATGAATAGGTTGGTGATCTCAGATTGGGATGTTAAATGCAAATGTGATAGTTAGAAGCGAAACTAAACCAATCTGATTACATCAAAATATTTCGGATTGTTTTACAAAACTAACCACGGTAAGCTCTGAAGTGAAACTTTATTTTTGACGTTGTATCTAAAATTATAGATGAAACTAAGAGATTTGATAACTAAGATCTGTCTCCCAAATTTCCAATCATGCCAGACACACCTTTCAAAGTGGTATAACTACGCTAACTGTCCTCAGAAAAAATCCTCGTGAACACTTAGAATCGCTTGGGATGTTTTGATCGCTGTCTATGAGAGCTGATTAACCCGACGCATCTTGTGAGTTCTCAGAGAACTCTAAATATAATATAATGTTTTTCACAAAAGATTATATAGGTTCGAAGAAATTTATAATAACATCAAAGCAATGAGGATTTGTACACAAAACAGATTCCGGCACGTTCGATGGTACATATTTCATTTCGAGTGATGTATAAAGTTTCTATTTTACAACCAAGATTTGCTTCCCGAATTTCCAATTATTCCAGACATTCTTTTCAAACTAGTATAACCTCAAATATACAGGGTGGTCCCGAATTCATGGTACAAACTTTAATGGTAGGTACAGGACATTGTAACAATGATTTATTGTATAGGAATGTATAGTCGCAAGTGACGCGGTGAGGCGAAAACAGGGGAAATAACGGCCGAAAGGAAAAGCAAAGATTTTATTGAAAGCGTTGTTGACAAGTGTCATGTTTACAGTAATTGTTCAAAATTGCGTCCACCAGTATCGATACATGCTTGACAGCGTCGGTGGAGCGATTGGCGTACACGTTCAAAGATGCCTGGTATACGCAGCTCTGCCGTTACCATTTGCACGGCCGTACATGTAATGCATGTCTGCTTTTTCTGCATACGTAAAGTCACCCATCGTCTACGGCAGCAAAATTGTGAATGGCGCTTTTCCCTACTGCGATGCATCATGTTCAACAGCGGCTAGACATCTACTGCCCTCTACCGGCAATGATACCAACCGATCACTCCATTTCTCTTTCCTTTTATTTCCCCTGTTTACGCCTCACCGCGTCACTTGCGACTATACATTCCTATACAATAAATCATTGTTACAATGTCCTGTACCTACCATTAAAGTTTGTACCATGAATTCGGGACCACCCTGTATGCTAAAATTTCTTTGAAATTATCCTCGGGAATACCCAGAACTCTTGGTTCCTTTTGTTCGTTATCTTTGAGAGCTGATTGACCCGAGTTATTTCGTGAGTTCTTAGAAAGCTCTAACTATAATGGAATTAGGTTCACAAAAGAAGATTTATTCCTTTCGCTTAATTGCAGCACATGCGAACGCCAAAGCACTTTGGGATATGATATGAATTCAGTTAGCTCGGAGAAACATAAAAAGATGCTGAAATATGTCTGTCACAAAGGTTCAGTCATTTACATTCATAATTTAATTTTCCAGCCTGAAAGAAAATTCTTCCCGCGTTTTCCAACTGCCGAGCGTTTCCTAATTGAGCCCGAGGATTTGATTTAGTTTGCAAAATCTAAGTGATAACAATTTTTGTAACCTTCGCGCTTTTCCAAGGCCGGCTTTAACGAATACTATTTCAACCACCAATGTCGACTAATTAGATTTCTTCCGAATCCGACAGGAGGCGCTTCCTACAGCCCCACAACATCAGGATCTGGCAAGAGATTAATCGCGCTGGTCTCTCTCTCTTTGCAGTCTGTAATTTTCTTAAGGATTTCCAGGAAATTAAAATAAGGTCGTTTTTGATCATCATTAGCCCACGACTTAAATTACTTGCTGATGAAGATGTGAAATAGACACATATTCCCTCCTCTCTTTCCATTTTTTAAAGAAGCCTCCATTTCTTTCATATCTTAAATTCTTTTCATGCTCGAGTAAAATTGAACAATTTCACTCGAACCTGAGGTGAATTGTCCTGCTTTTTTGAAAAAAGGCACAAAGGCCGGAATCCGGGATTATCCGGAGACGGAAAAAAATTTAGATAATTAAGAACGAGAGATGAATTATTCTAACAAATGTCATAAAAACGTTGCGTTTCTTTGGAACACTCGGGAGAGAATTATAATTAAATTCAGAGACTTATTAATTAACATCGGAATAAAATAAATATTTCATTGCGGAAAGCAATAAATTTTACATACAGAGTTTTAATTAAGAGTTATACTTTCCCGTTTCCATTTTTGGAAAAATAGGGGGAATTAAAATGCATCTTTTTTTGGTTCTGCCCTTTCCTTAGAATGGTAGTGTAGACAGTGTGCGTCAGGTGCTAAGAAGAATTTTTATTTCAGCAGATGGGTATTAAAATAATTTATTCCTTTGTATAAATACAATGCTAGGTAATTATTTCCCGGTGGTATGTTTTTTCCGTGTTTGCCTCCACGTTTTCTTTGAGTTTCCTCTCCTACAACAGTTTTCTGAGTTTCTAATCCTACAACAAACTGAAGTAAATATAGTTTAATAGTGTTTGTCTTTCTAACCCTCCAAACAAATTTACTATGAATTTAAAGTTTATTTTATTTGCTACCTTAAGATTTATTTCATATATCTATAAATATTCAGTGGCACTGTTTCAATATTTTAAATCTACGCATATATGAACTATAACTGAAAATTATTTTAATCGCTTTCTTTTAAGTTAATCATTAATTAAATATTATCTACTCTACTAGTGTTATTATCCCTGCATTAGTCGCACTCGTCCCGTTTATCAATGTTACTTAATAAAAATAATAACTGTAAAAATGAATTATATTAAAATATAAATAATGAAGTTCTTAAGTAATTTGTTTCTTAATCTGTCTTAAAACGTGCTACGTATTTTTAATTAATAATTAATTAAAGTTTAAATATGAAAAAAAAAACAGCCGTGAACCTCACAAATACAGAAATGTCCTTTGTTAAGACAAATACTGTGAGACTTATTGAAATGGCTAGTTCCATGCATGACTCACACTACAAGTGAGCTAAACTTGAATCTTAAAGCTACCATAAAAAATTATTATTACAATAAAATTAGATTTGCAACTTGTTTTACTTTATTAAAGGTTTAATTTATACATATTAGCTACTAAATTTCATTTATTTTACTGGGTATTCTCTGTACACGGGGAAAACTAAGCTGTGACCCACGCTACATGAAAGGGATACTTTGATTAAGTACAAAAACTCTTGTTTCTTCCTCTGTTGATTATCAAAAAATTTTGTTTTAAAATTATTGTTACTTCCAATAATTGTACTTTAATAGCAGATTATTAATAGATTAATGAAATATATAATTAATTTATAACATAACATTTTATTTGTGACTCACACTACATGGCAACTGTGACCCACACTATACTTCGCAAAAACATTTTTACTGACAATTGAAGCACTAAGAAAACATACATTAGAAACATTTTTATTGACAGTTGAAACACTAAGAAAACATACATTACGAAAACATATTATCCCCTGTTTAAGTCATTGAACTTAACATTTAAAAATGTATAGTGCATTCGTTTATCAAATGCTGGTTCAGGGAGTCTGTTTACTTAATGATCACTAAAATCAATTTCAGATATGTCCTCTATTTTAGGCCAAGAAATTTTTAAAGTGTCTTTATCAAAGCGCAAAAATTTAATCGTGAGTGTGATTGATATGAACTGTATGAACGCACTTTCTTCCATGTGGATATAAACTCTACTTTTGATTCCAGGTATTGCCAAATTCTAAAACATAAACTTTGTGTACACTTTTGAATTTAGAAGTTTGATCTATTAATTACAAAATTTTTTAGAAAAAATGAATGAAAATCTAACTTCAAAATTCTGTGTTATGGTGTACTTTGGCATGGAATTAGCCGTTGTGAATAGTGTCGGTTAATATGCTTTTCATATAAAATTAAACTTACAAATACACTACCCTATAATAATAGACCGGACAGCAAGATGTGATCTTATAAGGGAAATAATACATGCTTTAATAAGGGGATGGTCCCCCACGTGCTACAATTACACTAGCAACCCTTCTGAGCATACTTTCAACAAGGTTTTGATACACAGCTTTGGGTATTTGTGTCCATTCCTGCTGCAAGAATGTCGCCAGCTCAGCTTTAGATTGCGGACGTGGTTCCCTGGTCCTTAAGCGTCGCTCTAACTTGTCCCACAATTGTTCTAAGGGGTTTAGGTCGGGACTTTGAGCAGACCACGGAAGACGTTTTACATTCATATCTTCATACCATTGCTTGACAGAGAATGTAATATGATAAGGAGCGTTGTCGTCCTGGAAGTAACATTCGTCCATACCCTAAAATTGATAGAGCATAGGAAGAACCTGATTGTCCAAAATGTTCATGTAGGCGTCGACGTTCAATTTACCATGAACACCATGCAAAGGTCCCAAGCCATACCACGAAGAACACCCTCAAACACGTACACCACTACCACCGAACTTGACAGTTGGAATGATGCACTCGGGTAACAGACGTTCGGCCTGGCATTTGTCAAACCAAAGCACGCCTATCCATCTGGAAGAGTGTGTAGAGTCACTCGTCGCTCCATAAAACAGTTTTTACCAGTGGTCCACAGTCCAGTTGCGACGTTCCAAACACCAAGCGAGTCTGCCAACTTTGTTGGATGGGTTGATGTTCTGTTTGTGAGCGACAACACATCCGTGGAGATCGAGAGCATGCAGTTTTTTCCGTAAGGCATTTGAGTGCACCGTAACCCCTGCAGCCTGTTGAAATACACTGTTGATGATTTGGAGTGGTTTCTTGAGGTTCTTACGCTTCACCCTTCAGGACACGCCGATCCCTTTCGGTCAGTTCACGGAGACGACCAGTTCGTGTCGTAACTCCCGTAGTCATCCACTTCTTCACGGCATCACCAACAGTTGACCGTGGTTGTGGTAATTCTACCGCAATTGCGCGAATAGACCACTTGTGACAACCAACTATAACACCTCTTTTAAAGTCACTAGTTATTTTCGTTTCGACATATTGTCACAATTTCACACAGTACTAACGACGTTAACGCTTCGCGTATCGTATTTAACCTTAACAGGTCACGTGCGAGCACTGGATCACTGTCCATCCACAACAATTCATACTAATACCTTGTTTGGTATTGTATTACATTGTATTGTATTATTTAGTATTGTATAAAGTTGTGCTACAAAACCAATGAGTACATGGAAATTGTTGATAATCTAAGAAAATTTCGATCCTAATTCTGAAAAGCTTACGGTTTTAAAGTTAACTAAATATAGTAAAAGAGACTTGGTCTATAAACTTTGGCTGTAATTTATAATCATGATCGAGTTATGATTCTTACATGTGAAAGATCGTAGAATATCTAAGACTTTTTAGAAGTATCTTGAAGCAATGGTTGTAATTCAAAACCCTCAACTAAAAAACTAATTATCAGATACAAATATTATTAAAACATATCAGCTAATATCAAATATAAGAATTATCGAGTAGTTTTTAATTTTATAGAAAACACACTAGTATATACAGTAGTATTATATCGTACCTTGGCAAGAAAAGTGACACAACTCAAAATTACAGAATTTCAGAAACATCAATTTAAATTATGCTAGAAAACTTATATTGAAATAGTAGAACTTCATTTAAATTTTAGGCAAGTATTTATAGTAGTAACTTCTATTATATTCTATAGAATAGCAATGTAACACGCTGGGGCACCACATACAGATTTTTCAATGACAACATCAAAATTTTTATTTTTTGAGTTGTGTCACTTTTTTTTTGCCGGGGTGCGATATGTATCTACTGTCTACCATAAATTCTACTTAGTATATATAGAAAGTAAAAAAAAAAGATATAAGTACCTTAAAACTGCTAACAGTAGCCTTCATCCATATTATGTGTACATAAATTCTTTCTCTAAAATCGGGAACGAAAGCGATAAATAAAAATATTGCTAGCTTTTACTTTTCTTATGACATAATTTTACGAGTATTCCAAAATTAAATGCTAGTTAATTTTTATTCTATTACACATTTTTAACAATTCACTTAATTGAGTATGATTAATTTCTATTTCACTTTAATAATTAAATATTAATAGCCGAGGAATTGGAGTCAACATAAATAAGTTACAGAAATACTTAATTATCGCAACTAATCAAGTGAGTTTTCTTTACCGAGCAAACTACATTATTTCGTATATACATCAATTTAAAGCATCTAATTATATTGCTTGTACATCGAAATAATTAATTCGTACAATGTTTAATTGCTATTTGAGTTACACAATTAATTAATATTGCAGTTCTTTCAAATACGATATTTTTTAACTTCACTGATATAAGTATTTCTTATTTTTCTAAGGAAGAAAATTTAACTGTAGAACATAAGTGCATTTAGGTTGCATGATTAGAATTTATATCCCTACATCGTTATTTATTTTTTAATAAGAAAATCAAAACCTTTAGCCATTTATTGCAAATAAAACAAACATTACAAGTTATTAAGAAATCAAAAAAAATTATAATTTTCCTGTATTCATTTTTAATTTATTTTGCTAAATTTTTTTATTTTCATTAAATTTATTTTGCTAATTTTTAAATAAAAGAAAATAAATATTTTTTCGGCACACATTTTCTAGAATATATTTATTTTTCGAAAATATAATTATAATTTCAAGCTAAGAACAGGAATATGTAAGTAATTTTAATTGAGTAACTTCTTGAGACAGTTTAGTTAAGTAGGTTATTTTAACTCCCCAATGTTCCAAGTAAATTGCTAGAAAAAAAAAAAATTTGAAAGTGCGCATCCATTTTATTTCAAATTATCATTTTGTTTATTCTAGTCACTCGTAACATTTTTCTAGTTATTAATTAGTTAAGTGGAATGACTACAATGAGCATATTAAACGAACAATAACATCGCTCTTCTTAAAATATTGTTTTATATACTTGGTTGTATAGTTTATTCTAAGATAAAAATCATTTTTAACATGCAGCATCTCTCTTTTATAATTAAAAAAAAACCAGTAAGCACTAATATAAAATTAACTTGCACAGTAAGCCCTTATCGACTGACAATAAGGATTAATTTGCGTAGATAAACACATCTTATGCACAGAAATCTATGTTTTAATGTCCTAGATAAAAATTATTGGATTTGGTTTAACTTGTTACGATAGTTTTTTTTTATGCATATGAGGATTAACCTTCCAAGTGGTTCCGACAAAATATCTCGTCCATAATCTTTTCCACTCACTGCATAGTTTTTCAGGCAGGTATGTTCGACAGACATGTCCATGTTCGAATATATGAATGATGTACAGTACCTGAGTGATGGACTCGCAGAGTGACTACATTGCACTAAACATTTGAGTTCTGGATTTGTATAGGATAAGTGTAGGTAGTTAGGTAGTTGAATTTAAGTCACGCTGGAGCTATTGGCGACGGTTCGGGATCAATTCCGTGTAACAGAATGAAAATCTGGACAATAATGTAACAAAATTAATTTACTTTCGATGCCATGTCATGAGAATGGATTCTCGAAGTTGTTTAACAGAATTCTGAAATTGAATTTGTATTAAATATTTATTGTTATTCACTTGTGACCACCAGTGAATTTTTTAAGACAGTGTAGTGTGTTTTAAATAATCATGAAGCATAAAAAATCTGTGGAAAGTTTGATATTGATTGTAATTACGTTAAACTTCCTGGTTGTTGGTAGCCGAATAACCGGTCTAGTGGTTAAGGTGTTAGACTCTAGATCCCAAGGTTAGTGGTTAAACTTCGGGGCAGTGCATGGATGATTGTATATGTATTGTGTAGAGGCGACTGGGGGTCTTATGTTTGTCGTGGCCCTAAAGCCCTCACGTGGATTGGTGTGGACGTTTGGAGTGTTGGGTGCCACCTCAGGTGTTGCTTCGTATTCTGACCGTTCTTCCAAATTACGTGGTGTTGTCGTCATTTTTTTCACTTAGGGGATTGATCCCGAACCGTCGTCAATAGCCCGTTGGGTTGCTCTAGTTCGACTTTAATTAAAATTAATTTACCTACCTCCTGGTAGTTGGCTCGACAAGGTAGTTCATCGTTAGCAAAACTGTACAGATTTTGGGGGATGGTATATCTCGCTCGTCGAGATTTCGTCGTCTTTAATTATTGGAAAAAAAACTGACCAGATCTTGATTTCGCTTTCATCACAAATTTGACAATACCTCGATGACAACATATCAAGCAAAATTGGTTAGATCTCGAAGGACGAGTTATCTAGTAGAAACCACTTGTATGGTTAAGAAAAGGAAATGTTAAACCAATGCTCACACACATAATAGAGTGTAGTATGGCATTGATAGTAACAAAACTATTCGCAAAATCGATTTGCATTCAGTACTTAAAAAAAACGTTTGAAGATAATTTTGCATTTACTACTTATATAAACAACGTTTTATGAGATAATTTTATTATAACTTAATATATGTTTTAATAAATTCAAGTGCTTCTCTATTTTCCTAAAAAACTCATTTCCGTCACTTAATTCAATAAATCTCTTGCTTTCTACATTCATTTCCCGTACTTCACGCATCCTCCAGAAGCTGTATTGCATAAAAAACTAGAACAATTTTCTTCCGAAATGGAAATTAACACTGCAGAAGAGTGAGTAAAAGCAATTTCTCATTCCTTCCTCGTTTTTTCCCCAAACGTGCACTAAAAAAACAGCTCGTGCCCTTTCCCTTCTGTTAACAAGATTGTCAAGAGAAACCAATCATACATGGAAACGCCATGCTGAAATTAATTTCGTGTTTCTTTCCACCCGAACCCTCTGGAAGGAGAAAAAACTCGACAAGAAACAAAAATACATCTACCACTCTCGCAAGATGGGTTGAACACGATTGTTCAAAGGCCAGGTCTGGAGAGTGAACACAATCATCCGAGAAAAATGTTTTAAAAACACGCCTGAGAGTTGATATAGCGTAATCCTCGTGATGAGAAATAAGACCTCATGACGCAACGGATAAAAACGGATCAGAGCTGATTGAAAACTTTCCGGGCGCAAAATCTCCAGTTCCTACCCACCTACGTGAACAATTTCAGCAGTGAGTTCAGAGGGGAGAATTTAACGTCGACGTAGAATTAAAAACGGCAGCTTTGAGGGCGTTTATCGAATATTAACGTTTTCTGGAGGTGTGAAATGTGTTGGCTCTATGGCGAATGTGAGAGCTCGGTATCCCAATTGAGCTTGGGTGTGTTTGCTCACTTTCTAGCAGTTTTATTGAAATTTTAGTTTTAGAATAACCAAGATTGCTATTTAATCACTCACGTGCAATATTCGACGTCAAACTTTCTTGAATTGCGAGTGTTAGTTTTAGAAAATTTCTCTCTCTCTCTCTCTCTATATATATATATATATATATATATATATTTATATATATATATATATATATATATATATATATATATATATATATATATATATATATATATATATATATATATATATATATATATATATATATATATATATATATATATATATATATATATATATATATATATATATATATATATATATATATATATATATATATCAGTGTGTGTGCCCTCCGTGCAAGGAATTTTGCTGACATTTTATTTATAAACTGAATAATATTGTATCATTCATCACTGATAACTTTCTTGAAAGGCTGAATTAGTTTAGGAACACTTCTTTTCTACAACAACGTAAATGTATTATTTACGTTGTTGTAGAAAAGTAAGTCTTAAAAACACTGTTCTTTAATTTCAGAGATTTGTTAAAAAATATATGAATTTATACGTGCGCTGTCACATAAAAACATATACCCTACTAGATTATTTGCAAAGAGTTAAACCTGAATAGTCAAACCATGAATTAAATAATTCATTTTGGGGCAGCCATGACTCAGTGGGGTTCAAACTTGCTGAAGCAATTTTCTTGAAATTTGGGATGGTCTCAAACAATCTCACGTTAGAAGATTTGTGAGTGGGTTGTTAGCTCATGTTTCGATCTCGTCATTGGATAGTGGTTCTCAATTCCAAGGTGCTGTACTAGGATCTTTTCTTTCGGTATTAATCTCGGGTTGTCGCCAATAGCCAGGTTGTCTTACTCCAGTGTGACGTTAATTCAAATAAATTAATAAATGCGGAAAAGGCATAAAGTTATTTACTGATTCACGATACTTTCGAACATCTGTACCCAATAGAGAATATAGTTAACAAACTTATTTGACATTATAGACATTATATTTTTCAAAAGGCTTTCTGTTCAAATCCTCTTATTAGTATGGATAACTCGTTGTTCTTGGTCTAATGAACCTCATGGTGGTTGTCTTGACGAATGGTTCTTGTCATAAGAGCAACACCAACGGGATTCTGATGGATGATATCTCATCAATAGAAGAAACTCGACCATGTCTTGAACTCGTCATCATTAGAAAATTTACAACCTCTTTATGATGAGATATGGATAAACGGATCATCTTCATAGCAGTAAAGAAAGTCGAAATGTAACACTCTAAAAACGGCTTCTCTGATTAAGCCAACATTAAGCAGACATATTCAAGAGTTCCTTAATTAGATATCATAAACTTCTTTTCAAGTGGCCAACTGTCTATAACTAACCCTAGAAGTACTACTACAGCACTCTATTAGACATTACATCGGTCATAAAATTCAGGGCACTTGAAATAAACCCTCTTTATCTGACGTTACACTGACATTACGATCTCCTAAATCTCAATCCCCTTGAGAACATTCGAGATTCTATCGACAGGTGGTGTTCAGCTGAAAGCGACCTGGAACGCTGGAAGAACAGAGACCCTTGAGGACTGAGGACGCGCTCTCTAACCTCTGCAGAACCCTTCTTGTTCCACAATATCTGTACTTATGCTGTACATTTCAAGCTGTAGAATAGATGTTGCAGTGATGAAACCCAAAGATCTCGTTCTTTACGCTGCCATTTCTGTCACCACACCATTTCATCCGGTACAGAAGGCAGTTTTCAGAAGCCTAAAACGATGTTCTCTAAATTAGACAATACAAGAATTAACTTCGAGTGATCAAGCTCAAGGGTGCCTCTGGTGAGAAGTAATATCGATCTTGGGACATTATATTTTTGAAAAGGTATGAAAGCTGGTTAGGAGAAGACTGCTGTACCCAAAGTCATGAATGGTGGATGATTACTCCCACCAACTAGCTATCTCTTTCAGTACAGAACGGTAAACGTAGAAACAGAATCCGCGCTAAAGACGTCAGCTATAGAAACGATTTGTTTACATTTCAACCTATTAGCAAATTTAACCCTCCAAGGGGTTTCGACGAGATGTATCGTTCATCAAGATCTGATCAATTTTCTAATGACGGGGTAATTTGTCAAAATACTGTCGATTTTTTGTATGACCACATCAAGATTTGGCAGTATCCTTCTAATGACGAAAAGACGAGATTTCAAAGAACATCTCCTTCCTCCAGATATCTTCATTTTTAATGATGAAATACCTCGTCGAGACAACACAAGGATATATAACCTTTAACTGCTTTCATGGGTCTCAAAGACCCCGAATAATTTTTGACAGGTCGTTTCCTCCCCTGAAAATGAATATTGGTCCCTGTCCTATTCAGTACCTTCCTACTACGTCCAACAAAAGCCACATTCCGAGACTGGTTTGGCTGCCCCAGTTATTTTGTCTTTTGCACTATTTGTATTTCCCGCGTGGTCTCTTAGACCCTTCACAGCATTTGCGTTACCTTTCTTGTTGAATGAGATCGTCTAAGTTGGAGTAGCGAATTTCGACAGAAAGCCTCAAATGGCAACAAACTTTACTAAAAAATGACCTGTCTATCTTACACAAAAAGAAATTCAGGATATTGTTGATAATTGGTCGGAAATAGAGTACTCGAACAGTAAAATTTCGGATTATATTATTGAAAGCAAACACGAAACGGATTCGGAAATTTATGCAGATGAAGATGAAGACATTTCAAGCGCGTCTTCACAAAAAGAATATTTCTACGGAAAAACACCAAATGACAGTATAGTTTTACAGTTACCAGAGTTGAAACGTCCTGCAGAATTAAGTCTGTAAACTGAGCCTGAAGATACATAGAATCTACTTAACTTATATAGTAATATAAAATGTATTTCATATTAAGAATTCAATTATCTAAATTTGAAATATATAATTAATAATGAACTTAAGAATCTTTCATTAATATATTACATTAATCAACTTTATTCGCACTTTAGTGAGCGAGGTTTGAGAGACCCCTCTACACTAGTTACGTGCCAATTTGTGACACAGCAGATAAGGGTTAAAGAATATACACGTTAAAGACTAACTGATTCGAACTCCGATTCACTTGACTATGCATATTACACTTCCCCGTAGCAAAATAACCTACAAATCCTATCACAACTATCTCCTCAATTTCTCTCCGAAAATAGTTACCAAGATTCTCACCCGAGTGACTTCCTCTTAAACTTACCCGGGAAAAAGAAGGGGAAAACCCCAAAAAGGTGAAAGTGTGAAGGGAAAATGGGGAAAAAGCTGGAGATTAAGGGATCATCCTTTCCGAAGGGGGAGGGAAAGAAGGCAGCTTTTAACGCCAGTGTAAAAAGCCAAAACGCCTACTCTGAAAATGAAAGCGGGAAAGAGGGGAAAAAAGGAGATTAATCTTTGGGACTCGGGTCTTCCCTTCTGTCCTTGAGATTAGGTGGTCCTCCTTCCATGGTCAGTGCGACGACCGTGGGGACCCGGTCGTTAAGGTTAATTAATGCTTTGGAAGAGGGGTTTTTATTGCATCGGGGTGTTCACTTTCGATGCCGGGTGGGAATATTTCTTGTTGTCGTAAAATTGCAGGAACAAAGCCGTTCTTTTACGTATGGGGAAGAACAAGACAAATGCCTGTAATATATGTCCCTTCTTTTGTGGGGGCCTGTTTTGTTCCAGAACGCGGACGGGGAATAAAAGTGGAAAAGAAAATATCATATTTTGGCACAGACGGAAGTGTCGGAAAGGAGGGAAATTTATATCGCTATAAAAGCCTTTTCTCGATTTGTTGTTGCTGGATCCGTTGCGTTGCTCTGTTTATCGGGGAACTGTTGCTGGAATTTATTGTTTGCACGGTTACGATGCCTTGAAAATTACTGCTTAGATGCAAGGAGATAGAAAGTGGAATTACAAAGCCGCCCGCCTGTAAATGAACTTGTTATTTTGCGAAAGAAGCGAGAGCTCGCTGTATAAATTGATTTCTATGGATGAGTTAATTCATCAACTGTTTTCTGGTTTTCTTTCAAAGTCGATGATTTGGAAGTGAATTTCCCTATAATTGGGGTTGTAGGCTGTAAAATAAGTCAATAAATAAATCAAAGCAATCGTAATCCTGGATGTATATAAAAATGGCCATAAAAATTTCCCTTCACCAATTCTATTTTTATTCGTTCTTTCGTTTAGTAACTAACCCTTGGTGGAATTCACACGCATGTATCCGTTTAACAATCTCCAATCTACCCTGCATGGCTTATAAAAGTTTTGATCTGATCTTCTTGACCAAAATAATCTTCATTGGGATTCTTCTTGACCAAAGCTTTCTGTAACGTACTACCTCCACCAGTCTCAGTCAAGTGGCCAGCTACCTCGGCTAACCTTTAACTGCTGTCATGGGTCTCACAGACCCCGGTCATTTTTGACAGGTCGTTTCCACCCCTTAAAGTGAATATTGGTCCCTGTCCTTTTCAGTACCTTCCTACTACGTCCAACAGAAGCCACATTCCAAGACTGGTTAGGCTGCCCCAACTATTTCGCATTTAACACTATTTGCATTTGCCGCGTGGTCTCTTAGAC
Organism: Metellina segmentata; assembly: GCA_947359465.1. Classification (NCBI taxonomy): domain Eukaryota; kingdom Metazoa; phylum Arthropoda; class Arachnida; order Araneae; family Tetragnathidae; genus Metellina; species Metellina segmentata. The sequence goes on along the minus strand of OX375873.1, from coordinate 102,235,118 downwards.
CCCTCCACCCCATTTGCGTTACCGTTCTTGTTGAATAAAATCTTCTAAGTTTGAATAGGGAACTCCAGCAGAGAGCCTAAAATGGCAGCAAACTTTACTAAGAAACGACCTGAGTATCTCACAAACAAAGAAATTCAGGATATTGTTGATAATTGGCCGGAAATAGAGTACTGGGACATTGAAATTTCGGGTAACATTATTGAAAGCGAACATGAAACGGATTCGGAAATGTATGCAGATGAAGATCAAGACATTCCAAGCTTGTCTTCACAAGAAGAATATTTCTACGGAAAAAATAACTTCAAATGGGATGCCTGGGGGGGGGGACCTAATGTTGCCGTTAACACCAAAACACAACATAGTTTTACAGTTTCCAGGGTTAAAACGTCCTGCAAAGTCCGAAAGCTGAGCCTGAAGAGACATGGAATCTACTTAATTATATAGTAATATAAAATATATTTCATGTTAAGAATTGAATTATCTAAATTTAAAATGTATAAATAATAATTATCTAAAGAATCTTTTATTAATATATTATATTAATCAGCTTCATACGCACTTTAGTGACCGAGGTCTGAGAGACCCCTCCACACTAGTTACGAGACGGTTTGTGACACAGCAGTAAAGGGTTAAGAGGCTCTCAGAGGTTCCCGGTCGCTCAAGAGCTTTGATGAAGATGTTCATGCCAACGCATGAAACAAGGACAGTTAGCCTTCGGACTCCGTCTAGCAACGGTATTATTTCCAGATTTTAGCATTTTTAATGCTCTCCTTGTTCCAATAATTAATCCATGTATCGTATCGTGAATGTCCAAAAAAATGTAATTTGTAATGTCCCAAAAATTTTGGATTAATACGGTACACTTCCTTAGGATTATCTGAAGAATCTTCTTTCGTATTCTTCTTAGCCAAATATTTCTTTGGGATTATCTGAAGAGTGTTCCTTAGACTTCTTGGCCAAAGACTTTGTTGGGATTATCTGAAGAAATTTCTTAGGTTACCTTCAGCTAATAGATATGGTTATTTAGACATTATGTGTGTTATGGGTTAAAACAATAATACACTACAGGAAATCTTGTGACCCTCATAGGATTGAAACCTATTTAACCTTTATAAATAATTTCTTGTGTTGTAAGAAAAGGTTAATCAAATCACGGAATAGCAAAATTTTAAGGTTTGAGAGGAACAAATGGACTACGATTGGCTACTATAATACGGAATATGAATTTGCTTTATTCAACATTACTATGCTACGAGAAGTGCAATTGAACCCTTACTCTTGGTAACATTTTAAGAGCTGCCTATCACTGACTCATTTATAACATTGATAATTTAAACATTCCCATTATTAAAAGTATGGTGTGAATTGGTTATCACAGAAACTGAAAAACAGTTTACTAAACAATGTTACCATGTTTCATAATCTGCGCACTTCTAAACATATACAAAATGTTCCAGTTTGCTTCATAGTGTATATTAAATGCTACTATTGAAGCTTTTTCCTTGAGATATAAAAGAAAGGTGTTTTAGTAGCGGGAATGTTATTGAAGTTTTCAGATCGTAAAACGAACAAATCCTCCCCCCCCCCTCAGAAGGCTTAAACAAAATCTGAGGTACTTAAAACTTTACTGTTGTGCATCGTAAATCACAATAAGGTTTGGTTTGGTTTAAGGGTGTCCTAACAAGGAATATCTGAGCCAAACACAATGTAAAACAATAAAAACATTGAAGAAACAGAACTAAGCCGTGACTAGAACGTTACAACAAAAACATACGAAAACATATGTGAAGCTATTAGTGCATAAATAATAAAAATTAAGCAGTGTTTATAAACAAAATATTCTTATAAGTTTTACTAATACACGTGCCACTGAACATATATCGGAATTATCTGCATACTGGCTATAGCAAGAAACGTCTATAGAAAGTATAACATTAGATGCTACAAAATTCATTCTCCCATTTAGCCGCTTAGTTTAAAATAACTTAATTTGAGCTACGTAGCAACCTAAAAATAGTAAAGCAACATGGAAGAATTCAACGCTTTAACGAAACTCTTTAGCTGTGTGTTTACGGAGGGCAATGAAAAAACTTTCAAAAAAATTGTCGCGAAGGGATCCCGAAAATAGGTTTAGAGATTAAAAAATATATAAAATCGCCCAAGGACAAGTCAATGAGATGCAATGGAAGTAAACATTCAAAAGCTAATTATTATAACAGGACTGCATTGATTTCCATGTTTTTTGAATGAAACAAGATAAGTAGGTAGTTGAATTAATTCGTACTGAAGCAATGGACTTTTGGCGACGATCCGGAAAAAAAATGAAAGCAAAAATCAGAGGAAAACACCGCGTAATTTTGAAACCTGGTCAGATGACGAGGTCACATCTGAGCTGGCACCCCACTCACGAAACTCTTATACCATGCCAACGTGAGGAAATATGAGGCCACGACAGATTTGACATGCACTAGACCCCTATGTACACGACCGTCTTTGGCTGGATTTGAAATCGCAACCCTCCAGTCATTAATACAATTATCTTCCCACCGGGCAACCACGACTGTCCGGGATTCATACCGAATTGAAAAATCCGAATACAATACATGGTAATTTTGAAAAATTACTGAAAATAATCATACAAATGACAGTTAGCTTTATACGAAGAGCTGTTTTATATTTTTGATAAATTTCATCCCCAACCAAAGTAAGAAATATGTATATCAATGCTTATATTCATTATAATGGAATTATAAAAGATATCAAATGTAATTAACGACACTCCCATTATTGAAAAAAACCTATGCACAGTTCAAATATAGGGTGTTGCTATTAAAAAGTAATATCAGCAAAAAATGTGCATGAATAATGTTTTACACAGTGTTAAGATATTTAAATAGTATTTCAATAGTTAGTATCAAAAATATTTGAACCATGATTCATTACGAGGAACAATCGATATTGGATTATACGTTTCTCTAACGAGTCAACCATAGAAATTTCATTTGAAACATTGCCAACATGAATCCTTATATTATAAATGTTCAAAAATTACCAAATTATTTAAATCTGCAAACCAAAAAATAAGCTTTTTAAAACCCGCAATTTAGTGACTCGTAGTCCTGTCTTGGATCTCATGATTAATATCATAGATGTGTTGTAATATCCAAAACCAATGCACACATTAATAAAATTAGGCAATTTTGAGTTGACAAATACTATTATAAATATTTGAATACGGATACAGCTGCAGAAGCTTACACATTCCTGTTTTAAAATGCATAAATTTCATAAAGTATGATTTTTATCGCAATTTTCTTTGTTAGACTCTTCTTCAAATAACCTTCTTGCGCTGCTTTCATACAATCTTTATTGTAAAATATATTAAATGAATAAAGAAATTAAGTAAGTCCTGACATCTTATTTATTAAATTAAAGGCATTAAAAATAAATCAACACTGCAGTCATAAATGCCCAATAAAAATTCCGCTTCGTATAAAATTCCAAAGCGTAAGGTTTACGTGTTGGTTTTTAACGATAAAAAATAAAGTTCCCGAAGAATTATGTCGCAAGATGCAGGCAAAGAAAAAAACATTTACCAACTTAATCTATGGAAGCAACTATTCATTTTCCTTTCTAGTCAATAAATAATAAACCTAATGCTAAGAACCGTCCACAATCTCTATCACTATGCAAGGAATTTTTTTTTCAATTTTAAAAGAGCTTTAAAAGTAAGTAGTAGCTTATAATTTATTCTCTGCCACGTACCTAAACTTACACATTTTCCAAAGCAACTTTCTAAGTAAGTTGTTTAAGTAGAGATTAAAACTTGCAAGAATCAATTTAGTTTGAAAGAAAACAGACAGTGAAAAATTTTCGTAGAGTACTCTTCTTAGATGTGTCTGCAAACTAATATGTGTGTGTATTGGTTTTTAATCCTTTGATGTACATTTTGTTAGTAACAATCAATTATTTTTTCTTTCGTTATTTTTTTGTGCGTTAGTAAAATTATTTAATTAAAGAAATATAGTTACGTCATTCAGTTAATCAATCTTAACCAGAGATGCAAGTCACAATGGAGTGGACTTATATTATCTATATCGCCTTCTTGATAGAAGATAATACATAAAACAGGTAAATCTTACAGTCAAACACATTGCTCTTTCCACTTAATTGACTGGAAAGTTAAGGTCAACCACATTAAAAACAAGATATTAAAATTAAATGTATTATATTATAAGTATCAAGTATTGTAATTACTTGATTAATGAATAATTTTGTGCACAATTACATAAATTTGTTTGTCGGACAGAAATATTTGTGAACACAAATATCATATTTAGATCACATTACAGAAATAGCGACAACCTGCCTAACTGGGCATCAATTATATTAATTATTTAATCTTCCAATATGTGATATTTCATGAACAAAAGCTATCATTATAAGCGTCTAACAAACTCAAATAAGCATTAATGTTGAAGATACAACGATCATAATATGAATTGGCGACTTACTTTTTCAAAATGTTACTTTAAGTACGCGTAATATGTTTATTCGAACTAATTAATTTCACTTTCTTATTGAAACTAATGTTACGTACCAAATCCGGAAGATGTTTCAGGTATTCCATACAGCAATATGTAAATTGCATTAAATAGAAGTTAAAAATCAGGAAAATACGAAAATCGAAATAATAATATTTAAAATATAACTTAAGCTTAAATATCAAGTTAAGCAGCTTTAATTTTTCGAATAAGTCTTTTATGGTTTTATTATTTTATTTAAGAGTATGATGTGTGTGTGTGAAATCAGATTTAAGTTTTGAGAACGAAAGACATTTAGTAATGGTTTTATATTTGGAAATATTGTAACGAGAAAATGGGGCTAAAATATGTAATGAAATGAGAACTTCGGTTCCAACAAAAATGCAGTGATTAAATAAGAAATCAAGTTGTTAAAGTATGCTTACGGCAAGAACATATAAAAGCGATCGAGTAACAAGGCATAAAGACGCTTATAAAACACTAGAGAAGCAGTTTAGTTTCGAAAAATGTCCTTCCAGTTGATGTATTTATTTCTCAAAATCACTAAAAAAAATAACATAGAGAACTAGGCTGCAAATCCAGTTACATGTTCACAAAATACATGTATTTTTTAATTACTTTTAATCTTCAATTAATGGCATTTTATTCTTAATGTGAACTATCTAAAGGTAACGAGAAACGTAAAAACATTCACGCTCTCACACTGGGAACAAATGAATTTTTATGATTTTAATGAGTTACCACACTAGGTACTCCCTAAACATCATTTATTTAGAAAGTATTAAAGAAATAAATTTGTTATGGTCTTGTAGCATTGTATCTCACAAAATTCAGGAAAATCTGTTTTTTAAGTCGTTTACCAAACGCAAAGTATAAGTTAATGACGAATTCTCTAGTTTCAAAAACGTAATTTTTTGCAAAAGCTAAAAAACATTTGGAGCTTTATATTTCCTTGTCATGTATGAGAAGATTTTATATTTATTCTTTGAGACATTATTTAAAAATAATTGGTAAATTTAACTCATTCTCATCTGAAAAGAAAATAGGTATTCTCTTGTCTCTGAGTTGCTTCTGCAAGAATAAGTTACATGGAACTTGTCAAAAGTAAAATTAACTTCCTATAACAGTAATACCGCTGTGATAATTTATAGTGAAACAAAAGTTAGTTTAAATTCAGAATACTAAGCTTATATTGTGCTTTTGTAAAGATGAAATAACTAATTAGTCACGTGGTATATGAATTCTTTTCACACGAGTATATAATGAGGTTTTTTTTAAATAAATAATATTCAAGTATGAAGTGTGTAATTGTGTTTCGTTTTTACGTTTCTAATTTCATGAAAGAGTCATTAAAACATTTTATAACAAGATAGGATAAATATTTTAGATAGATATCTGAAGTATTTAATAGACATATCTTACATAATAACGAATTATATTAGGTGTTAAATTATATCTTAAGTTACTGAATGACTTATGATGCAATGAAACGAAAACAATTAAAAAAAAAAGCATTTGTCAAGATCGTTAGAATGAAATGGTAGTTATACAGTTGTACCAAAAATTCTAAAGATATGTACAGAGAAAGATAAGTCAAAACAGATTGCAAGAACTATACTTCTTTTCAACGCAGATAAAAAAATAAAAGTATTTAATATGGTTTTAATTATTTATTATATTTTGAGCATGGTATTATTCATAACAAATATTCATTGATGCATATAATATTTTTTTAATGTATTTCAGAAACTTTTAAAGCGCCCCACATATTACTCAACGTTTCCATATTCACATTCATTATATTTCATATGATAATTGCGGTTTTTCAACTCTCCAAAAATTTTGATGAGATATTTTGTCCAAGATTTTGTCAATTTTGAATATGATGAGACAACTGGTTACAGTTTGAAACAGATTTTTCTATTAAGACTGGTCACTATAGGGTGGTTTTCGACGCGAAGATGAACCAACATCATGGTTACGTATTTGTGTGTATCAAAATATGAATATTATGTATATTATTGAAAATTTAGTATATAAATGTTACCTAAGAGCACATAGCATCTTCTAAGAATAATTCATTTATAATTTATCTAGTTGGGGGACAAAGATTTACTTCTTTAAGAGTTTTCGTTCTATTCTACTACAAAGAATGTTTCAGAGCAAACATGAACAAAGCATTGGAATATGGAAAACATTCTTTTAGTCATGATGTTAATTTAATACACCAATCTCTTGGTAATGTTTGGCGTTTTCGTCTACTAGAAATTTTTATTTTAGAATGCAAGTTATCTACATAGAGCAATCATTACATGTCATATAATAGGTTAATAAAAATCGCAAAATTATCATCTACGGGATATTTATTCAATGACATAATATATTCTAAAGGGCTTGTGTACTGTAGTTAGCATTCGTATAACTAACAAAGTCGTGTCTTCCAGAAAAAAACCGGAATTACGTTATAGCAAAAAAAATAGCAACCACTTCAAAAGGCTTCTGCACGGTTAGTATCTACTGAATTTTTTATGCAATTGGCATAAAAAATTCAGTGAAACCCAAGTACACTTGTGTTTCTTCGAGTTGCTTCACAATAAAATGAAGCCCATTTACATACTGGGGACTTCAGACCTCGCGGAATCATCGAGTATGTAGACGTTCACAATGTTACTACTGGAATATTTGGTCCCTTCTCTTCTAATAAAATGTTAAATAGTAGTTCCAACCAATTGTAGAATTGAAATCTACTCATCCCGGAATTGGCTCGAAGGCAAAGAAAACCAACTAGAACAAATCGAGTTACGTCCTTTCTGTACTAACACAGGAAATACATAATACCACAAAAACGAAACTAGCGTCTTCTGTAAACAGCTTCACAACAGCATAACATGTACGTTTACAATCTAGTAATATGCATGAAACTCACAGTAAAGACAACACTCACGCACACTTTTTTGCCCTTTGAGTTATTTCTCTATAAAATGAAACCCACTTAAGAACAGAGAACTGCAACTCGAGAAACCGCGTGGAATTACCGAGTATGTAAACTAGCTCACAAACTTTCACCACGAAGAAAAGAGCTTCCCTCTTCCCAATAAAATGTTAAATAGCAGTCCCAACCAATCGCCGAGGTGTAACTCATTCATCCCCAAAAGGGCTCGAAGACGAAGAAAATTTCCCGGGCATCCCTCTCAAACCTCATTTCCTGAATGCAGAACACACTTGTTCCCCTGTCCCTGATGGAGATGGATAGACTCTTCCACCAGAGACATATGGCATTTCAGACACCCCACTTTTCCACCCTTGTCCTAGGCTTTGATCGATGGCCCTGGTTGGAAAGACCGTCTGACACGGCCACCTCCTGGCGGTAGAACCCCGAAGAGACACACAAAAAATATTTTTATTTAAATGTATGCAAGGTCGTCTACCTATCAGTATTTCTTTCCGTGGACTCTAATGGGGGAAGAGGAAGTATGGTGCATAAGACAGGGCTGAGGGGTTTTAAGCCCCAGCAACACAATTACACGGGCTTGAAGCTTATCCCGGGTAACATGGGGCGGGGGAGGTTGTAATCCCTTCTGTTCATATTTTAGGCATCATTATTTTATTTTTTTGCGACATTCACATGCGGGTTTTATTTATGTAAAAACCTGCCCGTTCCCCCGAAGTCGGAGTTGCCTTTCCCCCAGTGTTGAAAAGTCTGAAGACAATTTAAGGTTCCCCCCGTAGATTAAAATGAGATTGGGTAACGTTTCGAATCCTCGGTGATGGAGGAAGGATGAGATTGCCTGTGCAAGCTTGAATTTTTGATGAAGGTAAAATTGACTGATGGAGGGATTCATGTGATGAGATTCTCGGAGATCATTGGGAAATATTGCAGGATAAAATGCTTGGTTTTCGGAAGGGAGTAGAAACTGATATTCAAAATACTGGAAATTACAGTTTGAGTGAGTCTCTTAGAGCCATCTAATGGTGCTTGAAAATATATTTTTAAGATGAAAGACCCTTTTTTGCTGAGTGTTTGTCGTTTTGATTTGATCATACTTCGCAAATTAAATCAACCGTTCTGGTGGCTATCCTGACGAGGTAGCTAGCCAATAGCAATGCTGACCAGATCTTGGGGATGAGATATCTGTTCATTAGAAGAGCAAACAGGCCAGATCGTGACAGATGAGATAGATATCTAGGCATTGAAAGATAAAACTGACCAGATCTTGATTTCGGCATCACCAAAAAACGACAATATCGTAATAACAAGATATATCGTAATGAGCGAAAATTTTCAGATTTTTATGTACAAGACCGATCTACTTGGAGAGTTAAGGTACTGAGCAAGGCCCTAACATCTTCACATTAAACTCCATTACCATAATAGGCTCAGGTAATTTGGAATATTTCAGGATGACACGTTCTGGTTTTTTCGATGGAAGCAGAAACTGTTATTCGAAATTTCGGAAATCATAGATTGAGTGAATGTATATCTAAAAGTCCTTGCAAATAAATTTTAAGTCAATTACCCGAAGTTAAGTATCTGTCATCTTTCGATATGATCGTGTTTCTATATGAAGTTTCATTAACAGTACCGAGCAGGATCATATATTCAATTCGTTTGGTTGGGTTCCCAGAGCACAAGGGGTCATATTTGACCAAACTGTGCCAAAACCCATCTTCAACTTGAACACTAGTATCAGAATGATCAAAGTCATATATGTACCAGGCTAGTTGGCAAAACAGTATTGAAATACATATGCAATTATATCACAAGCACGCAATGGATAACTTGTAGAAGTACCACCTAACTTGTAGAATGGCCGTAACGTTCGACTATGTTCGCGCCTTGTAGAAGTTTGGAGTATAGGGTGTCATTTCATGTGTTGACCGTGTCATCTGACTGTGTTTGGGAATGCCAAGTAATGTCCTGAAACTTTGCTTTCGAGATTGATACTTAACCTTCACCAATTGCTCTTAGTGCGACCATCTTATAGTATGGCTATTTTAAGCATATTGCTTGTACCCTACCATGACCAAGTAATCAAATATGCTGTTATAAAGAATGATAAGGGGAAGGATTCTACTGGTCAATGAGTCTACAACTGCCTAGAATTAAGGCTAGAAAACTGGAGTTCACATGCTGGAATATGTCCTTGATCCTTATAAGGTTAATAGACTTTAGACACAAATAGGTTGTGTTACAATCAATACAAATTCCTTTTCCAAGCGATAGTACTGAAAAAAGGAATTCTCCCATTTGAATATCAATAGAATTTAAATTTAATGTAATCGAATCGAAAAATTGAATAAAAAATATTATTTATAAAGTAGCAAAATTGCATACGGCAAGACTTTCGGATTGAAAGAAATAAAAAATATTTCCTACCTAAACCGACAAGTTCCAAATAGCCTTTGAAAAATCAAATATAAACTAACGAATAGAATTAGTAGTAGTTGGAATTAGTCTTTCCTTTTAAATTTTACGTAGTTGTTCCATAACATTTCAAGTCATGCCTGATTTTAATAATACTAATTCAATATTTAGAAGCTATCTTGCTATGATGAGAATTATTTTGTACCTAGAATAAAGTACATAACACATTTTTACTTCATTAACTCATATTGCATTGCAATGGTAACAAGGAACGTGTTGCATAGCAAGTTTCCTATGAGCTATCCTTATGCATATTAATCTTCACAGTGAGAATATTCGCTATAAAAATATGTTTTTCGCATTAAATATTAGCAAAATTAATTTTCTTGAGCTTCTAGGATTACATAGGACAAAGAGGAGATTTCCAAATTATTTTTCTCAAAGGAGAGCCATAAAAAAATGCTGTTTTTTTTTGCAAAGACAAGAAAAAGGTTTTAAGCTTCTTGATACATCTTTTGAATCCATAATAACAATAAACTTACTTTATATATATTGGATACTTCATTAATAGCATAATAATAAGTGATATAGAATACGAAATGTGGAGACAATTTAACTGATGTCCGAGCATTGATAGAATAATACAGCTAATTTTAATATAATAATACAGCTATAGATTTACTAAAGATTCTAAGGAAGGGAAAAACAATTATTTTGTTTAAAACAGCTCCACGTTATCGAAATAATCCAAACATAAAGTAATACGCGAGCAAAAGAAAGAGAGGAATATAAAATAATAATTGAATTAGATTGTAGAAGTGAATCCATGATCAAAATTCTCATTTCAAACGTTTGATTGAACTCTCAAGTCAACTCCTGGTGATACTAAATATTTATAACTAGAAACTAATATATAGCAAATAATAATTAACTACCAGATTTGAAACAAGAAAATTAGAAACAATACTGTTTATTCTGACATGCTACCTTGTAATAGCAATATATATATATATATATATATATATACATGAATATATATTAGGGTGGGCCGAAAAACACTTTTTTTCGAAATCGCTCTTCTAATAGTGCGGAAAGGGTTCTCTCTGGGTTCAACAAACACGGTGTAAAATATTTTTTTTGATTGGATAATATCTTCTGCTCCCGCATCGTGCTTGAATTTTTGAAATTTGGGTAAAAATTGGCAATTTTTACTCGGCGTTGGAGATATAATTATTTTTTAATATTGCTGTTCCAATAGTGCGGAAGAGGTGCCCACTGGGTTTAATAAGAATGGTGTAAAATATTTTTTCGATCGAATAATATCTTCTGTTACCGCATCACAAATGAAATTTTGCTATATTTTAAGAAAAATGCACTTTTTCTTGTCTTTTTATGCTATCTGTGTCGGACAGAAAATGAGAGGGGAGAGGGTTTCACAATTCATATAACTCCGCAGATATATCTGAAGTAGATTTAAATCTGGACATTTACAAGCCATCGACATAGAACCGTTTAAACTCTCTTACTGATCCTAAGTACAGACAAATAACTCCGTTTGTATCTAAATCGTCACAAATGCGACTTGGCCTTATTTCAACTGCTGTGGTTGCCGACAGGTTTGGAGTCTCGGACCAGGTTGTGGTTGCAATTGCTTCAAGAGTTCTTCACGATGTCGATCTCATAACGCAACAACTCAGATTTGGTGTATTACAAAAACAAGCTGCGAAGGGAAAAGGCTAAAGTTAGAAAGGATTTACAATTTCTAGCTTTAAAGTGAAGCTCAGGCATTACTGTTGAAGGGGCTGTATTTCGATGGTCATAAAGATTCTACATTGATAGAGGAGACTGTAGATACTAAAAGATGCACGGAGAAAAGCAAAAGAGGAACATTAATCTCCTATTGAAGAATCAGGTTCACGTTAAATTATTAGGTTAACGTCATTTGAGTCCATCATTTGGCACCGCAAAACAGATTTCCGTGACTATTATCGGATATTTGAAGGGATCACAAGAGATCTTTCTCAGCTTCTGGCAATTGGCTGTGACTGCACATTTGTTAATACCGGATGGAAATCTGGTGTAATTCGGTGTTAGGAAATGAAACTTGATAAACTTCTGCAATGGGTAATATGTCTCCTGTATTTAAAAGAACTAACTCTGAAGCATCTGTTTGAAACGTTGGATGGGCCAGCAAATGGTCCAAAATCATATTTTGATAATATTGAGTAGGCGCTCCTTACATGTGAAACTTTGCCAATGACAACTTTCAAAATTATTGACGACGATGAGTTACCAATACCTAATAGACGTGACTTAAGCAAATATCAAATGTATTTACTAGAAATATCTCAAGCGGTACGATTGGGTAATTACCCTGATGAACTTTCTAGACGCAGTCCTGATCCATTATCATTCTTCGGCTAACAACAGCGAACAGAGTTCTAAAACTATATGTTAGTTCTCCAGATCCTTCTTTGAAGTTGAAACAAATCGCTGAGTTTGTTATGAAAGTTTACACTCCAAACTGGTTTGATATAAAGTATAAACACTTGATGAAAGATGGAGCTAAGCATGTGTGGAATAGTATTTCTAAATCCAAGTATTTATCTAAAGAACTCAAGGACGTCGTTGATGGAGTAATTTGTCGAAATTCGTTCTTTGCTCATCCCGAGAATATCTTGATGTGTATGTTGAAGGATGAAAGACTGCAAATCAGAGAACTTGCTGCACGACGTATAATTAAGTCTAGAGAGTCATCTTCCAATGTAAAGTCAGTACGTGTATTTCTCCCACTAAAACTGAATTTTTAAGCTGCTGACTATACTAAATTGATTGACTGGTCATCAATTACTATTACTTGTCCACCAATCCTCCGTGATATATCTACTGCCGTATTTAGTTCCAATGTGCGTGATAAAAAAATTTGTTCACTTTCCATGTCACATACAGGCCGTTGAACGGTGTGTCAAGATAGTGACGGAAGCATCCACTAAAATTTATGGGTTTCAAAGTAGAGACGGGTTCATTAGATCCACATTCTTTTCACGATCAATTATATGTCTGAATTCGACCATAAGACTGATTTCAAGCCTCTTCCTGCTGATTAAGTGTAAGTAAACTTTTGATATTGGCATGTCATAACATTCCATGATTACAATATTCTTAACAAATATTATATTAATATAATGTGACTCAGCTACTATTTAATAATTTTTAGGCAATATAATCAAATGTACAGTACAATACAGCAATAAATATTGTTTGAACTCATCTATTTTTCATGTTTTATTTATTTCTATAACACATAATAAAATTCCACTTTTTTTCAAAAACTGCAAAATTTCAATTGCGATGCGGGACCAGAAGATATAATTCGATCGAAAAAATATCTTACACCTTTCTTATTTAACCCAGTGGGCACTTTTTCCGCACAATTAGAATAGCAATATTGAAAAAGAATTATATTTCCTACGCCAAGTAAAAATTACAATTTTTACCCAAATTTCCAAAACTCAAGTACGATGTGGGGGCAGAAGATATTATCCAATCAAAAAAATATTTTACACCGTGTTTATTGAACCCAGAGAGAACCCTTTCATTATTAGAATAGCGATTTCGAAAAAAAGTGTTTTTCGGCCCACCCTAATATATATATATATATATATATATATATATATATATATATATATATATATATATATATATATATATATATATATAATACCTTAGGTCTGATAAAACAATTTTTATTTTGTGATTACCATTGCTATTACAATAATGATAACTGTTGCTTTCGTTAAATTAATATTTAAAATATTAAGGACATTGTTATTTCACACTTACTATTTTTTAGTTTGCTAATTTCATATTTTATGAGTATAGTTTTTTATTATTTCGTATTTTAAAGATCCAACTATCTTCTAATATAAGTAAAAATCTTTCAGTAATGAGTCATACTACAATCAACAAATTAAATGCTTTAATTAAAATTTCAAGAAGCGTAGGAGTAAAAACTTCTTACATTTAGATACAGACTCTCCGCTATTATCATAGTTACCATAGAAACTAGTAAGAAATAAATGTTTCTAATTTCTTATTTCTGAACTGGTTGGATTCCTCAGACAGTTTCTTTTTGAATTCATATGCAGATTGCACATCTGCAATTCGTGTATGTCTTGTGTTTCAATTACGTCCTTTATTTTGCTTCTAAATGTAATTTCAAACCAAGTTTACTTCGTAGAAAATTGGATTGATTTTTGTTAATGTGTTATGAATAAATTGAGTTGCAATGCAAAATATTAATTGCTCAATACTGGGGCTATGTATTTAAACAGCATTAGCTCAGATAATTAGAATACGTATTTGTTCTACCTCGTTTTTTTTAAGTTACTCGAATCTTGCTCGTGTAATCTTTGCGTAGCAAAAGTTACTATAGAGGAAGAAATCAAACCACAAATGAAAATAACTCGATCACTTTATCTTAACATCATGTTAGAGGTATGAATACGTGGACCTATCTCATAGCCAAATAAAGATATCGACTGGTTCAAAGACTAACGAAGCAGGTAAAAATTAACTTTACTAGACTAATAAATATACGATGACTAGTCTACCCGTATAGTCTCTTCTCTCAAAATAAAATGGCTTAACATTAATTTTAATATAAAATCTGTCTTAATCGCTGCATTCTAAATATATTTTTAAGTATCACTCAGCACGCGAACCACGACTAAAAGAAGACCTTATTTATTTTAATCCATTGATCACAGACTGCGACTTATTTTCATGCATAGGCTAATGCCACAACAGAGGTATAAACTAGCACTCAAAAAGAGAGCGTTTTGCAAGATTGCTACATGCTTTTTTGTTGAGAATGTGTCTTACACAACACAGGGAGACACATTTTATTCCAGATTCAGATGTTGAAAAATTATTTCATTTCGTACTATTGCCTTTTTGTTTTACTCTTCTGAGTTATGACATTTCCTCTCATGACTCTTTCCTTCTCTATCTGAGTCATGAGATTTCCGAGTAGTATGTTATTGCTTTAAGCACTTTTGTCTTTATAACACTCATAATAATCAGGCGAATATTTAAAATGTTTGTCACACTTGATATTCCGATTCAATAAATGTCCTCTTGTTATTCCGATTCAATCTCGAAGAATCAGCAGAATTTCTTACATGTAAGGAATAAGTCATTAGATCATATTTTACTTGTTTGTACAAAATACAATAACGAACGAAAACAACTTTTCAATTTTTAAAATATCAAACATATACTGGTAAGTTCTGCAACTTGATGACCCTAGTATTTGAAAACAAACGACAGCAAAAAAAATTAATGCGCGTGCTTTCTAATCTCTACAAACATATTCTAGGCATAAACAACCCTCTCATCTTCAGTGCGGATAATCAAAATCTAAGACTCGAATAATAGAGGCCAAGGTAAAAAACGTTAGAACCATAAGCCCCAAATCCCTCAACAATTTTGAATCTGATCACGCATAATGATTCAATAACCACATCGCTATTTAGTGAAATAATCGTAGAATGTATTATTATATTGGTCAAGAAATTTGTTTCTGGTCTCAAGCTATGCAGGGAAAACTGCCGGTTGCTTAGTAGAATAATGTATGGATGATCCCAGAGGGTTAATTACTTGGATGAATTTACCTCTAAGCTGCATGGGACGCATTGTCTTAAATTCAGTCTTATGCAGTGGAATAGCAATTAATTTATGGAAATACAGCGAATTTGGGTTGTATTCGCGCTGTGTTCTCGCATTTAATGTGTAACGTGTGCATGATCCTCAGAGGGTTAATTATTTTTAGTTTTTTCAAAGCTTCATAGGAATCATTAATTTCAGCTTCAGTCTCATGCTGTGGAATGACAGTTAATTTATGAAAATATAGGGTTACATCAGCACTCAGTGTTCTCGCAATTTATCTTCAAAACAAGACCCATTCAAAGAAGGAGTAAACAAAACTATACACCTAAGAGTTGAATATAAAAAGGATGAGCTGAATTTAAATTATTAATCCCTCGCGTAAGAAATAAAGACTCTCCTCACATTGATTGCAATCATGTCTCCTTTAAAGGTGTTTTTGAAAGCCCTTAAACTCTTTCCCCATAAGAACAATGAAACAAAAACGTTAAGGTTCCTCAATTTTCATCAAAATTTCATCCAAACTTTACTTTTCCCTCCCGTGCGTACAATACACCCCTCCGAAGGCAAACTGTCAGTAAAATTGCGTTCGAAATTGCTTCTAACAAGAGAAAGCAACAAGAAATCCCCAGCACTCTTCATCGTACCTCGCTTTTTTCCTGCAGAAAAAGTATATTAAAGCTCGACTTATGCCTCCAAGGAGAAAGGAGAGGGAAATTGAAACAAAAACGAAAATAAGGAACGTGGAGATGAGAGGCAAGAGAAAGAGAGAGCGGCAGAGATAATTTGAATAACATTACGTCTTAACAAAATGAGATGAGAGTACATGGAGGAAAAGCGCGTTGCCGACTGTAGGGAATAGTTGTTAGGTTAGGGATTTGTTGACAAACCGTGATTGGACTAAAGTAGGTCACGTGGCGCGAAGTCCTCCAATCAGCGTCAATTCAGTGCCACGGTTGGGACTAATCGAATGACAATCCCGCAAACATGTCACACCTAAGGGTGACTCTTGAAGATTTGGGAGACAATATAAAAGAATATTGCGAGCCAAACGGAGAATATCTCATTTTATTCCGTCGCAGTAAACAAATAGTTTGCGCCGAGGTTCCTCGGGGACATTCAGTAAACTACAAAACAAATCTGATTGAGTGAATGGGTTTCTCGAATATATTGATTGAGTTTACGTAGACAAAGTAAAAGCATGCCTAAAAAAGCGGCATATATCATTTTTTCCTGCCTAAGTATAAATAAGATTGTTTTCAGATACTTTTACTGTTGGACTTAGATTCGCATTTTTTTATTTTCTTGAATGAGATAAACACTCCGGTAATTTATAAGAAATATAAATGTTGTATAAGGAAAGTTTTTACGTCTTTTTTGATTACTCCATGCTGCATTCATGTACACGTAATAGAAACCAAATTGTACATAGACTGCCCATGCGATTTCTTCCTTTAATACATAAGTTGTCAAAATAAACAATTTATTTGACAATTTATTATTAATTGACAATTGATATAGAATAAAAAAATCAATTCTTAAACCTCCTGGTGGTTGCCTCTACGATGTATCTCGTCATTAAAGAAACTGATGAGACCTTGATGTACGATGTATCACGCCATTGGTAAAATCTTTCCAGACTTTGATCTCGTCATTATAAAAAAACATTCGACAGTATCTTGATGGGATGAGATACATCGTCTTATGCAAAAATTTCTGACAAGGAAAAATGAGATACTTCGTCGAAATCATAAAGAGGGTTAAGTAAACTATGGCAAAGAGATTATCCATTGTTGTCAAAATTTTCCATAACGTTATCGTCCATACCATGTAATTATTTTGGCTATTGCATTGTCTATAAATGTTCACTAATTCAGTTTGTTGGCTTATAAGTAAAAGACGGTTTCAACTGGTTCGATCCATAATGTCGTTTCCTCCGTGCTTGTATATCTCGCTTCTGTGTTGATAGGGCTTTCCTTGAGTATGTATGTAATTGACGTTGTCTGTGTGTGGCCCTTCTTAAACCAGGTCATAAAATTCAAATCTAGTCAACCATTTTGTAATAAGGCCAAGACAGAATGTGCATTTACTGATATTTGCAAGTAGATATATTTGGTTTATATCTATATTTATTTAATTTTATTCCTCCCTTGACTAAAATATTAATAAATGATTATTGGCAAACGACCAGCTGCGGTTGTGGCTTAACTCTTAAAGCGAATTTGAACAGAAGTGTTACCCGTCAATCAAAACGAAAGCTACCATTTTCCAGCTGCCTCAAACAAGTACGCCTACCAATTATGCGATTAAATGAAAAACAAACTCGGGCATTTCTGTCGCGGTGAAAACACATGTCGAAAGAAGTTCCGAACAGTAAAAATGGGGAGTGATCACGGCGCGTGTCAAAAATCTCTTAATCACTGTAAAGTTTTTCTTTAAAAGCCGTTGTTGAGCAAGTTTCCAAGTCAAGATTTCCCCGACGTTTATGGGGGTGGTATCAGTGACAGCTCCTTTGAGGTCCCGCTCATGATAAATTTAAAATCGATAGCTGAGGAGATAAAAGATAGCTTGGCGCCAATTCGAACATTTTTCCAAAAAATCGATTTCAGCTTAGTTTCGCGGAGATTATTTTTAGCCGATTATTTATTGTTTGTGTCAATTCACGTGGGTGCTGAAATGGCATTTTAAGAGCAATGTGCACGTCGTGGAAGAAAAATGTCGAGGCTTCTAAATGAGGAAATTTGCATTCTTCTTAAGCTATGCGGAAAGAGTCGGGTGTATTCCTAGATTCGCTGTGCTCTTAAAGTGCGAACGCTTTTTTCCGTTGAGCGGAATTGATTACAGAACAGGTAAGTAATACACACGCAGTATTTTTACAATTATTTCAAAAGGAAAGCGGTTTGTGTTGGAATATAATTTTTTGAATAAGAAATACTTGTTTTCAGATGTACTCGTTCATTCGTTATTTTTCGTTTGTCTTGAATATGCACACACACATACAAAACGTATGGATAATGCAGGTCGAGGTAAAGCACCGAAGTACCTCAAATAACAAATAAATAATCTATTTAGAACAAAATAAAATATCCACATGCACCACAGGACTACTAGGAAATAAAGAGAGGTAAGAAAATATTTATGTGAAAACAATGTATTTTTCAGTTATAGCAATAAGAAGCATTGCTGTTAAAAGCAGCTTAATATTCATGGTTGTAGTCTCGACGAGGTTAGTTATTAGAAAAACCTGACCATATTTTGATTTCGGTATTAGAAAAATAATTAGCAGTATCTTGATGACGAGATATCTCTTCAGAATCAAAATTGATCAGTTCTTGATTCGACACGAATTGGATGGCTAGTAGGGAATGTTTTGGGTTCAGATTCAGATCTTATTAAGCGCCTATGTGTTTTCTACAAGAATTACTATGAGTTCCTGTGACAAGGAGTCTTATTCGCACACAATGCACGTCTTTGCTCTGTTACAGTCTTTATAGGTAGTTAGTAGGTTGAGATGCGAGTCCCAATATCATCCCAAGTCTCCAGTTGCTTAAGATAGGGTGACAGTGGTTAATACGAGATAAGTTTTATTCTAACTCTTTACATGTGTATGTATGATTTTGAAATTTAGCGAACAAGCCATATGTATGACTGCGCACGCGAAAAAGTATGTTTCCATGTTGCAGACTACAGTTAAAATAAATTTCTATAAATAAATTATATAATTAATCGTTGTTTCTGAATAGATACGTATTCCCTTACAGTTAACAAAAACAATCTAAATGAATGAACGGAACGGTAGGTTTGGAGAGTGGGGTGCCATGTTCAAGTGCTGACCTCGTCATTTGAACGTAGTTTAAAATTATGATATATGACCTACCATATTTCCTTTTGGGTGATTGGTAGTAATAACCTTGCTTCCGTGCAACGTTGATTCAATTACCTACCTGATAAAGAAAGGAAAACAGATCAAAATATTTGTTACATCCTGACAGTCTACTTGCTGTGTTCCTCCATTTGGGATGCGGGAATGAAGAAATCAACTTACAAACCCTAACTTTGGCGAGGTACGAAATCTTACCTTTAATGATATAGACACAAAACCGAATTTAAAAAGGGAATCAATTAGTTTTTGTACATCTCCGGCAGTCAATTGACACGTAAAAAGCCCCGAGTTTAGAACGAGGTTTCAGTCTCTTCTAAAACATGATTTAACGCTTGAAGACGCAATAAAAAAACCCTCCTTTGGTTATCCTGTCATGAGTAACGAGTTGAATAATTACTACTCATCAGTGGGGTTGTCGTATTAAATGAAACAGCACTCAGCAAATAAGTATTTAGATGTCCATCACTGAATAAAATCCAGGCGAGCTTTTCAGTTAAAAAGAGAATCCTCGAAAAAGATTTTTACGAACGAATCTCCTTTTAAACTGCCTTTTAATCGAGGAGAGAAAAAAAACAGCAACGGAAACGACTTAAATTTTTGAGAAAAAATACAAAAATGCTGGCATCAAAATGAAAAGGAGTCCTTTTTAATTAAAGTCGGAATCTTATTCGGCGCAAATGATAAAAAGATCCTCTGAATTAGATTGGGTCTTAAGAAAGGAACCAAATTCTGGAGGATCTCGATCAATTTATTTACGTGGGTATTCGAATCTAGGGATAAAGGAATGGGAATTTCAGACAGACGAGCTGCTCTTTTATTACCCATTGTTCCGTTTGTTTAAAAGCAATACAATGTGTAACACATATTCTGTTTATTAGTAGAAAAAAGGATAATGTCCCAATGAGCTTATTTTAAGTGAGGTCCTCAGATCAATTCAAAGTAATGTAAATTATTTAAAAAAAATAGCCATTGTGCTGCTGTCAATTCATAGTGAATCGAAATATTGACAAATTATTTTGTGCAGCACTATTTTTCCAAATTAAAAAATAAGTAAAAATTTGTCATAAGGCACAATAAATATATTGACCCTTTCTCTACCAAGGTACAAGTTTAAATTTCAATATTAGTTAACTAACAAGTGCAACACCGCTAAATGTTTCAAGATGGGTTTCAATACCAAAAATAGGTACATCCTCAGACTAGTGAAATGTCCACTAAATCCTATAATTGTTGTATAAAGATTAGATTTCTTCTAGAGAGGCACAGTGAGTTTAATACTATATTGATAGTTTATTTTCACTTTATTTTCACAGAACTGTGTTTTGTGTGTGTCACAAGAAAAATGACGATAGACTGGGTTGCAGAGTTTGTTAGAATATGCATTTGACAGCTGATTTTTTTAATTAAAATTATTAAGCCAGTCAAAACAGCGTGTAGTAAAATTAATTATAACGACAAAAGTAATGGCTTCGCACAGAATTAAACTATAGAATAATAACGAATACATAAAGCATTAAAACGTGAACATTTTTTAAGTACAGAAAAAATTATTCTTTTAGTCATGAATTTTTATTTCAGCAAGAGAGTATATGTTTTAATTGCAAAGATATATTTGTAGCAATACTAAGTTGTGCTAATTGTGCCTCATGTAAATTTAATGATAGTGTAACGAAATATATGTAGATAAATATTTCACAATCGTATGACATAAATTGGTATTTTTTCTACAAAGATTTTTCTACGCTTAAAATATTTTATGTATAATTGCAGGTTGTAATGTCTTCGAAAGGAATTCGTGAATCTTTTAGATTATCTAAACATGAGAGAGCTCGATAAAAAATTGTATGTATGCATAAAAGTTATCTTCCTAACAATATACATGTTGGAAACAATAATGAACTTTGTCTTTGATTTCCAAAATTGGTTAACAGATTTGTATTGATAACTATACTTCCCTTAGGTAAAGTTTATATGACCCAAAATTATAAGCTTTGTCCCTTTTCATTTGAGTTTTAAGTTTCTAGATAATTATCTTAAAAGCTCATTGTCTAACTACTTTTATTTCTACAAAAGAATGATGTAAAGTTCTCCAAATATGTTTGGAAAGTTTAATAATTTGCAACCTGTTTTAGAAACAATTGAAATTCCTTATTTTTAAATCTAAAAATTGAATTTTTTATGATTTATGACCTTAAACTAATAGGTATGTAATTAAGTATTTATTAATGGTAAGTATTTATTAATGGTAAATATTTGCAGCAAATCTTTGAGTAACCTCAAATTAAATTTAATCTATTTTAAGTTTTGTTTTTCAATTATACTTTGTTTTCAATACGTTTCATTTTTTAAATGAATACGTATTTATATTTTTAGTAATGTTTCGAAGCATTTTCTAAATATTATCGATAAACCATGAACAATGTTTATACTTTAAGTTTAAACTCAAATGATTTTAACTGTAACAATGTTGAAGGCCTTAAAGGCGACATACCGATAATTGCTCTGAGAAAGCCAGCTATTAATGATGCCGATACAACTCGTCAGGGAAATCTCAAGCAACAGCATAATTTTCACATGTCCGTTCTAAGTGCTTACACATTATTTCCCACATATAATACATATTCCCCACATTTTGATACATGCAGAGATTAGACAAATTTAGCATGCGTGAATCGAATATGATTTGAAATTAATGGTGGGCAATATTGCCTCTAAGAAACTTGCAATTAGAACAATACAGTATTGGTGGCTATATGTGTTATTATCTATATGTATCTATGTTATACTCTACAAAGCTTCGACATAGCGCGTACATACCTATTATATTCCTTATGGTTTTATGATGAATCGTGCATGCAATTAAATACATTAATGTTCTGTATTATGTGCATTATTTAACAAAATAATTGTTTTAATTATTCGTTTTTGAAATTCTACTTTTTAACATAAACAATCGATGACAGGCGCATAGATCATATTTAATTAAAATTATGTGTGGATTTTATGCAAAAAGAACTTAAGAAAATCGACAACCTGTATGTTCTTAAAAATTGATGCATATTAGATGTAAAGGTTAACTATCAAGAACCGCCGCATAAATATTCACATTAAAAAAAAATGTGAACAGTCAATTTACCGATTCAGATTATTTTTATAATACTAGTTTTTGTATTGAAATGAGATATTGAAAAAATTTTCAATCTATGTTCTTAAAAATTGATGCATATTAGATGTAAAGGTTAACTATCAAGAACCGCCGCATAAATATTCACATTAAAAAAAAATGTGAACAGCAATTTACCGATTCAGATTATTTTTATAATACTAGTTTTTGTATTGAAATGAGATATTGAAAAATTTTTCAATCTTAATATAAACTGAGTGTGCACTTTCGAAGTTGCATAGTTGTTTTACAAGTAAACACACTAAGTCAAAATCCGTAGTTATTAAAAACGAAGGGCGAAAATATGTTTTCAGCTTGTAAAAATGTGTTTTTCAAGAAAAAATCTAACCTTTATGCAGGGAAAATAACCTATTGAATTTCACCAAGAACAATGAATTCTAGCCGAAAAAAGTCTTAAGTATTCATGTCTGACAGTTTCTGATTTCGTGTGCTTCTCATGCAAGTCGATGAAATATTGCATTATAGAAGACTGAAAAAGTAGTTTATTGCCAAAGGGTTCAATGTTCTTTTCAGTTTACAAGTAACAAAAAAAAAACTTTTAACAGCAACTAAGACAATGTGCGTGATAAATTTTTAATTAGTACATAACTATCCATTTCAATTTGTACAACTGTTGAAAGATAAGTCGGTAGTCAATTAATATCCACATTGGAGCAACGCATTGGGCTATTGGCGAAGGTTTGCTATCAATCCCAAAGGGAAAGATCCGAAGTTACAACCTTGCCATTTTGAACCATGGTCAGGTGATAAGGTCAAACGCTGAGCTGGTTTCCAAGTCTAAAAACTTCCACACCATGCCAACGTGTGGAAATTTAGAATGCACCAGCCCACGTGTATCTTTGGTTGGACCTAGTTTCGATTTCGCAATCCTTCGGTTGCTAATCTGTTACTCTTCCAATTAGGTTACCTGAACCAAGAACAAGTAGATAGGTATTTTAATTGGCGTCATACTGGCGCAACAAAACGGGATATTGACGTCAGTCCGGTATATTTCCCAAAGAAAAATTCAGATTACCTCCTAATTTTAAACCACGGTCAGATGACGCACAAAGACATTAGAGAATGCGGAATTAGAATACATTTATTGCATCTTTCTTCCCTTACCACAATAGTATTTACGGTTCTGATGCACTTAAATCTGTCGCAACCTCAAAAGTCATCACGTTGGTTAATATGAAAGTTTAGAGAATGGGCTGCCATCTCAGGGTTTGACCTTGTCATATGACCGTGGTTTTGTACTAGGATCTTACCTTTCGGAATTGATCCCTGATAGTTGCCAACAGCCCGTTGTTTTACAATAATGAGACGATACTTAATTACCTACTACCTACCTTATCGCTGTAACAAAAAAAAATCTTCAGTTCTGCCTTCGTAACAATCACGTCAATCTCTTTTTTGTTCATAAAGAAATACTTGAAACTCAGTTGCAACCAATTTCAACTTTATGTGCTGGTAATAAAAATGACTCATTTATACTTTCGAATCGATTTATTGATCTGATTCTTATGTGAGCCACGTACAAATTAAATAGAGATGAAAGTAACTGAAGAAAACGAAAAAAGATTCGATTCCTGCTTTTACTGCAATTCTTCCAAATTGCTCTTGAAAGTCCATCTGTCAATTATCGGTGACCAGCTTTAATTAACTCGTAACAATCACCTCAAGAGCAATATGAAAGTGAAGATCAGATAAAAAAAATAAATAACAAATGAAGAAATCTAAGTGCTCTTCAAACTCCAGACGGGAACTAAAAAATATAAAAAAAAGGCCTCTAAAATCTAAACACACAAGAAGAAAGACTCAAAATCAATAGATTGAGAAACATAGAGATCGATTCTCAACTCTTTTCTTCTACGCCCCTCTTCTTTTTTGTTCTTTTTTTCTTCTACAGAAAAGCCGATTTTTGGCAGCTCCTTTCTTCAAATATCGTCTGCTCCTCGGAGTATTTTTTTCTCAATGAAACGCCATTTTGCCCTTAGCATGGAATTGAGGCATGAGGCAAAAACGCAGGAGAAAAAGGTAATCTCACCTGTATAAGGGGTCTACTGCTTCCGAATTTCATGAGTGGTAGGATATTTATCACTAAAATTTACAATTTTTATGTACACATCGAATACATAATTGTTGAAAGGGAATTAAGGAACTCGCTTTTGCAGAGTACATATTGATGCAATTTATTCATTTCTTTTGTAGCTTCATTACGAAACAAAATTTTATTTATGGTATAGTTCCATACCTCCTTCTCCACCCAATTTATATTTCTAAATTAAATTATTTCGCTAATATACATTTAGGCTTAATATGGATTTTAGTATAAGTATTTGAACACCAAATTGATTAATCTATTTAACGGAAAACTACATTTTTAGTTACGTTTTTACACATTGGACACTATGTACTTCATCACTAGATCAGAGTACCTATAATATGTGAAGAAAAATAATACTTATTTTTAATTATACAAAGTGTCATTTGTTCTATGTTGTAATTTCCATAAATAATGCTCAATATCTTTTACACTATAATCAGAATGTTGCATTCGTATTTTTAAATATTTTCCAACTTGAAATAAAAAAAATCATATGGTAGATGCTGCTTAAAAATGACACATTGCTGGTAAAATAGTGTTTTGTAGTTATCCTTCATTTCCCATAGGAGTATGCGGATGTTTTATAATAACATTTATGCTATAGGTGTGAAAAAGTTGACAGTACAAAGTGCACAAGGTACAGAAACTTAAGACGTTTGAGAAAGTAATATATTTTGGGAAAATTCAAACTACATATGGCAAATATTTAATGCTTTCTTCATTTATAATTTTACCTAATATTGAAATGAGTTTACTTTGTGAAGGGTATTAAACTTTTGCTTTGTAAAGGTATGAGATTACTTTGTGAAGGTATTAACCTTATCGTTTGTACTTTAAGGAATAAAGTTACTTTGTGAAAGGGAATGCAAGACATGAATTTTATTAAGTTTCCTTCAGCAATTATAACCATTAATAAGTCATTTTTCGTAAGTATGTTTAAAAATGCAAGATACTATCAAGGAGAGTTCAAGTGAAAATCATTCACAAGTTATCACAGACAATAATTATTATTCGTAAGTTTTTTTAAATGTTTTCCCACATTATAACTAATGGAGCTATGGAAGTAGCAAACCAGTGAGAGATTCTTTTACAAATAATGCGATCCATTATTAAAGTATAACATTCAAAGCTCCTTCAGATATGTACTTTTTTTTCTATATCAGTCCAGAAAAAATTCAAGAAATTGTAAGCCTTTATTTTTCACATATTTCGTTTCATCAGTCTAGGAACACATATCCTTTATTTTAATTAATCTAACCAATTAATTAAAATTCAAGTTAGACATTAAGTATCGTATTTAGTAACATTCAAAACGAATTTTTTCTGAATTATAATTCTTTGCTCGTAAGAACTCCTTATTTTCTTTTTGTTAAGCCTGTTGCAAAATTTCAATTCCAGTAAATGCATTTTGAAGAGTAGGTGAATATACCTTTTTCTTGTGAAACTCCAGTAATAGTAACTTTCAAGTTAGCCTGATTGAAAGTTATTTTCATTGAGATCAAATTTGGTTTTAAAACGTCATTTTATTTTATGTAAATGATTTGACCCTTAATCATATGTATTTAATTTTTATAAGCTTATATAATCGAGAAATAACCTTTCCTTCAAAGAAATTATTGCACAACATTTAATGTCAGATGTTCAGTTATAGATTTATTTCGAATAATTTCTAAATAGAGCTTTGTGGCACTTGGTGAAAATTTATTTCAATCATAAACCTGACAATCTGAATGCATACAAAATAGTAGAAACTGCTTCCTAAAACTTTTATCGCTTAAGAAGAAAAGGATCAAAGGAATGATCTTTTACCAATATCGCTTCAACTATCAATATTGCTATAACCAAATGCTTTCAACAGTCCAGGATATGTTTGTTGAGGAGTTAGTCAATTACTCGATCGAATTTGATGTTTAAAGTGGCTTGATCTTCATCTCGGATAAAATGAATTTTCCATTCAATTTTCGTTTGCTAGCGGATTTACGTCTGTTTGGATGTATAGTTTAATTGATGGAATAATTCCAAAGGTATGAAGAATATACAATGAACACCGCATTTGGGAAAAGCATAATATAAAATTGTATTCAAATAGCACACGTTTATTACTGATAAATAATTAGAAATCTCGAAATGTATCGAGAAAACTCTGCCCGATGTAACTACCTTTAAACATAAGTAACATTCCTGAATGATCGTAATTCAAAATATTCATTCAATTGAATTTACAGGTCAGGAGACATATTGTCCGATTAACTAATGTACCAACGGGGATTCTCTTGGTCATGTATTTCGGTACGGATGTTCTGCAATTAATTAAGTTAATGTCAGATATAACTGTATACAGTCAAATCTTCTATTTAGAATTTCATTAACTGAATATGATTAATTGTTGAATTAGTTAAACGTTTCGTATCCATAGACAACATTGTATAGATGCATATATTTCTGTATCGTAGAATAAGTGTTTGGATTGCTAATTGCATGGTGCCCAAAGCATGTACGTATTTCGTAATCTCAAAAATGGCGTTATAAGCTTGAGTTATAAATTTAAAAAATTGCGTTAAAAATTTAAGCCATGACTTTTTAATGTATCTTAAATGATACAATGTTTCCGCTACATTAAAATATCATGGCTTAAATTATATTCCATATAATACGCAATAAACGATACACGCAGAAATATAGCGTTTTTCAATTTACTCTGCAAAGGAACGTAATTGCTTCAATATCTATATAAATGTCCTACGCCTCGATAGCCCGGTTAAAGAGTAAAAAATTAGCAACCGGAGGGTTGAAAGTTCGAATCCAACCAAAGAGAGTCGTATACAACGGGGGAAGGTGTACGTTAAATATGTCGTGACTCAAATGTCCTCAAGTTGGCGTGGTGTAGAAATTTGGAGAGTGGGGTGCCAGATCATGCGTGACCTTGTCATTTGACCTTGGTTCAAAATTACGTGGTGCTGTCCTCGGTTCTTTCTCTTGGGGTTTTGATCCCGGAACGTCACCAAACTCTTGTTGTGCTGCTCCAGAGTGACGTTATTTAAAATATTTACAAACCACCTATGCCAATATCCCGTTGTGTTGCTCTCCAGTGGTGCGCTAAGCAAATTTCATACCATAAAGTCTTGTTATAATCAGCCCTTGTGAAATGACCGTAGAGTGGCGACATACCGACGAAACTTCTGAAAAGTCGATTTTTGTAACTCTTATCTAATACACTTTTAAAAAAAACAAGTTCTTAGAATTTTATTAAAGCGCATAACGCTTTAAGTAATTGTTTTGTCAAAAAAAAAGGTAGACTGTTGTTGTAAGTAATCCAAAATGTAGAAATCAAATTAAATAGCATTACATTATTTTAAATAATCCACATGTAACAAAAATGCTGCTTGCACATAACATAGGAATATGCTCAAATATATACACATCTTTACACAGATTTAAGATCACAACTTCTAGTGTCCAACTTTTGAACCATCAATTCCAGTGTTGTAGAATAACGACGAATACATCAACTGCCGTGCCAAATAAAAATCCATGCCAAATGAAGAACTCTATTTGCCTACTCATCTTCACGTACAAATCTCATAAACTCGACTCCAAGCCTCTCTGGAAAGATGAAAAGCAAGGTGGAAACGAGGATGAAGGAAAGAAGAAGAGTTTTATTCTCTGATGTTCAATACCCCCTTCTATCCATTTATCCGAAATCTCATAATTCTTTTCCTTCTTGGTCTTCCGATACGCTCTGCTCGATTCTGCCGCAGCCGTGGTCCCGAGAGCTGGATTGGGAAGTGGGTATTTTTATTCAGCTCCGGAAAAATACCCACTGGCCCTCGGAGCCTGGGGGTGGTAACGGGGATATCCGGCAGGCACCAAATAATAATAATAATAATAATAAAGATTTCAGCCGTGAATCGATAGGGTGTTTTTGTTTTTGGCCATTCCCTTGTGTAGTTCACGTTCGACAATTGACATGACAAGGTATGAGACGGTTTGATTGCAAGGGAACGCTTTTCCGACACGGAAGTATGGTGAAGGGAACGCTTTGCCACCTCAAATCAGAGATACGTTTTTCGGAATAAAATTGACGTATTAGATGATTTAGAGGATTGCATATAGTTTTTGAATGTATTGCCTTTAAGATGTGAGAGGAATCCTCCTCAACAGTATCGACCTTATAATTAAATAGACGGAGGATTTGGGCAAAATCGCTATCGTAAGATCTTTGAAGAGTGGACTTAACGAATCGATTTAAACCAATTGGTTGTCGAAGAGCAGACTAGTTGTTTCGATCACGGTGGGTAATGACTCTAACCAATCTTATATTTATGATTCATGCTCTTACCCACAACCAGGTGACAGATCTTCAAACCAAGCAACTGGAAGAAAAACATGAAGCTTTTGACACATGCTCCGTTTATTTTATTTAAGGTCGATGCAACAGTACCCTGACGACACAGTGAATAATGCTTTTTTAAAGTTACATATTTTATTTCTATTTCTAGACTACATTGTGCTTCCAGACTGAGACTTAAGGCAAAAGTCTAAGGTTTAGGGCATGAAGAAAAGTTTTTAAATGCTTGTTCAGTGGTACCAATGGTTAAAGAATTGAAGAGGTGAGTGGGACAATAGTTTCTTCATATGTATCTGCAACGAAATGTAGGTGCACCTCCCTTTGAATTTGCTATTTATATTACAGGCAAGGTCGGAATCCACCTCAACAGTTTCCCTGATGTAGCATTGAAAAATACAGCTGTTAGAGTTCCATTTTTATTTTTTGTTTCTATAATGTAGCGAACTGCCAGACAAACAGTTATGGTGGAAGAGTTGAGATGTGGCGTGGAATAAAAAGTTTCAATCTCCTTGATCAGTGACTCCAACTTGCTAAATTATTGAAGGTAGAGTTTTTGTATTTGTATCTGTACCGAAATCGCGACACACATCGTGATCTCCTTGACATGCAGTTTACAATTAGCATTAAAGGGTACAAAACAATTCAATCGGATGAGGGAACTCTTCTTGATACGAGGATTGGCAAAGGGAAGAGCTTGTGACTTTAACATAATGTATATGACTACAAAAATTTAAATCATAATAGATGAACCTTACGGTATTAGCTTATTTTCACCAGTATTTATCACAAATCTTTTGACACTACACTTAGATATGTGCATAGTTCGTACCTAAATGCTCAAGTTCCATGCAACAAAAAATTCTTGAAGTTGCCTGTTTTGTGTTAGATGCAGCTTGGACGAAAAATAGCCCTTGAGCCAGAGAAACCACGCAACTAAAAATTGATAGGACAAGATATTCAACTCAAACACCAAATACATACTTCTAACATATAAGTTGAACTATATTTGATTTTATATGGCGCAAGTTCCAAAAGGGACACACTTGCATAAAGATAAATAATTGTTTTTCTCTTTTTTTTAAGTATGAGGCTATGACTCAGTGGATTTGCCTTTTGTGCTAAAGAAAGGCTATTTATAGGTGGAGAAGTTTTGATTCATTCCTGGGTTATTTCTCTCGTGTTCCTAAAACCTCCGTCGTTTACTTGAAGTTGTTTGCAACAGATTGGCAAAACATGCTTGTCTCTACATGACCAACTCCTAGTCTGTCCAGGTCAGAAATCCTCTCTGCAACAAAGACGGTACCAATCCAAACTCAAATAAGAGGCCAGATACACGATTATGATCTGATCTTCTGCATTTGCCTGAGGCACAACATAGCCAAGTAAGATAATCTGAGAGTTGTAGATGGTACAGGTTTGTTTCTTCCCTCGATGTATTTCTCTCTTATGTGTCAATAAAACTTTAGCTTAGGCCCGATGTATACATCCGGTTTTTCTACGTGCGGCGCCGCTGTGGCAACGCAAGTGCGGTCTGATATAAATTAGATACAAATGAGTAGTGCACACATATCTATAAATTGCGTGCTATAAATTAAATGTACTATAAATTGCGTGCAATTTGTACCGCAGTTTCCCACGGCACCGCAAGCGCTTCTCCAATCTCAAGTACCTTGTTTTCATAAATAAATGGAATATAAATAATAATTAATAAATGTATGCATCCTGAAACACATCTATTTTGTTTAAAATAAATTTTTTTACACCAAAAGTAAGCGAAATAAACACATTTTCTTCGATAGATATCCATCGCAAATGGCGCGAAATTATTTGCGTCGTTTCACGGTTATGTGAGTGTAGTTGGACTACGGCGCCCCACGTTGAAAAATTTTATATGTGCACAGGGACTTAGTTTGTATCTGTGCATTACTTGATAATGTATGTCTTGTGTATGGCATACCATGGCTAAATATGGCTCTTGCGCAATAAACCCAACCAAATAAAAAGTAACATAGTTGTGCATTTTATTGGATAAGAATGTTCTATTGCTATATTAAACCAAGGGATAAATTTTCAAGGGGTCATAACGCGATGCAAATAGCGAAATTTATATATAGACGCAATTGAATTAAACTCTATGGAGTCAATAATTAAATTTTTTACTGTATACGAGTGTTTATAAAATTCAAAAAAAATGTAACCGTCTTAATAAAATAATTCTTTACATGTAAGCATGAGATCAGTTTATTTAAATTTCAGGGAACTCAATTTTTTCCAACCAAATCGATGACCCAAAATATTGTGTTCATTAAAAATAATTTAATGTATTTCAATCATTTTTTTATGTTAATTTTTAAAGTAAGTTAAATAAAAGGAGGTATACTCCAATGCTTAAATTGGATAATATAGCCATCACTTCTTCCCTCTCAAAAAAATCAGATATACAAGTTTAATCAATAACTTAATTTAATAATATTTTTTTCAAGTTTCGTAACTGCAGTTTGTGTTTTTAAAAATTTCGTACTACCTAATTAATTAATCCGTGTGAGCTTATTGCATTCTACGTGGTATTTTTTCTCTAAGCAATTGGTTTTAGCGGTGGGAACACATTTTTATTGAATAAAAGGTGGATATTTATTTGTTAGCTTTTCTTACAATTAGTTGGTAATGTTTTTTATATTTTCATAAAAATTTCACTTTAAAAAAATATTTCTACTTTGAAAGAGAAAAATCTAAAAAGTGTTGTAAATAACTACTTTTCCTAGTGAAATATTTTAAATTTATCTACGATAATATATGTTTAAATATGGAATGGTTTCGCATTTTTCAGATATGAAATTATGTTAACAAATTCTGCATATCTCTTTTTAGAGTTGCGCGAAAATTATTTTTATTCATAATGATAATCGGATAGCTGAATTTATGGTTTTTCGTGTACATAAATAAAATTGTCCTTCTTTCAGAGTATTCAACTAATAAATAGAATGAATGTATGTGTGTTTACTTATTAATAAAAAAGTAATACAATTAAGTATCTCCTATCAGAGTATAGAATCTCTCTATCGCGTTTATTTTACAAGCTAAATCAGACTAATGAAAAAAACGTAAACAGGCCAGAGAGTTTGCTGTTTAACGTATAAAGTAGTGACATTTATGTTTCATGACACATATGCTTCCATCTTGTAAATTGTTTGTTTCTAAATTCTAATTGGAATGTAATTATCAAAATGTCCTTTATTTAAAATTATACGTTTCTCATTTCTACAAGTGATATTGTCCTGCCAAATATTAATTTTGAGTTACGATAAATTTAATTATTTCTAAATATTTAAGCTCTAAAAATGTTCTCAAAACTTCAAACTTGATATCAAATACATTTACAAACGTCAAATACATAGGCATGTGATTCTAAATTGTGTAATTTAAAAAATATTAATGTACTGGAAATTCTTGGCATATGTGAATTTAATCCAATATTTATGTTAATTCACTATTCTTTCAACATCTATCAAGACTGAATACAAGCATTTCAAACAAATAATCCATTTCATATCCCGACATTGATAAATTTAACGCTTCACGGAAATTACACGGTTTGGAAAACAGAAATCATTTATATGTGACTGACAAGAAACCATTCATATAAATTAAACCTGAAAGATAAATCGTTTATTGCGCACACACTTTGAAAGAAACAAGTCATTTCTTAAAACAGATTCTCTCTACAGAAAAACTAAACTGCGCGATGAAATAACGTCTTAAAATGTTCCATCAATTAAGTTTTGCGGGAGCGACTTCAAACGAAAAAAGATTGCTTTAAACCTTCTCCAATTTAAATTTTCAACATTTAGAATAAATCTTTCCGTTTCAGCGCCGGCTGAAAAGGAAGAAAAACTCATTTCACCCAACTGTCAAAGATCAAAACCTGTAATGTGTTGTTACAAGACGTTGTTGACTGTCATATTAGAAGGCATTGTTAAAAATTACAGAATGGCCGACGAAGACACTCATTCAATTTTTGTATCCGACGGCCGAATTTATTCATCACACTAATTGCAATAACTGTCAAACGGACGCAAGGGAAAATGGATCTAGTAATCAAGTTTCTAAAGCAGCATAAAAATTCTAATCTCGGATACAAGAGCCAAAGCTGTTAAGAGGTGCTAGAATCAATACACGGGACATAGCACTTTAAATGGAAGGTCTCCCCTTTAGATTGAAGTTCAATACCGCCTCTTTTCTTCTCAAAACATTTCCAACTTTGCCCAATGGAAATGGCATTTTATTCTGGATTCTTTTTCCACGGGGGGAGAAGAAACAGGAGTTCCGAAATAGTGTTGTATTTTCAAAAACCTCAAGAAGAGTCTTATATACGTCGTGTAACAGTATATTGATTTTCGAGGAATAAGAAAATAAGAATAAGGAATGTGAAGTATACACGTTTTCCTCTATATCTTGTTTACTTTCTTATTTAGATCTTTTTTTTTGTATTTGTAAACACAGACGCTTGCTAATCCGATTTTGGAGGAGTTTCGATGTAGAATCGATTTGTTTTCTTTTTTATTTATTAAAGTCAGCTTTTATGATTGAAAATCGTTTCGGTTTGAGGTAATACGTTCGAAATGGAAAAACGAAAGGTGTGGATGTGGCCGGGAAATGAAGACATGTTCAGTTATATGAGTTTAAAAATAGTTTCCTTGTACAGGAAGTGGAAGCAACGAACTTTTCTATCATTTTAGTTTTCTAAATTTTGGTTAATTGCTTGTCGAGATGATGGGAAACATATAAATAATTAAAAACCCATTTGAAATAGTGAATCGTAATGAAAATGAAATTTTTGAGATATTCACACACTTCATTATAGGTATTTATTTCATGGATAGTAAATTTGAGTCATACATGGTAAAAATATCGTCTGCATAGACTATTTGATAAAATTGAGATTTTCTTGAACATTCTTTTTAATTTTCTAATTTCCAGTAATTTTCCAGTAATCTTTTAATTTTCTAATTATAAATGATGTGTTTATATTGAAGAAACAAGAATAAATTAACTGATGTTGTGAATGTAAGTTGGTAAGTTAAAATCAAATTTTATTTTATGTTTTGGGTATTAAACTTTATCTATAGTTTTTTTGGGTGTAAATACAATCTATAGGAGTATATTTATCAAAGTATTATTAGGAACTGACATTTAAATACACCTTTCTCTTACACTGCAAATATATTCCTACTGGAATTCTTTGTTCATTTAGATTTTACTTTTGAAAATGATATATGCTTGACACAAGTATAAATGTATCAATTGTAATGTAAAAATAAAAATATAAACATAAATTTACAAAATGTAATGTACAAATAAAAATATAAATGTACTATATGTATTGTAAAAATACAAATTAAAAACATGTACCAAATGTAACATGTATGAAATATAAATGTATGTAAAAACATGTATGAAATATAAATGTACCAAATGTAATGTAAAAATAAAAAGATAAAATATAAATGTACTAAAAATGTAATGTAAAAATAAAAACATAAAAAATAAATGTACCAAATGTAATGTAAAAATAAAAAGATAAAATATAAATGTACCAAAAATGTAATGTAAAAATAAAAATATAAAATATAAATGTACCAAAAATGTAATGTAAAAAAGTAATTTGTATTCGTTTTATAGTTAAACAACTTGCATGCAACTCTCCAATATATTTTACATACACTAGAGTTGTAAGATGTTACCTACAGAAAGAGAGTAACGACTAAACGATTTATGATTACAATCTTTTAAAAATTTCTTTTAAACTCTACAAGTGGTTCCAGGTGCATTCCTGCAGGTGTAAACGCCTCTTTTCTGGGCAAATAAAACTTCCATTGCGTGTGTGTCTTATCAGGCTCAATATGGCTAAATATGGTCCCTGCGCCATAAAACCCCAAAGCCACAAAAAAAGTGGTTTTGAGGATATACCTTTTTCATCAAAATTTGGTTAAGTTAGAAAAAGACGAGATATATTACCAATCAAGAACTGGTTAGTTTCGTTTTTGAAGAGATAACGGTTTCAAAATAACTGACAAATAAAAGTTACAGTTACAACATGTGTGTTAACTATTTAAAACTACATGAATGAATGGTGATACATAAAGTGCGTAGCTTATAACTCGTATATGCGTTTTACCCATCACTTTCCAAATTATGTGACATCGAATTTTCCGGAAACAGCTTCACTCCAACAATAATACACAATGCATTTCTCACAGAACTGACAATTGTATATTAAAACGTATTTGAATGTTTCACGCGTGTGAAGAGCGTCATGTACTAATCCAATTTAGCATGACGTTGTGTATAGGAATAGATACACGGAGTTTACATTCCATTGGGTATGGAGAACAGATTGACGTTAACTGAGTATCAGTGAGAAATATTTGTCAATTAGTATTTATTTCGTATTGCGTCTGTTGAGAGAATTAAAACTATGAAATACAATGCTTTATGCATGGTGCAATTAAATTATTCTAGGTTATATATTGAGCCTCCTGTCATTCAAAAAGTGGAATTACATTTATTGGATTACTATATATAATTATTTATGTATAGTAATCTTATCAATGTAATATAATGAATTAATGTACGTGGTACACAGAAATAGACGCTATTTGTTTACTGTAGAATGGCAACAACGAATATAAGTAACATAGTATCAACTACTTTGGTTCTCATTTGCCAATTTTGCCTCGCAGCTTAAAGTCACTTAATTTGAATTAGAGATCTGCATAGTATGTTATTAGCTGTGAAGATGTTTACGACTCCAATCTCAATTTCTTTTGCAGTCTGTTTACAGAAATAAATGGGAAATATGTGAAATACAATTCAGTCCATAAAACAAATTAAAAGTGAAATTAGTTTCAGCGAGGGAAAAAAGACAAAAGGTCTTTCAGGGGGATATGAATTAAATTAAAATAGACGTCAGAGTTGAATTGTGGTGACAGTGATGTGATTTTTTTTATGCAGTTATTGGTAGGTAGGTATTTAATCAGCGTCCCACTGAATCAACATAACGGACTATTGGCGAGGGTTCGGGGCCAATCCCAGAAGGGAAAAATCCGAATACACCACGTAGTTTTGAACCATGGTCAGATCATAAGGTAACACCTGAGCTACACTACACTCTCCAAACTTTCATACCACTCCAACGTGAGGACGTTTGAATCGACTACAGATTTAGAATGCACCATCTACCATTGTAAACGATGGTTTTTGGTTTGATTTGAAATTCGGTTAGTCATCCAACCGGGATACTACGGCTCATGAACTTTATTAATAATAAGAATTAACACTAGTGAAACTAAATGAAGTTTCTGTTACATATTATAGAACAATTTTTTTATTATAGAACAATTTTTTTATTATCGAACAATTTTTTTATTATAGAACAATATTTTTATAATAGCACAATTTAATATGGATCTTACATCAACTTGTATGAATATACTCTATTTGTCATAAATATATTGAGATAAGATATGAAATGAGACTAACGTCACATTGCATTTCATAGATATACTAAATTTAGAAAGTTTATCGCAAATGCTCTGCGAGGTTCTGCTAGTTCATTTATTACTGTACATTCACAAACTATGGTCCTAACCCGCAACTGTGGTCCAAACTGCCGCGCGTATGAAAAACCTGATGTCTGAAATATGAGCGATATCTAGTGAGAAGTTGAACTACTAAATGTAAGAGTCTAATATTAGTGTTTGAGCATTGGATTGCACTT
Source organism: Metellina segmentata (assembly GCA_947359465.1). Taxonomy (NCBI): domain Eukaryota; kingdom Metazoa; phylum Arthropoda; class Arachnida; order Araneae; family Tetragnathidae; genus Metellina; species Metellina segmentata. The sequence goes on along the minus strand of OX375873.1, from coordinate 102,198,261 downwards.
TTCTCGTCTTTTTTTCAGTTATCAACTGCCAGTGTGAGGTTAACTGTTCTATCTAACTTCAATTAGCTTCAAACTTTCTTGGCCACATGTTATCACAAAAGCTGTTCGGTGTTCCTGATGGTGTACATGGCAGGTAATTTACTGTTTTCATACATTTAATAAATACTTTTACTAAAAAGGGTGCATTTTCATTTTTATTGTAAAAATAATAAAAAAATCCCACTTCAAGTTCAACAATGGCTAGGCATTTTGTTTTGGCTTCAAAATCTTCATTGAACTTTTCAGACATTGAAGAGACCTTCGAAGATAAATGAAATTATTAGTACCTTGCATGAGAGTAATTTGTATTTGTTATTTACGAGGGAGAGTATTGGCCATGGAATGTTACGAAAATGGAGGATAATGGGGCTAATATAAAATGTATTACACGATATATATGGCAGCTAATAGAAGTGGCCAGATAAAGAAGATTGTATTTTTTATCCCAGAGAGAGGATATTAAACTATCCATAAGTTATCCAAAGCAGAAAAGCACCAAAAGAGAGCTTTTCTAAGTGTCTGAGCTCGAGGTCATATATGGTAAATAAAAAAAAGCCTATTTGTGATTTAACTGGGAAGGATTTTGAAGAAGAGAATACATTTGCCCTAATTTTGATTTAGTTTTTAAGTAGATTTCATTTGATTTAAATAGTATTAATTTCTTAATGTGTAGTTGGTGTTAAAATGAATAAATAAATACTTTTTACTACAGTCCTCATGATATATGTATTTTATTTTAAAGATTATTGATTGCCCTATAATATAGTTGCAAAACAATATCTCGCAATTATGGTTCTTCATCGATTAATTAAGGGAAATATAGGATGGACTATAGTTGTGTGCTTGATAACACAACTATGGTCCAAAGTTTACCAAAAAGAAAAATTTATAAGCTACATATAGATCTACAAACACCTTAATACCAATTTCTGGTCTTTCTGGCATGTAATATCAGCAAAAAAATCTTTTGAAAAGCTTTATTTTAAACATTGTATCAAAATCTCCGAAACAGCGCACTTTTGGACCATAAATAATGTGATATTACAGTACTCAAATGTATAAACACGTCTATTTTTATAAATAGATGATGAAACGTTCGTAAATTGCTATAACTGTGTGTGTTCTAATTTTATTCATATGAACTCGTACTTTATTATGGTGTCATGTTTTGGAATTCTTAAATACTCTTCGAAATCAAGAAACATCTTTGCATTTATGTTATTAAGAATACTACATTGCATTTAATATTTATTTAAGTACATTAAATGTAATGGTTGTTCACTTAACATTACAATTAAGCATCTAGGGGTTAACACGCATGTATCCATTCTTAATCCCGCAGACTATAGTGCCTGACTTCAACCAGTTTTTACCTTTTCGATCAATTAAACCTATCAACTATTCTTTCAATCTTTACAAGTGATTAATAAGTCATTAAGTGCAGGGAAAAGCAATGTTATATTGCTCAGAACTTAATGACTCTTAAAGGGTTGATAATTGTTTCGAAAATATAATATATCTATCTACTGTATAGAGATATATCACTACTTTCGAAAATATGCACGTTCACTCATAGTTAGCACTCATTTCATGTAAATAACCCCCAATTTAATGTAATTTCTTATGCAGCTGCCAATGATTTTGTGATCTTTGATTTGGTAAAAGTCTTCAAAATAAAGAATGTAACAGACCTGGGCGAGCGGTACACTACATATTACAGTGGTGAATACAGAGAAGAAAGCAATATTCACAGAAATAATTTATTTTCACACATACAATATGCATCGCACTATTTACAGACTGGACATTGCACGTTCTGCATCTACCCGACGTACTATCTACCTTAAAAACCTGTCCCGAAAAATCTAAATAAACTGCAATCGCATTCTATATTTACGGCCAGACGCTTATAGACATGCCAGACTATTGTATTTATTGAATTTGATTAAAATTACTTTATGTATTTTTATTTGTCCAGTTATTCATACCACCAGTCTTCATCTTTATATCGGATCGCCGCTGTACAACAGAGCACTTTGACCTTACTGTCTCCGGTGTCTCCCTAGACTGTCTGTCTAGCTCAGGGGTCGGAAACTTTTAGGAAACAACGAACCATTTCAAGAAAAAAAACGTGCAAAAAATATAATTTAGGGAGTCTCAATTTTAATTCTGTTTTTATAATTATTTTAGTATTTGAGCACATGTTATACAGATGCAAGTTTCAAGAAAATTCTCATGTTAATTTACAATAGGCATTGTTTTTGTAAAATTGAAGAAAAAAATACAAAGATACTTTTAAATACAAAGATGAAAACAATATTGAATTTTCATAAATTATAAGAAAAAGTCATATTGGATTCATTAACAAAATGATGTTTAAATACAAAACGAATAAACAAAACCGACATTAATAGGGTATCTGATAACCCCTCATCCTCATACAAAGTTTACAGTGTGTAATCATGCTTTTCATAAGGTGATCAACCACTCCAGAGTCAAGTAATCGCCATTCCTTTTGTAGAGCAGTTTGTAACTCTGTGAGAGTAGCTGGGGGTGGGATAAGTGCAGACACTGCACGTCCGAGGGCATCCCAAAGATTTTTAAGGGGATTAAGGTCAGGCGAGTACGCCGGCCAAACCATACGCGCAATCCCCTCACTCTCCAGGTGGTCGTCGACGATGCCAACTCTATGAGGACGCGCATTATCATCCATTAAAACGAAAAAAGGACCAACTGCTGCAGTGCACAATGTCATAGTGGGTTCTAGGACTTCATCCCGATACCGGACAGCCGTCACAGAGCCCCGTCTATAGATGTGCAGGTCTGTGCGATATTCCAACAAAATCCCGGGCCACACAATGATGCCTCTACCTTGGAAAGCGTGATGCTCGATGATGTTGTGGGGCCGATTACGTGTGCGTTGTTCTCTCCAGACCCTTACACGTTTGTCATCTGTATCCAGGGCAGTATAATACAAAAAATAAACACTGTGAAACTATAAAATAAATAATCTAAAACCTAACCCAAGCGTCTTTTTGCGTGTCCCTTTATAATTATGTAATATTAAGTTAGAAGGGAACGGATACACAATAAAAAAACTAATGGAAGAGTCCACGGTCAAAAATGTTAGGTAGACTCCAAACTAGACCCTTAGTGATCCCTCCTTTGTGAGAAGTGATATGAATTCTCACAAACAAAATGTTTACATTGACTGTAATGTTTAACCCTCCAAGTATGTGTGTTATTTTGACAAGATATCTCGTCTATCAAAATCTGACCAATTTTCCAACTTTCGAAATAACGAGATATTTTGCTATAGTGATATTGTTAATTTTTTTTAAGATGTCGAGATTGAGATATGGTCATTTTTTCTTTTTATAACGCGAGAGGACGAGATCTTAAAGGACGAGATAATTCGTCCATCAAGATCTGGTAATTTTTCTTCGAATGACGAGAGACGGCTAGATCTTTATGGTCCAGATGGTGCTCAGTGTTTTCCAAGGACAGGAGACGACGAGATAATCATATAAGGTCATCAATATAAGGTCAGTTTTTCTTCTAATGATGAGAGACGACTATGAAGTGCAACCTTCAAGATCAAGTCAGGTTCCTTATAATGGCGAGAGACGGTGACATCTTTGTGGCGAGATAGTGCGTCCATCAATATAAGACTAGATTTTTTTCTCATGACGAGAGACGATGAGATCTTGTTGAACGAGATAGAGCGTCCAATAATTGTGTGGTCAATGTGGTTTACAAATGACGCAATACATCGACGAGATAAACACTATAATATTCAAAACGCATGCTATTCTCAAAGAATATCTTCTCAATAATACAAACTCAAACAACAAAACCCATTATCTCTAAATTCAGGTAGTTAATTAAGGGAAATTAACCGACGACAATTCCACCAGAAACAATCTATGTAATTAATTGTATTTTTGTCAATACTATTTAAGTGTACAGATCTTTACATCTTTAACAACTGGAAAGACAATCACATCGAACTTTCCAATAATGCTCCAAAGAACCCGCAAATCCCAAATGAGAACACCGCCAAGCGCCAACAATCGTCTCAACTGCCGATAGAGAATGATTCATTTCGAATTTAAATAAGAATGTTAACACGGAATCCTGCAATTTTCTATAATGCTTCGCCCTTATCTAAATTATCTCCTTCGAGTAAAAATAGGCTCTGCTTCGGAAGTATAACAGTTAATTAATGCATGCGAAGAACGATATTCGATTGAGATGTAGATAGACAAGGACCAAAATAAATCGTCGGGAAAGTTTCCCCTTGTTTCTTTCGTATCGATTTTATGAAGACACCATTTGCGAAATGCGTATTTTTTAAAGACATTTCAAGAAGAATTATACTGATATTAATTTGAATTGCGCGTTTTATCCATACTCAATTGAACATTGTTATGTTGATACAAAAGAATAAATTCTATATTTTTGTTTTGGGGTACAAAAGGCCATAGGTTGGTTGATTGCAGCGAGTTATATAGCTTAAAGCCATATTTGAACAAACTGCAGCAAGCTCAAGACAGCGTCAAGTAACAGAGAAACACACGTAATAATTGACACACAAGAGAAATAAACACACTCGGAAGAATATAATTTGTCAGAAATCTAGCCATTTTCACCTTCAACTCGGAGTTTGCTAGCATAGTGGACAAACCCACTGAGCCTATGCAGCCCCTAATAAGACGCTGAAGCTAATAAATTTGGTTATTCTAACTAGCAAGAGTTAACAATCATAATTATAGCCCCCGAGAAGTATGTATTATTAACACAAAATGTAGAAACAAAGCGGAAAAAATACATTCTGTTTTGAAACACATTTCGGACGAAGAAGTGATTCTACTACTATGATTTTGTACCAAGCATGAAAAAAATTCATTTAGAAAGAAAATCAATTACCTTTTTCTAACAAACAGCAACAAATCTTGAGTGTGCGTACATATTGCGAGTAACTAAAGGTTCAAAATTTCTAACGATTTAGTTTAGTAACAATATTGTACAATGTTCTCATGCAGAAGGTTAATTCCTCTTAACATTATGTAATAGATCTTCAGGTGGTTTAATATTTTTGGTTCAAACGAACAAATACAAAATTAAGTTTTCATCGAAAACAAAGAGGCTTTGAAATATCAATTTCTATTCAGTTCATTCAAATTCACTAGAAATAGATGGCATTGGATTATGGTCTGCCACCAAAGTCTACTCGTCCAGTAATGGTTCTTCTTAACCTTTACTCATTTCAATCCATTTGCCTGTCCAGTATTGCGTTTAATGCATGTTACTCAAATAAAATAAATATAGATACCCAGCGAAGGCTTGGTTTGCTTAGAGTCGTTCCGAACCATTACGAACACTGCCTAGACTTTGTGATTGGTTTTGTGTTTTATGGCGCAAGTGTCCAATTCGATCCAGTTTCCCCAATCATAGCAAAATGACAAGTAATTACAAAAAGAGAAAATGGAAAGAAAAAAGAAATAGATCGCTTGGGCATTCTGGAGTCGAGACTTTATGGATTTCAAAATACTTATGTGTTTGTGATATATGAACTATAACAAAAATCATTCTTCGCAAAATAGAACAAACTTTATTAAAAGGCTGGCTAAAAATTCTCTCTCTCTAAAATAGCTCTTTTAGGAACAGGAATAGTCGCTGACACAAAGTACGATGAAGTCCAAAGTCTGCATATATGAATTCGTAACCGTGCTGTTGTTCACAGACCAAATGCTTTTTAACTAACATATCACACAATGTGAAGCACAACTGCTCGAGAATTACAATATGCTCTTAGAGATAGAAAAATGATACTTTCTATAGAGTGTATTTTCTGAATCATTTAGCTGAATTTAGTAGCAAACAGGTATTTGTCTTTTTATGAGTAAAAACCGCTAGTAAATTAGTTTTTTTGTTGTGCTTTGTTTTATACGTATAACACAAAAGCTGAATTTCTAAACGTAGGGTATCAAGTGCGTTAATTTTCTCGTCAGCAAATAAATGAGTGCTTGGTACATACGATGCAATTTTTGTACCCTTGATTCTTTGAAAAACAGATGTTACTCTTCTTATTATCACATCAACAACAACTAACCCTTCTAGAAAAACAGACCCTATCTCGATTTAAGAGGTATCGTCATTTGAAAAACCGGACCAGATCTTGATGTCGCCATTATGAACAAAATCGAAAATATATCCTGACGACAAGATAGATCTTCATTAGCAAAATTAATCAGATTTTGATAGATGTAATATCTCGTTTCAACTACTAGGAGGCTTAACAAATCGGATATCTTCAAAAGTCTGTTTTTTCTAAGACAAAAGTGCCAAGGTGGCCGTGTCTTAAAGCCGTTGTAGTATGTTAACTTCTATCTAGATATAACTCTTGGCCCACCTTTGTTATCCCGCATTGGTATTTCTCCTAGCCCAATAGCTATCTTTGTGAATTTAATGCAGCCATAGACAGGATAATCGCATTCTTCTTTGCAAGTCACTTCGCAGTACAATAGAACCTTAATTATCATAGATTATGTGAACCCAAGCCACTTCGGATAGCACTAACGTAGTGTAACATAAAAAACAGCCTATAAGAAGGAATTTTAGTATTAGGGAATAAACCAGATGGAAAGAGAAGATTTTTCTTCCGTTATCGAAATGATTTTGCAGGATATATATTTGGGTTACCTTAAAATGTAGCTTAGTCCCGTTTAGGCAACGTTTGGCACCTAATCAAATCCACATTTGCCAAACAACTTTCACATATAGCACCCCGACACAAAAAGTGACACAAGTCAAAAAATAAAAATTTTGATGTTATGTCATTGAAAAATATGCATGAAGTGTCCCAACGTGTTATATTACTATTCTATGGAATACAATCGAAGTTACCACCATAAATACTTACCTAAAATTCAAAAGAAGCTTATACGATTTCAGTATGTTTTAAAGTATTCTTTAAGTTGTTTTTCAAATTCTGCAATTTTGAGTTGCGTCAATTTTCTTGTCGGGGTGCGATATGATCTCTCAATTCATTGCTCGAGAAGCTTACTGGGAAAACGACTATTATGTTCACTAAAATTGTGTTCGTACTTTCTATCTTTTTAGTCTCTGCTACTTGTTTCTGCCAACTTTCTGCCCTTTGGAAATAAAAATAAAAAAACTTTTTATGCTACAAAACTTATGTTAAGAAAATGTTTTGTTACAAGGTAATTTGATAACTAACCATTAAATAGTCATAAATCAATACTGTCAAATTTTTCTCAAACATTGCTTACTCTGCGTAAACTTTTATGGACATTAATAAAGTTTCAGAGAAACAAAAGATATAGAAGAAAGAATGTGTTGAATTGACTTATTAGATGATTGATCGTATTAAACTTCTGAAAATAACATTCCACTTTCACTACAAGTATTTTATGTGAATTTTAGGGGCTCGAGTTTATCTTATCATAAAACCGTGTTTTTTTGTTTTCAGTGAATACTTAACTTTCAAAAATATGTTGTTTACCCTCTGCTATCCTTATCAATTTTTTGAAACTGCTTATTTGTTGCTAAAGTTTCGTGGACGAAAAACATTGTTTGCAAATAAAATATGATGCAAAAGATCGATACTTCTGTTACTCAGTCTTGACGTGCTCAAATGGATATTAGGACTTTAAACATTTCCATCAACATGAACATACTTCAAATTGAAATTTGGTATTGATATTGAGGGTTATGAATCTCTTTTAATAAATTTTTATTCGAATGTTTTCAATGGTAGATTGATTGTTTTTGTCAAACGTTCTATGAACTTCAATGAGACAGTTCTTTCATTAAAAGCAGGCCAATTTTTCTACAGCCAAGACATCTCGTCATCAACATATTGCCGATTTTTTTATGATGACGAGTGGATTGTCAGCTCAGGTGCTGACCTCGTCATTTGATCATGATTCAAAATTGGGAGTTGTTGTCCTCGGACCTTTCGTTTCGGGAGTGATCTCGGATCGTCGCCAACAGTCTGGTGTGTTGTTTAGTACGACATCAATTCAGCTATTACTCAACTACCCTGAATCTTTCGCATCTCACAGTACAATGCACTTAAGCCAAATAGTGAAATAATTTTAATATTTTCCGATCTGAGAAACGAATAAGTGTAACTTTGATTAACTTACACAAATATAATTGCAGTTAACTACCCATTTTGCTCTTAAGGGGATTTTTGTATCAAGTCATTTTATTTATGATAGCAATAAAATAATACCCAAAACTATACTTTTTCTAGAAAGTATCTTTATTTTGTTTATTTCAAAACAAAATTATAATTTTTGTCTTTAAATTACTGGTATTTTTGAATACCCACATTGTAACGACCCTAACATTTTCATTGACCTCTGACCGAAAATTACCCAAAGATCTGCCCGGGCTTCTCAGATGATCTTCAATAGCTGTCCCGTTGGTTTGCAGGTAATTTTTAACTGATTCCCTGTTGCGGAGCTCGAGCTGAGCAGAAGTGTTTGCATTGTGGTCCTCGTCTATAGGACCACTGCCATGGAGTTTTTGCATGTTTTGCAGCTCCCACGATATATGTATGCGAATCTCTATTGTAATGTAGTGTATATACATTAACCTACAATAATGGAACGGACGCACGCCAGATGATTTGAATAAAATCCGACTACTTGTTTGGGGTGTTTTTCGTGGTATGACCTGGGACCTTTGCATTTTTCTTCTGGTCAATTGAACTCCAACGCCTACACGAACATTTCGGACAGTCAGATTCTTCCTGCGTTGTGGCAATTTAATGGAATGGAAGAATGTTACTTCCAGGACGACAATGCTCCATGTCATGTTGCAGCCTCTGTCGAGCAGTGATATCTATATTTGGATGCAACACGTCTTCCCTGGTCTTCTCAAAGTCCTGACCTTATTCCCATAGAACATTTGTGGGACGAGTGATAGCGACGTCTACGGACCAGGGAACCCCGTCCGAAATCTACAGCTGAGCTAGCGACATTCTTGCAGCTGGAATTGACACAAATACCCATAGCTGTGTAACAAAACCATGTTGAAAGTATGCCCAGAAGGGTTGCTAGTATAATTGCAGCACGTGGGGGACCATTCCTCTATTAAATCATGTATTCTTCTCCTTATACCATCACATCTTGCTGTCCGGTTCATTATTGTAGGGTAGTGTAGTATATACACTATTTTATATAACACTATATGGACAAAAGTGTTTGGACACTGCATGTTTTACAGAAATAAAGTGTTTTTATTTTATTTAGTAACGGGTATGCCCTCCTTTAGCTTGCATCACAGCTGGAACATGATGAGGCATATTTCCACAAGTTATCTGCAAATCTGGGCAGGAATAACTTGTCATGCCTCTTGGAAGGATGTGTGAAGATATTGTTGTGAAGATGTGCGTGCGTGTGAGTGTCGTAGTCGTTGCTTCAGTTTGTCCCACAATTGCTCGATCAGATTAAGATCGGGGTTCTAAACAGGCCAGTCAAGAAAATTCACCTTATTTTCTGGAAACTAGTCCAGCACACGTTTTGCAGTATGACATGGAGTTCGATCCTGCTGGAAGAAACAACCATCAATGCTGTAGTATGGCCTTATCGTAGGCAATTTCGAATTATCCACAACGTCGAAGAACATTTCAAAGTTCAACAACCAGATATATAAAGCAATGAGACGAGTCTTAAACAGGAAAAACAACCCCTCACTAAGATGGATATTCCTCTTAATTTCTGCAGCGTCCAAATACGTTTGTCCATATAGTGTAGTTCAGGCCTCGAAATAGATTTTATAATACAGGTGCACTTTGTGCACCTAAGTTTTTAAATTAGGTGCACAGATTATATTTTAGGTGCACATTAAAAAAAACGTAGTATAAGAGCCTTAATGTAATGTAAACTACTTTATTAGTTGTGTATGTATGGATATGTTATAAGTAGATAGTAAATAAATATATTTAAACATTTTTTTATCTGCGAAATTATAACTTACAAATATTCAGTCATCATCAGACATTGGTGGGCATTCAGAAACGTCTACGTTTTTGGCAGATCTTTACCCATAAGGTTTAGTGTCCATCCTTCTTTTTGTATTTTTCCTTCATTGCAACATAGTATTTTCTGGATTAAAGTTTTCGCATAGTGTGTATTTAGGAATTTTAATTACGTTCCTTTAGAGCGAGTGAGGTCAATACTAATATTTCTTTCAGAAATCAAAATAACATAAAATACGTTTCCCCTTTTTTTTTAACGATAGGTGCACTGTGTGCACCTAGAAGGAAAAAATTAGGTGCACAATTTTATTTTTAGGTGCACAGTGCACCTGTGCACCCAGTTATTTCGAGCCCTGGTGTAGTTCTTTGTTAAATAAACGTAAGTTTTTTTATAACTAGGCAGTTTCGTTATGTTGACAGACACACCACTCGGCCCACTACTTCACAATTCATACTTGTCAAAGTTCAAAACCAAACCGTAGAGATGAAATAAATCTTATACAATTCAGTTGCCGTTTCATCATCCGCAAGGCACACAAATTGAAGACCTAGTGAAAATAGCATCTATAGCTTTTTTTATACTGACTACACATATTGTTACTACACATTACTATTACTGAAATCATTGCCAATCAAGAGTAGAATTTTCCAGTAAGATCTCCACCACAATAACAATAATCAAGGCTTGCCCTCAAAGTAGTAAATAGCACTTCCTCCAGAAATATATATCCCTTATCCCTTTTCTAATTAGGCGTCCTCAGCTCGCGATACCTCGATCTTTCAGCATTATCGGCTAATGCGAACTAAGCATTATCCCCCTCTCTGCAGCGAAAGTGTAATTATTACCTACCCCTAACCCTTACTTGAAGCAACAACAGCACCCAACCAGGGGAAGTTTTTTGTCTGTTCCCTCCTTATCCATTTAATTAATGGTGCACCTGTATTATCTACTTACTTTTACTCTACTCGTAAAAACGAGAGGCCACTAGAAAGATAATTCTTCTCCCCCACCTAATGACGAAGGTGATATTCGGTTTCTTGGCGATGTAATTAAAATTCATAATAATCAGAATGCTTCCATTAAGAAAACCTCCATTGGCTTCTCGGCTGCGGGTAGTGCGGGGAAAATGACATTACAGGCGTGCTTTGGTATGCGATTTCCGTGTTCGCTATGCCGAAACCGCGATCTTTTTAGAGCCGAAATTTCATTACAAAACGAAGGTGGGGATTGCTTTGTAGATTACATTTTTGGAGGTGGAGAGAGCGTTTGCGGATTTCTTTTTTTAATTATCTCTCCCTTTTTTAATTATGTCCCCATGTAGTGCGCCCCAAAATATAGAATTTTTGGCGGCGATAAATGCTTTAAATGCCTTATTAGTCAAGTTTCGTGGAAAATAATGAAGAAAGTGAAAGATTTGACAGTCTTCTTAACAACATCGGGTAATTAGTATTTTTTTTGTGAGCTCGTATAAAAAGAATTTGTTTATGCACTTTTCGTTTTTTTTTTTAATTCTGGAATTTGGCTTTAGTTACCTGGTAATAGGTTGAGTTTATAGACTATTAGGTTTTTCATAAAGCTCGTAATTTAAATTCTCGCAAGCCAACGTAATTGCTTAAGAGATGATGCATAGCGATGTAGCAGCAAAAAAATTGGTCGTGACTTAGGAGTATAAAACTCAGGGAAAATATTTTCTTTGAAAATAAAAATCGAAAATTATGTAAGAAACTGTTTTTCTGAGGTTTTATGCATGTTTTCTTGGACAAGAGAAATATTGGTTAATGTAGATGATGTAATAAACTATGATTATCTATTCTAGCAACCTTTCTTCAGAAACAACACTACATTTCACTTATCTTTCAAGACCGTTGTATGTATATATATATAAATTGCGCTCTCTTTGGACGTGAATACGTAACATCGGAATGAAGACAATATGGTGCCGTTCAAAAGCTACCGAACTATGATGAAATTACAGTTCTTCAGTCAATACATTAATCCTTAATTATTATCAAACGGTACTTTGATTGTAAAAACTGTAAATTAATTTTGTTGAATATTCACACAATAAAAAATCCTTCACCCTTCCTATGTCTGATTCGTTTATTCTACAATAAGATATCAGTACTGGGGAATTCACGTAACAACTAGGCTTTGTGTCCTCGATATAACCTATCATTTTTTTAAAGTTGTGTGCTTTCCGATAAGTTAACTGAAGTAAATAAAGTTTCTTCAAGTAACCATTGGAACATGTAATACAGTTAATGTCATAATTAGATAGTTAATATTTCAAAACTATGCATTGCATTTTTCTCTAGTCTGATGACCTATTGGCCAAATAACCCGCATTGTGAGACGATATTTTTCTAAGCGAATGTATATTCTGTCGATTGTCGGCTGTATCACGTTTTCAGGCTTGACTCCAAACTGAAAGTAAAGGCCTACTTCACACCAACTAAATTTGGGTCTATCTGAATCAATCCTAATCCAGTAGAAATTGAATGACATAGATTCAGGTATTTTAAAGTGGAACGCACTGTATTGCAGCACTGCGATTGTTTTTTGAGGTACACTCTATTTAATACAGAAACGAATCTTCCGAATCGTTGTTAGTTGCTACTGGCTCGACTCAAATTGAACCAGATTATGTCGGTTGGTTGGGAGTATTATGGTGCAATGCCACATTTGGTCATGATGTGCCACACACACATAAAGTAATAGACATTAAGTGAAAGTTTTACTGACACAAAAGATAGAAACACACCCAGGGAGGAGTGGACTTACACGTACAGAACGTTTGTTGCCTATAACTCGAAGGTTGCTAGGGCAGTGAACATATGGACTGGATATCGACGACCTCGGGTATAAGGTTATCCCTTAAATTTTCAAATATGTGAATATAAGTTAGAAAGGAATCAAAAAATTAATTGTTGGATCGGAACTCAACTTTCGGAATTCATGCATTGTGGAAGCATTTCTTCTGAAGAAAAGGTTCCTTAGGTTTCCTTACTCTGTTATGCTAACTATGTGGACTCGAACTTATAAATTTATTCCGAATTTGCATCTAAGGAAAATGGCTTGCATCTCAACGGATACCCGTTTCAACCTCCTTCGGCAAGAATATGTAAAGATATACGGCTTACCAAAAAAAAAAGGAGTAGGTAAAAAATGCCTATCTCCCTCTTCACATGTGACTTAAAATTGAAGAGGAAAAAAATTTCCTTTGCCTTCCTTCTCTTCCTTGCTTCTTCTATTGATCCAAAAGAAGTTCTGCTTACGAAAAGTTGAAGGCAAAGAAACGAAGGAAATCCGATTGATTGACAGGATCTCGGGGGAAAAGTGATCCAGGGCAAACGCCTTCCCCAAACAAACACATTCAAGCTCTTAGGCCCAATGCTATCGTAAGAAAACAGAGCTGTTTTGCCACACAACTGTTCGGGAGAAAGCAGCTGCTGTTAATTGTGCGGAGGAACAGTAAATAGAGGCTCCACCCGATTTTCTTCAATGGCTTGCATGTTGGCTTTGATTTAATAGCCTTCGAGCGAGGGATTGTTAACGTCCACTTCAAATTAAGACATCAAGGTGGTTGATTGTAGTAGTTGGTTTTGTATCCTTAAATGGGGGTTGTTTTATCAATTTCATAATAATAGGTCAGCAGCTGGGATTTAAAATATATCTGCTTTGAAACGGGAAGGACTTGCTTCAAATGGTTGCTAAAGGCTAATGTATTTCTACCAGCAAAAATGTGTTTAGATTAGTCACATCTAATTGATAAAAATTATTTTGTTCTTTGGTTTTTCATTGTAAAGAGAGTGAATTTGTCGTATCTTTATAATTTTAGGATAAGAAAAATACAAAGGAAGTTGTGTAAAAAATAACTTGCCAACCAAGTTGAATTTTAGTCAGGTTTTTCAAAAATTGAGCAGTATTGAGGATACTATCCATGTTACTCACAGTTTGCAATGCATATACAATAATTTTCGCGGTGTATTAAAAGCATTCTTTGGTTAGATTTCTACGGCGTGAGTATTATATTGAGCCAAGCAGTCGAAAACAAGGTAATTTTAAGTCATGGAAACACACGAAAGAAAAGCTTTGCTGACACAGAAAAAAAAATACCATGAGCCATTAAACCTACAACTAACCTACCGCCCACAACCGCATGTACAACAATGGCACGATGTGCCTATTTCATTACAAGGTCTTTGTGTATCAGTTGACTTTTCGTCTATGTAGTAAAATAATACAGCTTAATTAGCATGTGAACCGTTATGCTTTCTATCGACATTGCAAACTTTCGCACAAGATGGGGTTTCAGGTACGCCAGCAATATCAAATATCTCTTATCCTCCGAATGTTTCGACTAGATATCTCGTCCAAGATCTGACAAGTTTTGCTAAAGACGAGATATTTCGTCAAATATCGGACACATTTTTCTAAGGAAGAGATAACTCGTCCAAAATATGTCACATTTTGCTAAAGATGAGATATTTCGTCAAAACTCGGATACATTTTTCTAAGAACGAGATATATCGTCCAAGATCTGACAAGTTTTGCAATGGACGAAATGCCTCGTCGAGAAAAACCACCTTATTACTTTAAGGGAAATGAAGCTCCGTGTAGGCTGTATTCATTTCTAACTTCTGAAATCATGCCCACGGCAGTATTTTTCTATAAACTAAATGTAAAGGGGCTTTAGTAACCTCTTTCGTAACTTGTGGCGAAACTTGGTATGTAACAAATGCAAGAATTGCTGAAAAACTTATTGCCAAACGTTAGAAAATCAAATTAGTTGGCTTTTTTGGTACAGGGCCTTATTGAACCAGGCTGCGAAAAATGGACAATGTACACAACTAAAGCATTAGTAACACATTAGATATATATACAAACAGAGAGGAATAAAATTTGACAGGAATTTAACCTGCGTCGCTCAATTCTTCCCCAACAATTTGAATTTCTGAAAAATCTTTTCGTTAAGCCACCTATCGATTCTACCTTTAAATATTCTACACTTTATATCTTCCGTTGCTGGCAATAAACCAACAAGTCGGAATGCAGGCGAGACTTCATATAAATGCTTTCTCTCTGCATTTTAGTTTATACGAACGATGAAATCTTCATATAAACACGAGAGGTATGTTCCCTCTAGAGTCTTAGATCAAATTTTCATTCGGAGAATTAAAGTACCGCCTTGGGAGATGCGTGAATTCTGATTCTGGGGAGTTTTATGCTCCTTAATAACCGTTATCCTTAAATGGGTTCTTCTAAATTGCAGGAAAGCGGATATTTCTGATTTAAGTATTGTATTGCCACGGTATGATTGATAGTAGTAGAAAACAAAGAATGAGATTTGTTTTTCATAAATTTTAATCTCTGATCATAATAGTTTTTCATACAAGTGTTACTAGCAAAACGTTGTTAAAATTAATACGGTTGGTTCGTTTGGATATTGTGTCGCAAGGACCACATTTGGCCAAGTTGTGCCAAACACATGACAGATAACGTCAAGTAATGTACATACACATGTAGCAATAATCGCCATGCAAATTTCAAACACGTTAGCACACTGCCATCATCTAACAGTTCTGCGCTAAACCCGGTATAAAAACGCGGGCGCGTGCTATTATTTCACTCATTTGCTTCCTCGCTCACTCGAAACATAATTTCTTGTGCTATATGTATATATAATTTCCTTTTGTAGATAGCTTTTCTGTTCTAGCGAGGAATGGACGCAATTACACCATCCAGATTGGCAACCGACACTCCACCATTAGTGTCAACCTTTTAAAATCAGCATTTCTCTTGTTGCAAGTTCCTACAGAGATCGCTTACAAGTCCATGCATGACACAACTCTACGTCTGAAGAAAAAAGTAATTTTTCACTGTGTGATTCGTCGCTGTAAAGTTGTAAACCCTTGGTTCACAACTGGGGGAGGGTGTTGTAGCAACAATCGCCATGCAAATTTCAAGCACTTTAGCACGCTGCTATTATTTAGCAAATCTGAGCGAAACCCAGTATAAAGTCCCACGAGCGCGTGCTATTATTTCACTCATTCACTTACTCACACATTCGAAACAAAATTTCTTGTGATATATGTATAGATAATTTCCTTTTGTAGATATAATTTCTGTTAGAATTAAGTAGGCTTCAATAAAATACGTTTTCTGTTCCCGAAGTATATTCTTTATGAAGTCGACGATATGCTGAAATAGCAGCGAAGAAACAGTTGCTCCAGCCAACATAAGAGTTGAGATAACCAAAAGTAGTGATCCCAAACACACACAAGGAAAGTTTAACTGATACAGAAGACAGAAATACACCAGGGTGTTACAGAAATCGAGCAGGATCGACCCCAAACACCCAGGACGATAGCGCTGGACAGGGAGTAAACCCACTTATTCAGGAATTCAAATTAAGTTTTAGGCATTCATTAACCCTCTGAGCGGTTCGCGCATAATTTCACATTGCAAACTGGACTCTTCCCTAAGTTACCTCTAACCAATTTGGAACTACTTGACCAACAGATTCTTTCCGAAGGATTCTATTCTAAGAAAATGATCAAGGGTAGATAGGCATTTTAATTAATTTCACACTGCAGCAACATGACGGGCTATCCAATGATCATTGGATTTTTGTTTTGGTGAGAGGATTCGTGGATTTCATCAACCAATGGTTGTGGTTATTTAGGCAGTAAGAGTGTGGAGTGGTACAATCAATGCACATAAATCGGAAAGACGCTCAGTAAGTTAATAGTTCAAAGAATTTTAAAATTATTTTTCAATCCTAATAGAGGAAAGTATATGTTACATATATCAGCTTATCAGGACAACTACATAAAAATAGAATCAAATCTCAGGACGAGGCACATTTATTTGAAGACAAGAAACGAAACGGTGCACATCTCCAAACGGACAACAAAATAACTTATCTTTCGCTTCTAAACATAAATAGACGATAGCACTTTCAAATAAGGCACATGCACAGAAGAGAGCACGGTCATGCTTGTGTGGAAACGGCTGGTAAACAATTTCTCGTTCAATTTAAAGAATTAAGAATAAAAGCGCTGGTGTCCTGTTACATAGCTAATGTATACATAACTATACATACACACACACACACACATATATATATATATATACAGGGTGGTCCCGAATTCATGGTACAAACTTTAATGATAGGTACAGGACATTGTAACAATGATTTATTGTATAGGAATGTATAGTCGCAAGTGACGCGGTGAGGCGTAAACAGGGGAAATAAAAGGAAAGAGAAATGGAGTGATCGGTTGGTATCATTGCCGGTAGAGGGCAGTAGATGTCTAGCCGCTGTTGAACATGATGCATCGCAGTAGGGAAAAGCGCCATTCACAATTGTGCTGCCGTAGACGATGGGTGACTTTACGTATGCAGAAAAAGCAGACATGCATTACATGTACGGCCGTGCAAATGGTAACGGCAGAGCTGCGTTACGAATGTATCGCGCGGAGTATCCTGATCGACGAATGCCGGATCATAGAATTTTTCAACGGTTACATCGTCAACTTTGTGAAACAGGTGCGTTCGACGTCAACAGACATGGCGCTGGTCGAGTAAGAGCTGTACGCACTCCAAGGCTGGAAGAAAGCATCTTGAACATTGTGGCTGATAGACCCGAGTCAAGCACAAGAACTGTTGCGCGTGACGTAGGTGTGAGTCATCAGACTGTATGCAGAGTGTTAAACGAAAATCGCTTACACCCCTTCCATTTTCAGAAAGTACAAGCATTGAATCCGGCAGATTATCCTCGCCGCGTGAACTTCTGCCTGTGGGTGATGCAGCAATGTGCGTTGCAGCCGGATTTGGTAGATTATGTGCTATTTACAGATGAAGCGACATTTTCACGCGAGGGTGTCTTTAATGCGCACAATTCCCATGTGTGGGCAACCGATAATCCACATGCAACGCGTCGACATGCGTTTCAACAACGTTTCAGTATTAATGTGTGGGCTGGTATTGTGAACGACTTTTTGATTGGCCCATACTTACTACCCACGCGGCTCACTGGCGGAAGCTATCTTATTTTTCTGAAAGAAGTGTTACCACAACTGCTGCATGATGTTCCGATCGCCATTCGTAACCGCATGTGGTTTCAGCACGATGGGGCGCCAGCACACTTCAGCATTGATGTACGGAATTACCTGAATGCCACGTTTGGTACTCGATGGATTGGGCGTGGTGGACCAGTCCCTTGGCCACCCCGATCTCCCGATTTATCGAGCCTCGATTACTTTTTATGGGGACATCTAAAGCATCTTGTTTATGAGACTCCAGTTGACTCAGATGAGGATCTCGTCGCTCGCTTATCTGTAGCTGCTGCAGGTGTGCGTGAAATACCAGGCATCTTTGAACGTGTACGCCAATCGCTCCACCGACGCTGTCAAGCATGTATCGATACTGGTGGACGCAATTTTGAACAATTACTGTAAACATGACACTTGTCAACAACGCTTTCAATAAAATCTTTGTTTTTCCTTTCGGCCGTTATTTCCCCTGTTTTCGCCTCACCGCGTCACTTGCGACTATACATTCCTATACAATAAATCATTGTTACAATGTCCTGTACCTACCATTAAAGTTTGTACCATGAATTCGGGACCACCCTGTATATATTCCAATGGCAGGCATTATGCATAATACACTTGGTACTATGCACTGGACACCATCCTTGGCCAACAAGGTCGAAAGTGTTAATGGTCACTACGAACTTGTCCTTTGCCACTACAATTTCGGAATTGAAGGTCACTTGTGAAGGAGCACCCACTGGGTGGACCATCAGTGCTCCTAACAAAGGACAGCATAATTTACATCCATGCCCTGACCTCGGAATCGAACCAGGAACCTTCCGATCCAGAGGCAAACACCTTGACCACTAGACCGGTTGATGGGCTAATATATTATATATAAGTCGCCAATTCCATCCTGCTTACCACGACGAATTTGCGAATTTGAAATACGCTTCAACATGAGATCATCGTGTAAGTAGGAGCTGGTACACGTTAAATCTGCCATGGTCTCATATGTCCTCACGATGGCATAGTGTGAAAGTTTGGAGAGTGAGTAGTATAGTTCAGTTGTTGACCTGATCACCTTAACGTGCTTCAAAATTACAAGGTGTTGTCGTCGGATCGTTCTCTTCGGAATTAATTCCGTATCGTCAACAATAGCCTGTTGTGTTGCTTTATTCGACATGATGATCTCTACCTATCTTTCACAACTGTCTCAAACTATTTTGTGGATGATTTTGTATTTAGGCTTAAGTAAAACAATGACGTTTTAAGTTGAGAATTAAGGCAGTATAACGTTATTCCGTTTTCTCTGGTTCAAGAACATGCTTTGTGTATGGGTTATTTACTTGAATTCAGAGCTCTTTGAAGGGTTAAGACGCATATATCCGGTCTGTGACCTGCAGTTTCCTTTACGACTTCTATTCACTTTAACTTTCTTGGCCAAGAAAGTGGTCTCTAGGATTCTTTAAACCAACGCATATAGTTGCTTAGCTATTGCGTACATATTGTGGGAAAAGTAATACAATATTATCTTCGTAGATCTTCTGACACCCATAGGGCTAGAAAGCAATACTTCGATCGTAAATATATTCGATAAAAATATATTCGATTCGTAAATATATTCGATTCGTAAATATATTCGATTCGTAAATATATTTCAGTTTATAAATTCGAATAGGATCGACTTTATAAATCGTAAATAAAAATTTCGGTATGCCCCCCTATATGTTATAACAAATGCTTTAAGTGTGAGTTATACTTTATTTTTGCTATGAATACGAAACACATTGAAACGAACGAACCAAATAATCACTTTTATGATTGCGAATTAAACCACCTGAAAATTCTTCAAAGTCCGTTACTGTTCGTGTATTTTTTTTACCAGATTGATTTGGATACCCTGTCTGTTTCCGTTCTTCGAAAGCATCTAATCGGAATCGAAGGATGCCAGAGAGTCAATTGCCTTTTATCGAACGAATATGTCCGTAAAACTTCCTCGTGACTGTCTCGACGAGATATCTCGTAGCTAGCAAAACTAAACAGATCTTGATAAACGAGGCACCTTTATCTCATCATCATAAACAAATTGGTAATATCTTAATACCAAGGTATATCGTTTATTAACAAAATTGGTTAGATCTTGATGGACGAGATGTCTCGTCTGAAGAAAACTGATCAGATAACGATACCGTCATCATAAAAAAGTAGTTAAGATCTTTATAACGAGGTACCTCGTCATTAGCAGAATTGGTCAGAACTTGAAGGACGAGATATCTCGTCGAAACCGCTGGTATGGTTGATGGGTATCTTATACAATTTTTGTTCCAATGCACTACAGCTGTCTTTATAAAATACTTCAAACACTAAAGTATTCTGCGAAAACGTTTCTCTAATCTGAAAGTATCGCAAATTACCCACATCATATTTATGGATTCATGGAAGGAATATATCAGTGGTCTTATATAGAGAAAAAAATATTACACTATACATATATTATCTAACCATATTTATAGTCCTTAAAATTGACCTATTATCTGTGAAATACCCGTATTGTATTACATAAATGACGGCATTGATGGTTTTTATGGATGTTGACAGGAATGTATAAACAATGTAATATTACATAACTCTTGACTTAGAATAAAATATAAGAAATTCAATGAACAAACTTGAAAGATTCTAGTTTCTAGAACAATTTAAACGCGATTGTAATTTTTCTAATTGGATTTGCGCAATTTCTCTAACTTTAATTAGGTTATATAAGCATAGTAAATCCCTTTAAAATGTACAATTGTAAAGTTAAAATATTTCACCAACCCCTTTTTTATGAAATCTTTGAACGCTATCTTGCACACTATTTGCAAACGCAGAAGTTAGCTATCAATAAAACAGCAAATTTTCATCTCAAGACGACGACCGAATTTGATTTCTAAGTGAATATAACAATTTATAAAGCTACTAAACTTTGACGACATTAAAATACATTGTGACATCACTATTACGAGTTTTCTAATTTATTTCTCAATATTATTTGAAAATGGAAGTTGGCAAAGCAGAAATATCCTATCCAGATACTTTGTCAATGTATTATGTAATAAAACTATTCATGTATTACATTTAAAAAA
Source organism: Metellina segmentata (assembly GCA_947359465.1). Lineage (NCBI taxonomy): Eukaryota > Metazoa > Arthropoda > Arachnida > Araneae > Tetragnathidae > Metellina > Metellina segmentata. The sequence goes on along the minus strand of OX375873.1, from coordinate 102,177,039 downwards.
ATTGAGATCAGTATAAAATACTTTAAGACTTAAAATGTGAGTAAATTTAGTGAATATCATTATTAAAAAAACTATGTTTCTAACTAGTAGCAAATATTTCAATGATCTCTGAGGAATTTTAACTATAGTTCAACCATCCGCTTTAAGTGTAAACACAAACTTACCGCTCTTCATAGACCGCAGCATATCAGCTGATCTCCCAAGATAAGAAAACTCGAAGATATCTATCAAGCACCTACACTTGAAGTGTCCTCCGTGGCGTGGAATCTCACCCTTCCCCGATGCACGATCGAAGCCGAGGAATGTGAGATCAGCAAAACAGCGAACTCTTTGCTGATACTGAGCTGATTAAAGCCCCGGCCGTGCTTTAATGCTTGAATTCCCGCAAAAGTTAGTTGCCAAGTTCATGAAGATGTAGAGCGAATGAGAACTGAATGCTTCTAGCCAAACTGACGAATCAATTCTGCTGGAGAGTCAGCTATACAGGGGTTGCAGGGCCGGCGGCTTGGCGAGAAACTTCGCTCGCCAGTTCGGGTGGTGTGGTGGTGCTAACTCGCCATTTCTCACGTCCGGTGGGAAGTTGAGCGCGGGACTGTATATATAAATTGCGGTTTTTTAGAAATAATTATGTCGTTAATTGCGTGCAGACGTTTCTTTTTATTTGTCCCTCCAAGTGTTTCGACGAGATTCCTCGTCCAAGATCTGGTCAATTTTGCGAAGGACAATATATTTTGTCGAGACCAAACCACCTTATTAATCCGAGGGAATGAAGATCCGTTCAAGAGAAAAAGAAATTGTCTGTTGCACAGAACTGATGAGACTTTGGAACAGGTTTTTGTACCAGAGTCTGACCCCCTACAGGACGATTTTCGACACGAAGATAAACCACCAGGACGATTAACCGAAATGGCATATCATGATGAATGTAGTGTAGAATGAAGGAATGGTTTGATCGTTCAACAATCATGTTTTACGACACAAGAGCTAACCAGATCCGTAGAATTCCGCAACAATAAATTTGAGGGGAGAAAAATTATAATTTTAATCTTTTTCTACTTTTGAGTGAGCTTATTATCAAAAATATTTAATTAATAATTACATTCATCTATTCGTTGAAAATGATTTTTTCCATTATTAATATATTCCTATTAGAGTAGGGGATGCGATAGTATGCCGATAGTCCGGTTGGACTATTAGCAAATTAACAACCGGAGGAGTGCGACTTCGAAATTCGATCCAACTGAAGATCGTCGTGTTCATGGGGACTAGTACACTTTAAATTTGTTATAGACTAATGTCCTCATGTTGACTTGGTATGGAAATTTTGAGAGTTGGGACCCAGGAATTGAATAGTAATCAGGCGTTGACCGTGGTTCAATAATACAGGGAGTTGTTCTCAGACCTTTCCATGAACCAAATATTCCGGTCGTATCTAAGTTTCTGCATTCACAAATTACAACAATCAGTTTAAACACCATAACATTCAGGGACCATGCTTGCCCTATTAGTAGAGAAGCGGTATGATGGTATTTTAATTAACGTCACACTCTAGCAAAACGACAAGCTATTGGCGATAGTCTGGGATCAATCTGGAAAAGACTACTGAGGACAACCTTTTGTAATTTTGTACTATTTGGTAGAACAGCGGATTGACGTGTGAAGAGTTACGAGTTCGAAACTCGATCCAACCAAAGATCGTAAATCTGTCGTGCCCTGAAATTTCCTTACATTGCCATGTTGTGGACGTTTGTAGATTTGGGTGCCAGCTCATGTGTTGACCTTGTCATCTGACCATGGTTCAAAGTTATGAGGTGTCGTCGGATCTTTCACTTCGGGATCGATGCCAAGCCGTCACCCGTTGTGTTGCTTCAGCCGCTTACCGCTGCATACCTACCGTTACTCTAAACGTGGCCACGGAAGACAGCAGAAAACTTTGCGAAGCGATATCACGCAAGTCTATCAGTATCCGCTAGACTAGTAGCCTGTAAGGTCCAGTCATCCTGATCAGAGCACTTAATAAAGGGCGCTCTCTCCCGATCTGACTCAGCAAATGACAACAAAGATTACGTCTTCAGGATACTAGTGATCGAACTTTCGAGATGACGTCAGAGTATGGTGTAATCGCAGATGAGTGCTGTTGCTGTAACTTTTCTTCGCTTTTTTATTGCATTGGTGATGGATCTCCTCTGTAAATTTTTAAACTGAAATATTGGCTCGTAAATAGAATGAAAATTTTTGTTACATATATGCAAGAATAATTTAACAGAGAATGGATTATTTTATCGCTGATATTTTGTACACCACAATATTGAACTACAGCTCGAACCACAGTTGTAAGGATCCTCGAGACATAATTTTAAATGTTGCGGAGTTTACAAAAGAATATTCATATACCATATTCAGGAGTGTGACAGCATAACCTCCATGTATATCCTGTATACCGACATTTAATGATCCCATTATTTAATATTTAAAGTTTGCGTCATCACATGAGCCGATATCTTTGAAAGTGGTATTAGTCCACTTTGAAAAAAGTGATTCTATTTTCTTTAACAATTTTAACAAATATTATTGTTACTAAAATTTAACAGTTTTTTAGTGTTAAAAACATCATCCAAATTGAGTAACGTTTGACAATCTTTGAAAATAAATTTAAAAGGAAACCCTTAAATATCTCGATGATTGAAAAAATGGAATACCACTTTCAAAAATAACGGCTCATATTTGGATTTTCAGTTGATTTCTTGTTTTATGGTAGTGTCTACAAAAAGTATTTGTACACCATAATTTACCCCCTTATTTTGAGGATTTGTTTGCGCATTATGACGCAATGTGTCATTTGATATCTATTCTAATTCAATCATTATGACATACAGAATACATACAGAATACATGCAGAATACATGCAGAATACATACAGAATACATACAGAATACATGCAGAATACATACAGAATACATGCAGTAAAGATTTCAACCAAAAAAAGTATTTTCCTGCTTGTTACATTTTAAGAAAGTCTTTTAATGAATTATCGCTTATAAGCTAGTGGGTCCTGGTAGTCCATGTGGAAAGTAGCAAATGAAGGAATTCGAGTTCGAAATTCGATAAATTCAAAGATAGTTGTTCAAAGATAGGAGCTAGTTGACGTTAAATTTGTGGTTAACAGATGTGCTCACGTTGGCGTGGTGTGGAAGTTTCGAAAGTGGAGTGCCAGGACAAGTGATGACCACGTCATGAGACCGTGGTTCAAATTCACGAGATGTTGTTCTCGGAGCTTTCCCTTAAAAATTACTCCCTAAACAGTCCACAATACCCCAGAGCTCCGGTGCGAGGTTAATTAAATACTTACCTATCTACCTTAAATCGCTACGCACGAACTGCAAATTTTCAAATATCTAGGGCATGCTTTAATTTACTTGACTGCGGGTTTTGTTTGGGATATACAAATACACAAAATATACAGTCAAATAGTAATTGTCTGCATGTTAAATATACAAATTAAACTAAGTAAGTTGAGTTAATATATAAGTTATGCTTTGGGTTTTATTATGGATTGTCGTCAATATATATATATATATATATATATATATATATAGCCCGGTGTGTTACTCCAGTGCGACCAAGGTAATAATAATATATGAACCCTGATAACGAGATATGGAGCCCTTTGCAATATTGGTCAGATGCTGGTGGACGATCTACCTCGTCCCAACTAATTTGAGGGTTAGCTTAAAATATATAAGCTGGATATTGCTTACAGCATAACAAAGATTTTAAAACAAAAAATAAATAGATGTAAATGAAAATTTTGCTTTTCCTTGTAAGTTAATATTTTGCACAAGGAAACACACACACAATATTCCATAACATGTTTTCTATGGATTCCTTGGAATCGAAGGATAACGCTTTGTGAACCTTTTATAAAGAGAATATATGACCATTTGGAAGAAGGGGTAAAAATTAATATTCTTTGTAGTTTTAACCTTTACCTTGTATTTATGGTGGTAAGGCAGGGAATGTTTTTTTACTTAACGTAGTACTAGAGCAACACAATGGGCTATTGATGACGCTCCTGGTCCAATCCTCTAAGAGAGATTTCCGAGGACATCACCACGTAATTTTGATCCACGGTCAGATGTCTGTACTTATAGTGGAGAGGATCTAATTTCTCTGTCATTTAAAGTGTAATGGATTTAATAAGTGAGAAATGCGAAGCTTCAACCGATACGAGGAGTTAAGAGATTATCTTTGCATGGAGAACTACATCGGGCAATTGACAAAGTCCTGGATCAATCCTGAAGAGAAAAATCCAAAGACAACTCGTAATTTTGAACGACGGTTAGATGAAGATTTCAACACTTGAACCGGTACCCTAATCTTCAACTTACCGCATGAAGGTGAAGACATTTGTGGCCACAACAGGTTTAACGTGAACCAGCCTCATATACATGACGGAATTTATTTGGAAAGAGTTGAGAACTCACAGCCTCTGTATTGCTAATATGTTTTTCCCTCATCGGTAAGGCAGACTACAGTTGAAAGCCACACAGGTGAACCAGTGTCCAACTACAGCGTCCAATCCAAATCAGATACTCTAAAAAATATCACCGTCTATGCATGTATTACATTTCCTTTGAATTTATGAAATGCAAATATAATTTTTGGACTCACATTTTCATTTGATGCATCGAAAAATTCTTAGTTGCTTCTTGATAAATTAAGACCTAACATTATGCTTTATGATGCTAAACTGTATTAAATGCAATAATTTTTTTCATTTGTGTAAATTTTATACCGAAAGTAATAGTGCACCTTTTTGTAAAGACTATATATGCAAATGAAATAAAATAAACCAACATTTGATTATACTTACTGTTAATAAATAAATTATTGTTAACAAATAATGCCTTTTCCAGTTTAGAAGGATTTGCAAATTCACCATAAAAATTACATAAAGTGTTTTTGAATAAATGCATACTCGAAACATGATTTAGACGATATAATTCATTGCTTTCGTTCTTCTGAGTACAATAAACTATTCGAAAACTATTTTAGTATATTGTGATTCTGCTTGTTTTACTTTTCAAGTATCGTTATGGTATGTAGCCATATAAGTCTGTCGTACCCATTTAATTGATTACATGTAGTTTATTTTCATTCCAGCTAGAAAAAGTACAAAAGATTGAAATCCTTGTAGTTTTCGGCTAATTAACCGTTGCAATAAAATCCATTTCTCAAAACTAGACGTTATGAAGCTATTTTTATCCTTTATTTTCAATTTTATTTGTCGGGAGTAATGACATCACTTGTATTTTTTTTAATTTTAAATGTAATGAATTATAATTTATTTTCAATTCTTAAAAATGCACACAATCCCCATACCCAAAAATACAAGAATAGAGTTTTGTCAAACGAAGAAATATGGTGCTTATTCAAAAAGTGTTTGTAAAGTTTTAATGAATACTCTAATAATAAAAGCCTATTACAGTACCACGTATTTGTAGGAATTGATGTTCAACAAAAATATATTGTTCGTGTTGATAATAAAAATTATTTTATCGCATTACTATTTAGTCTTCTAGCAAACCTATATCTAATTTTTTGAAAGGTAGGTAGTGAATTTATTTCGTACTGGAACAACACAGGTGGGGACTATTGCTGAGGGTCCAGGATTTTTACCGAAAGGAAATCTCCGAGGAAAACTCGTACATTGGAACTACCGTCAGATGATGGCAACAACTGTGTGTCATCCCACTCTCAGAACTTACACACGAAGCCAACGTGAAGACATTTAAGGCCACGACAGATTTAACGTGCACCAGCACCCACGTTCACGGTGGTCTTACATTGGATTGAATTTCGTACTGTAAACCCTGTAGTTTCTAATCCTCTGCTGTTTCAACTAAGATCACATGCTTTTATTTTTTTGTTCTTTATTTATTATGTTTTCCGTATTTGTATCTCATATTTTGTTTTCTTGAAGACTTGATTGTTTTTCTGCTACTTGATAACATTAAAGTTTTGAACACATTATACCACAGAAGCAATAAACAAATATTAAGTCTACCCCTGTAGCCGCCAACTCTAGAGGTATAATATACCAATCGACGCATGGGAAAATATTATGTACAGTGAAATTTACAGATTTAGTCATATTTGCATGAATACAAATAAAAACGACATAAAAGACTAGACCATCTTTCAAAAAAATTGTTTTCCGAATAGTTTCAGAGACTTAAAGTTTTTTTTATATGTTTTTCTTTTCTTGTGTGCTAGAGGATGTCGCAATACCAGCATACCAACTATACATCTTAATAGAAATATAAATACAGGGTGATTCATAAGTATGTATACAGTTTCAAGATGCTGTAAAACAGGAACAGCTTAAGACACGGTCCCCAAATGCGAACTGTTAGCTAGGTATACTCATAAACTTTGGGTCCCCCTCCAGACGGAAATGACGTAGGCGATAGTAAGCGTGTCATGTGACTAGTCAGTGGAAAGGGCTGCGTCTGCAGTGAAGTAGGCGTTTTGTGTTCTTGAATTGAGCAAAACGGTATCGGTCCCATTTGTGCAGTGGCATTTGAAAAAGAACCTTAAAACAGAAAATTAATTTTCGATTGGTTTAAAAAATTTGAAACTACGGGCAGTTTGTGCAACGTTCCAAAGACAGTATGACCGAGTATGTATCAGCAGATGAAGTCAAAAACTTTATCCTTAACTTAAAAATCCAATTGAAGAATAAAGTCGAAAATCTTTACTCTCCAATTGGATGGTGCACCACCAGATGACATGCGACTTATTCTTCTATTAACATCTTCTTCGCCAATGGATTGCACGAAGCGCCGACTACAGCATGCCACTTACCCAATGGCCACCCAGATGCTTTGATTTAACACCATGTGACTTTTTTCTTCGGAGCTACGTAAAGATATAAGTATTTAATCATCCTCTTCCTGTTGGTCTAGCGGAGTTGATACAGTGTATCGCAACCACTATCACTGCACTTGCTTCAGATATCCTAACTAGAAATGGGTTACCGGTTCGATGTGTGTAGTGTGTAGTGTGACTAAGGGAATAACATAGAACATCTGTGACTGTCTCTAAAAAAACTTTAGAAATGCACCCACATTTCTGTTACAGGTAACATAAAATATCTTACATTGTCACTATTATATAGTGCTGCAGGAGACAGTAACCACTCAACTCCAGACTGTGGAACTGTAGTGAACTCAATCTGCTGTTGTGTTCCAGCTCTTCACTTGGCATTTTTAACCTTGTCCGTGCTGTGTCTGCTACAACTCTTTTGTAACTAAACTTAAACCCTTCTGATCTTTATTTATTAAATTTATAATTGTTAAACTTAACCTGTTCATGTTTCCTGAATACGTAGAACGCGTTATGTGGTGACCAGCGACGTTCTTTTTGCCGATGCAGCCGGATTTTTAAACCACTTACATGTGACACGGACTTTTTACTTACGATGTATCGTGATTGAATTTTTCTACACGAGGCGAGCGTGAGTCGCATAGTGTTTTTTCCCAGCCTTGTTCTTAAATCCCAGCCTTGACGTCTTTCTACCATTCTTTTTCCTGAGCAGATTTTTTTTTAACTAGCGGTGTTCCTTCTACGTTCCGAGCTTCCAACATGGCACCTGAGGACGCTGCCAATGCTGGGGATGTGTCGTCACCAGCGTCAGCTCAGATAGCCCGCGTCGCATTGCGTATTCCACCATTCTGGAGGAGTAATGTTCGCCTCTGGATTGCGCAGTGTGACAACGCATTCGCGTACAGCGGTATCACCAGCGACGATACTAAATTCTCAGCGCTGGTGGCCAACATTGACGCGGAAACCTTGGAGCACGTGGCAGACATCGTCTTGAATCCACCCACGGCGGAAAAGTACAAGGTACTTTCAACTCGCCTAATCTCGGAGTTTGCAGAGTCGGATCAACAAAAGATTAAAAAGTTGTTATGTGATCTCCAGTTGGGCGAAGAGAAGCCCAGCCACCTCCTTAGGAAGATGCGCAGCCTTGCCGGAACACAGTTGCAGGAAGATTTCCTACAGAATCTGTGGCTACAGAGGATGCCACCTCATATCCAGACGGTCCTCTCGGCGTCGTCGGATTCGTTCGATAAGCTGGCAATACTCGCGGATAAAGTCGCGGAGATCGTGTCCCCTGCAGTGTATGCCACGTCAGCTGGGCCGCCCGTCCCATCATCTACGGACATTTTGGCCAAGAAGCTAGAGGAGTTGTCTCTGCAAGTTGCGGAGCTGTCAAGAAGCCGCAACTTCTCCCGCGGACCATATCCGTACCGAAGATCGTCCCGCAGCCGTTCGAACCCGAACAGACAACCCAGGTCGGACAGCAACAACCAGGAACTGTGTTTCTACCATAACAGGTTTGGTGACCGTGCCTTAAACTGTAAACCACCTTGTGCTTTCCAAAAAAACTTGTCAGTCCCGTCACAGTAGCTGGCATGGCGGAGGCTGCAACCAAGACCAGCAGGCTTTTTGTCCACGACCGCAGGAGTTTACTAAAGTTCTTGATCGACTCTGGCTCAGATATCTCGGTTCTTCCACCAGCATCGCACAAGAAAACAGCGCCACAATCCAATTTCGCCCTCTATAATGCAAACAACACCAAAATTCCTGCATATGGTTTTGTGAACAAACAACTCGACCTTGGTTTAAGAAAGCCATTTTTGTGGACATTCATCATCGCTGATGTTACATCACCGATCATCGGCGCAGATTTTCTTATGCACTTTGACTTGTTGATTGACCTCAAACAAAAGAAGCTTATCAACAAACTAACATCTCTACACACTTTCTGCTCAGTGATGCCAGCATCCCAGCCGTCAGTTACCACCATTTGTGCAGCTGTTGATGATTTTGGAAACATCCTGATACACTTCCCGGAGATTATGAATCCTACTGCACTTGGAGGATCATCTCCTCACAACACATTCCATCATATCCTAACCAAAGGTCCGCCAATCACATCAAGGCCCAGGCGACTACATCCTAAAGTGCATGACGCAGTAAAAGCCGAACGAATTCCTCATTGCACAGGGCATCATTCGTCCATCAAAGAGCCCCTGGAGTTCCCCCTACATGTAGTCCCCAAACAGGATTCCACCGTACGTCCAGTAGGAGACTACAGGCGCCTCAATAGAGTGACAGAGTTCGACAGCTACCCCATACCACACTTGCACGACTTCGCCCATGCCCTACACGGGAAACGTGTCTTTTCAAAGCTGGACATCTTTAAAGCATTTCACCAGATCCCGATTGCTGAAGAGGATATTCCTAAGACTGCTGTTACCACACCTTGGGGGTTGTATGAATATACTCGTCTATGCTTCGGGTTAGTGAATTCCCCACAGACCTTTATGCGGTTCATGCATGAGGTTCTGAGAGGATTACATTTCTGTTACGTATACTTAGATGACATCCTCTGCTTTTCTGATGGCCATGAGGAACACAAGGAGCACTTGCAGATCATCTTTCAACGACTGAAATCCCACGGTCTCAAGCTGAACATCTCCTAATGCGAGTTTGGTGTAGCCGAGATAACGTTCCTGGGACACCTCGTCACACCCCAAGGTCTGAAACCTCTTCCAGAAAAAGTGAGTGCAGTACTCCAATATAAGCTGCCTGAGACTGTCACGGCCTTGAGAAAATTTCTCGGGTTCACCAATTTCTACAGGCGCTTCGTACCCAACGCTGCGGAGCATCAACGCCTATTGCACGACTTCCTGAAAGGTTCTGGCGGAAAAAGATATGCTCGACAAATCACTTGGACTTCTCAGGCTATTGAAGCATTCGAAAATTGCAAGAAAGCACTTGCCGAGGCGACACTTTTATCTCATCCAGCACCCTCAGCTTCACTTGCTTTGCATGTGGATGCGTCAGACTTCGCAATTGGAGGAGCCCTGCACCAATTAATACACTCGGAACTTCAGCCACTGGGATTCTTTTCCAGGAAATTGACCCCAGCTGAACTCTCCTACAGTGCATACGACAGAGAACGTTTGGCCGCATTTGCTGGTGTCAAGCATTTTCGACACATGTTGGAAGGTCGTGAATTTACCTTGTTCACTGACCACAAGCCCCTGACCTTCGCCTTTCGACAGAGAAGTGATAAATGTTCTCCTCGTCAAGCACGCCAACTCGATTCCTGTCCCAATTCACTACGAGTATCCAGCATGTCCCAGGGCCCAGGAATATAGCTGATGATGTCATGTTTAGGATATCAAGCATAACTATGCCAAGTTCCATCAACTACCAAGCCATCGCAGAAGCCCAACTGTCGGACCCTGAACTTAACACGCTGCTGACATCAGGAACGGCCCTGCAGCTGAAGAGAGTAACGCTGCCGGACTGTGACTTTGAGATCACGTGCGATTTCTCAACTGGTGTGGCACGGCCATACATTCCTAAGGAGCACAGTCAGAGTGTGTTCTCGGCTTTACACAACTTGGCTCACCCAGGTACACGCCGAACCACTCACTTGTTGAAGAGTCGTTTCGTGTGGCCTTCGATATCCTCTGATTCTGCCAAATGGGCAAAACACTGTTTAGCCTGCCAGAAATCAAAGATCCACCGCCACACCAAATCACCTCTATCAACTTTCACTGAACCTTCTCAAAGATTCGACCATGTTCACCTGGACTTGGTTGACCCACTCCCTCCATTCAGCGGATGCACGTATTGCATGTCAATGATTGACAGGTTCACCAGATGGCCTGAAGCACAGCCTATCAAGGACATCACTGCAGAGACAGTTGCCGAGGCATTCTTTACCTGTTGGGTGTCACGGTATGGAACCCCTGTCACAGTAACCACAAATCAGGGTCGGCAATTTGAAGCTTCGTTGTTCCGGTCCCTTACCAAGTTCCTTGGCACACACCGTTCCAGAACGACAAGCTATCATCCCCAAGCCAATGGCACGATTGAACAATTCCACCGGCCACTCAAGACTGCAATAAAGTGCCACGCCACCGAACGTTGGACTGAGGTTCTTCCAACAATCCTTCTTGGTCTTCGTGCGTCCCTGAAGGAAGATCTCGGTTGCACCCCAGCAGATCTAGTTTTTGGAAAAACCCTGACACTTCCAGGATAGTTCTTCCACAAAAGCAAACCTGACTGCGACCCTGCCAGTTTTGTGGGTAAGCTCCATGCTCACATGAATCTGCTACGACCACAGCCACCCAAGCACCATGGAAAGCGTCCGACGTTTGTCCATGGAGAACTCTCAACGGCATCACATGTTTTCCTTCGGAGAGACCTGGTTAGGAAACCTCTCCAACAGCCCTACGACGGACCCTTTCGTGTTCTCAAGTGCAACAACAAGACGGTTAACTTGGACATAAAGGGGAAACCTGTGACAGTGTCCGTGGATAGAGTGAAACCTGCCTTCATCGATAACGCTGAGGACATAGTCACAAACAAGGGGCCTATCCTACCACAGCCACCAGCTGACCTCCAATAAACTGATTCTACACCACCGGCAAAGGCAAGAACTACTCGTACAGGACGTACTGCACGCTTCCCAGCCAGGTATCGTTGACACTGGGAGGGGAGTATGCAGCAGACAGTAACCACTCAACTCCAGAGTGTGGAACTGTAGTGAACTCAATCTACTGTTATGTTTCAGCTCTTCACTTGGCATTTTTAACCTTGTCCGTGCTGTGTCTGCTACAACTCTTTTGTAACTAAACTTAAACCCTTCTGATCTTAATTTATTAAATTTATAATTGTTAAACTTAACCTGTTCATGTTTCCTGAATATGTAGAACGCGTTAGTGCGTTGAAAGTGTTTACTTACTTATGAATCCCACTTGTATAATATATTCTTCTATCTTCCAGATAATATTTAGTATCTATATAAATAAGAATGGAGTGTTTGTTTGTACATTGAATATTTACAACCCATTTCAAGTTTTCTATCCGTTTTGGACTCTTCTTATGCCAAATCCGCCTTTTTCGCGTTTGGTGTCTGTCTGTCTGAACATCTGTCTGTCTGTATGTGTGTGCAATATACACGTCCACACTGTTTAATATATTTTCATGGAAAATTGCATACAATGAGTACTTATCTTCATTTAGTGAGTGGAATTGGTTGCGAAAGTCTGTCTGTCCGTCTTTCTGTTTTATGTTCGATTTTGTGTTTCTGTGTTTGTGCAGGCATCACATGAATTTTATTCCAGATATATGATTGCAATGTGTTTTAGTTGATACATTATTTATTGGTTTAGTGATTGCAATATTAAATATTTCTTTATTGTTATATTTAGTTGAGTTTCATGTTAAAACACCTGAATAAGTATACTTAAATCAACCATAATTTGGTAGTTATGGAAAAATTAGAATGTATATTGAATATTACGATTACTTCGATTGCTTTACCAGTACTATAACTGAACAAGTAATTATTCTTCTAACAAAATTTTTTGTAAATTAAATTTCAGCTCTGATATTCTATTTATTTCGAGTCTTACTTTTGTTATTTGAGCAATGAAAACGATTTCCGAATATTTGGGACAGACGATATTTTTCAATGGACGGGAATGAACAAGATCGCGCGAGCAGATATATTTTCTGTTTCTTTCGCTCAGAATTAATTTCCCATTTTTTAATTTTGTGCACTTTTAGTTGTAAGTTGTGGCAACTGTGCGAGATCAAGAGATAAAAATTAATTACAAATTAATGTCTTTAGAACATTTTTTCCGACACATTTTATTTTGTTTTATTTCGCTGTTTTCTGTTTTAAATATTTATTATTTTAATAAATGTGTTTTCCTTCTCATCACACGCAACACCACCACAAAGTATTCGACTTAAAAATGGCAGGTAAGTCAAAATAAATTTTCAGTACATTTTAAGTGTAGTTATGCCATTATTGAAAGAATAATGCCGTTATTTAAAGAATAATTCCGTTATTGAAAGAATAATGCAGTTATTAAAAGAATAATAATGTTTGAAAAATCCGAACTAGAACTTTTTAAACATTAAAAATTCGTTGTCATATGGACAGGAGAAGATTGCAAAATTTCACTATGTCACATACCGGATGATAGAGTACTACGAGTAAAAAATATTGTTTTGTTGACTATGAGTGCGAGAGCACTCACCGTAAATCGTAATTTTTATTAATTGAGTTGAACACGAAAATAACTTAAGAAACCAAATCTGCCTCCAAATCGTCTTTTGTGGTAGTAACCTTTGTGTCACCTTTCGTCATTTGTAGCTTTGTGAAATGTATTACATGAATGTATATGCATGTGTAGGATTTGTGTCCAAAGTAAGTTGTATAAATTATAAAGATGGCGAGAGGTATTCAAATAAATTTTTACTGTACAATAAACGTAAATCATTATATATTTTGATTATCTCTTCAATTTAGAATAAGCCAATTCAAACCGAGTAAGGTCGGGTATTTTGCTAGTTCAAAATAAAAATGGTAAATAAATTAGAATAAAAAGTAATAGGATTATATTCTCATGTCTTATTTTTGGAATTTTTTTGTACCCTTTAGTTTTGAATAGCACCGTTTGTCGTTCCTTTTATTGGGGATCGGCAACAGTCTTAAAACATTTTGACTCCGTATTTAGTTGGTGAATTCTGGAAAAGTTTTCTTTTAGTTTTATTCCTTTCGTGTTATTTTGCTATTTTAAAATCTCATGTTTATATTTTATCTTTTCGTCTCTGAATTTTGGGGTGTATTTTGGAGGCTGCCCACGCAAGTTCAGAAAAGCTCATAAAATTTATTTTCAAAGTGCCTCTCGTTTCTCGTTTTTCTCAAATTGAAAAACAAAGTTGGCTCTAACTTTCTACTTTTCGGTTTCGTACTTTTTTTGTTTCTAGAAATTTTCTTGGTAGCTAATGCTCTATTTTCTTTTTGATCTTTGTGCTTCTAAATATTATTAAATAACTGGCACATGTTACTTTCGTCTCATAAAACGCTTACGTTGCTACAATTCAATACTTTTAATTTTTTTCTTTGGTGTTGGTTGCATGCATTGTATATATAGAGTTCTTTCATATATAATCATGACTTATAGTAATTCATGTTACGGCGTTTTCGTATAAGATGTCGGATTAATATAAATTGTCAGATTAATATAAGTTGTCTGATTAGTATAAATTGTCTGTTTAAGTTGACTGTTCAATGTATGAATTTCTTTGTTTACCTTTGAAAATGAAATTTCTCCATTAATTCAAATTTGGCCTTCATGAAAATAGTGCTTACAACTCTATGAGTATGTACCAAATGCATATATAGTAAAATGGTAGTAGCTTATATAAATTTATTTCGCATACTTTAAATTCATATATCCCGTGCCTTTTACGTTAACTGTATTATAAATCAAACTTGTAATATACATTGTTAGGATCAATGTTACGTTAAAGTCAGACTTACAAAAAATGCGCTGGTGGGATTTAAATTTTTATAAATATGGAGGAGGATTGATATATGCAAAACAGGTTTTAAGACTATACAATGTAAGAGATTGAAAATATATTCTTCTTGATGCAATCAGAAGATTATGAAGACGATTGAAAACCAAATGTGTTGTCGTCAGTCCAGAATTATCATCCAATACTCTTAAAACATTAAAATATTTTGCTGTACCTATTTGCTTTTGTGAATTTTCCAGTCATTGAATAAATTTAACCCTACTGGTGTTTGTCTCGACGATATATCTCGGCATTAAATGGACCAGATCTTGCTGAACTTATCTCGTCATTATAAAAACTTACCAGGATTTCATCTCGCCATGATCAAAATATCGGCAGTAATCTTAATGACGAGAAATATCGTCATAAACAAAGTAGGTTGTCATATCGTGATGAATGAGATACTTTGTCGACATCACTTGAAAGCTTAAGCAATGGTAAAATTACAGAATTAATGGAATATCGATTTTATGCTTGTACTAAAGAATAAAATGTTTATTTCAGGAAAAATCGTGACTAGTTCTGATATAAAAGGTCTACCTACTCCCCCATAAAAACTAAATAACCAAATATGTAATCAATGTTTGTTAAAAGTTTGAATAACGGTTCAAAATAACTTTAGAAAAAAACATGTCACTCCAGCTATCTCTTGTATTAACCCTCAAAGTGGTTTCGATGAGATGTGTATCAAGATCTTACCAATTTAAATAATGAAGAGATATCTCGTCCATCATAATCTGGTCAGTTTCTCAATGAACGAGGTACCTCGTTGAGAGAACCATTACGAGAGTTAAAGCTAGAGGTACGAGGGCTCATTTTGGCAAACTCATGCAATGAATAAACAGAAAAAAATTTAATTAAACGATTTATTAGTTTTTAAAAAGGTATAGCTCTGCAATGTCCGTTTCTTACATTTTGCACAAAATAATTAAAACTATGATATTCTAATTTCTTGGACTTAATAATTTACAAGTTAATCGTTCATTATAATCGCTCCTTTTTTTTAGTTTAACTACATTGAGCACATCTGTTAGAGTTCATTGTATGTGAATTTCTATGGACTCTTTTTGTCCATGTTAAATTATTATAATTATAATCATCTTCTATTATAAGTTTGTGGTTATTGTGTGTTTGTTGCCCAAGCTTTCTGCTAACACGCAAATACAATCTTCCTAACCGTCTTCTCATCTAGTCCAAATCCTATTTTTACACATTTTTTTATAGAACTAGGGGGCTCCGCCCCCTGCTCGCTTACGCTCGCCAACCCCCGGGGATTGCTGCGCAATCCCATTTGGTTTGCTTCGCAAACCAACACTCCTGTCACAGATACCATTTGGTTTGCTTCGCAAACCAACATTACTTTCACAGAGTGAAACTATCTGAATAATTCGTATTATGCTGATTTCACTTTCCGGTTCATGACGTCACAGCGAGGGCTTCGCTGCGTCTCGCTTACGCTCGCCGACCCCGGGGATTGCTACGCAATCCGTTTGGTTTGCTTTCTCAAACCAATACTTCTTTCGCAAGTGATTTAACTTTTTTTTGCTTTAACACTTAATGCACCCTAAACTAATAGCCGCATCAGTAAAAAATCTTCTGCATCTTGTTCCCTGTACAATTTTAACTAAACATTGTTAATATCCAAACTTTACGATCTGTACTTTGTCGGTAAACTGTCTTGAAAACAGAGGGAAAAAAGCGAGCCTTTTTCCTCGCCAAATAAAAAGAAATCGTTTTTATGGCAATTGTTGCTACGATAAATTTGATATCTGGCAAACCCGATAGTCAAAAGTGTAACCCACTACTGCTTTCGGAAGCAGCTATGCGAACTGAAAAATACGAAATTTGTGTCACCAACTTTTGATTGCATCGAATTTATTTATGAACCAATTTTAAAAATAATTGTACCGTAAGAAAGAGTATATTCTGAGGTATACTGCAATATTTTTAAAATTAAAAATTAACAGTAATACTATACAGATATGACCATTTTAGTTTTGTATCGGAAGTTACGATCTGAAAGTTCCGAAAATTGTATGACCCACTTTTATTTGCATCGATTTTATTTATTAACCAATTTGAAAAATAATTGTACCATAAGAAAGAGTGTAATGTAATGTATTCAGTGATGTTTTCAAATTTAAAAAATAATGGCTTTTGCCGTAGACAAAACGGTTTTAACAATAAGTAGCGAAAATATCCAAAGATTCCGAATTTTGTATGACGAACTTTTGATCGCATCCAATTTAATTATTAACCGATTTCAAAAATAATAGTACCGTAAGAAAGAGTATATTCTGAGGTATACTGATATATTTTAAAAATTAAAAACTAATAGTAATTAGATATAGATATGGCAGTTTTAAAAAAAAGTAACAAAAATGTCCCGATTTTTCCCGAATTTCAAAAAAATATTATCAAGAACCACATTTAAATTTCAAAAAAAACTCGACGAGCTGCAAAAATTTACGTTGAGAGGTACTCTTAAAAAAAAACTCACGACTAAAGACTGAAATTTTGAATGTGTTTTGCTCACTCGCGGAAGAAATTTCACTTCTTCAACTTTAACACTTAATAAAACCTAAACTAATAGCTGCATCGGAAAAAAATCTTAATAATTATCCAGGGAATACGATGAAGAACAAAGCATGTTAATTTCATATTTTTCCGATCAGTACTTTCTCGGGAAACCGTCTAAGAATGGAGCTAAACAACAAAAATTTCAATTCTTCGGCGGCGGCGGCGGCGGCGGCGGTAACTTTTTTTTAATATAGAGAGATAAATACGTTATTTTTATTTTCTTCTCGCATGACATCTTGATAACAAACGCAAAGGCAGATGAGTGTGATTATGCACTCATCACCTGTGCCACTAAACTGAATTTATGGTAAGAAAAAAAGTGAGCAGTGTTGTCTTACCACATGGTCACAATGGACCCATAATAAAATATCCATAATTCCTTCTCCGTGTACGTATTGCTATTATCATCGTATCGAAGCAGAATTCATAACTACACAATGTTACACGGAGTATATTTTTCCAGAATTTATACAAGAAACAGCTTGCTTTTAAAGCTTTTTAGGACCCTATAGGCCTAGATAATTGAGAATACCTTCGTGAATAGTATGTTACATGATCCTATCGACTTAACACAAAGTAGGAATTACATAGCAAGTTAAAAATGTTTATCGAAGTCTTTCAAAACAGATCTCCAAAATAATTACTTTTTAACAATGGAATGACAGTATAAATTCTCTAAAACGTCATTTTACAGAAAATTAAAAAGAACGCATCAGTGCGCCATCTAACCCTGGCAATAGGCACACCATCTCTCTCAAATATCAGGTAAAGACGACGCATTCAAACATTTGATAAAAAAATAATATGTTCGATATTGATGTGTAAATTACTTCAAAATGTGGTAATGTATTCAACAACAGAAACAAACTGAAATAGATTCTGGAACCACCTGATGGTTTTGTCTATGAGGTACTTTATCATCAGCAAATCGGACTGGATCTTGATGGAAACCTCTTGGAGGTTCAAAGATATAGTAAAGTCAAATACACAATTTTAAAAGTGATTAGGAAGACATTTTTAGAACACACAATTAATTCTTCAAACTATCATAAAATTGTTCCTTAATTAAGAACGAACACAACTTCAATATTAGATCTTCTCGAGCAAAAAAATGTAAACAAAATTTCGAATATTGGGCTCTTGAAGCATCCGAGAAATAGCTATTGCGTCATCTCACCCAGTAGGTCATCTCTCCTTCACTTAACGACTTAACTGCTATTTATGAACTATGCTTAAAACCTAAGCATCAATGCTTAAAGATGTTGTTCTTACGAGTGAATTTGATTTAGTATTCTTCTATATTTCCCGAATTATTAAAAATAAATCTGTATACATTTGCTTAAAAAGAGAAGTATACTCATGTCATCTTCGATCCCATTCTCAATAATATTCTGATATCCGTGCATAGTACATTTCTGAATAAGTCGGATCTAATAACTCTCAAATAGCAAATTCTTATATTTTTCACTTTTCATTCGTTCTTTTTGTGTTAAGCCATTATATATTTTGTAGTTTACAAAAAGGACACTATCTGGGAAGAATTTTTATGACTCGTATTGATTTTAAACTTGATTAAATGCTATTAAAAATTACGACATTTTAATACATGTGTGCATAAGTTTTATTAAATCAATAATAATAAAATATTATTATAATTGTAATCAATAATAAAAATTGTTAAAAATTGTTGTTATCGCCTATATTACATATTATGAAGTTAGCTTCCAAATAGTAACTGCTGTAGGTTCACATAATGCCGAAACTATTGTAAAGCAGGATAAATGTAGGTATAACTGATAAGAAGACTTTGCTTTCCACAAATGAAAAGTTAAGACCATCTTGTGTGTCTAAAACCATCAAAATTAAACCTTTGTTAAATCTTCCCAAATCGTCTGTCAGGAAACATGAAAGAGGACAATCGTAAAAAGTTTCTGAGCAGGTGAAAAAATTCACCCAACGGGCTGCCACGGTTGTGTTGTTAACTATCAACGAAAAGCAACCATACATAGCTGTTAAAACGTGTGTTACCTTGGCACCATAAAGGGAGTTAAAAAATTAAAATACCATATTTTAACAATTGATCCTTTCAAGTATATTTCAATGTTACATAGTCAAAGCAATAATATCTATTCTCTAAACGCCGGGAGAATTGTGGAATCTTTAAATAATTTAATACAACTCCTAATATGTTAAACCTGTTTCTGCATTCACAAGTGAATGAAAAATATACCTGTTCCACATATGTACCAGTCCAAATTTAAACATAAATTTCAAACCAGGTGTATGCTGTACGTGATGCTAATCGTCGAAATCCGTATCTTGTAAAGATTGAATGCTGAATATTTACTTACGTGGATTTTTAAATAGTAATCTATCAAAGTGTATTATAATGTTATTGGAGATGCATCTCATCGAGACAGCAACCACGATCGTTAACTGCACTAAACATATACGCAAGTCATTTTCAGAACAATATGACTTCTCTGATGGGCTTCTGAACCCTCCAAATATGTATATGACTGGCATGTATATGAACTAATGGTTAGATACTATGTTTTATTATTGAAGCTCCCGAATACTTCATAGTCGAATTAGCCTTCACGTATCAAAGAATGATCGCAGATATACAAATCTATGCAAATATACTTCGCCACGTTTGGAAGAGTACCAGATTAGAAACAGGGGTGTTGCGAGTTCAAATCCAATCTAAGACCATCGTGTACACAGGTGGCTGGTGCATGTTAAATGTGTCATGGGCTCAAATGTCATCACGTTGTCATGTTGGGGAGGTTTTGAGAGTGGGGTGCCAGGTTAAGTGTGACCTCTCTATTTGACCGTGGTACAAAATTGCGTGGTGTTATCCTCGTATTTTTCCCTTCGGGTTTGGTCCCGGACAGCCTCTAATAACCAGTTATGTTGCTCCAATGCGACGTTAATTAACCTTTACGCTGGTTAGAATTTGTCAATCGTCTCCAGGAACAGCTCTTTCGCCTGATGTCCAACCCCCTTACCAAATTACCTAACTTGAGAGATAGAGCCTTCAGTGGTTTTTACGACTGACGATTGCCTTTCCCCCAAAGCGATCACACCTCACGGTCGACAGGGTAATGTACCAAACAAAAGGAAAGATCCTCTAGAAACTCAGTCGCTAACAGCTCGTGAATGGTGATCGATGCCATTGGTCACTTAAAATGTTGATAACATCCAACGTACACTGATCTATACCATGCCGCTGGCGTAAACGAAATTAAAGTGGTAAAAATTGTCTACCTGCCGCAGACTAAAGGTTTATATACCAACCTACATGTAAACTCCACACCATAGTCCTCTGTGGTCGGCATACCCTGCATCACAACAGATACAACAACCCGATCGCTCACGTGGATTAAGCAAATTAAAACCGACCCTCATCACAGGTCACGCGAGTTTGACGGAATACCATTAGTTCTCTGATAGGTCACTGATTGGCCGAAGACACGGAGGTCCAGATCGTTAACGCAGATATTCGTCTGGCAGCAGAGGCGAATCTGACCCATTATATATTATGTGGCTTGTGTAAGTACCCTCCTCTCGTTAGGAGCACGACTCGTGTTATTATAACAGAGCCCTCCCTCAGTAACGAGTTCTGCTGTAACGATCAAAATGCAGGCAGCTAGCGGCGAAGCATGATTTAGGGATGTGGGGATTGATGGAATACGGCTGTGGACGTTGAAAAGTGAAACTTTCGTGCTAGTTGCTTTGGATTGTGAGTGTAGTTGGACTTCTTTGATTTAAAGTATTTGAACACGGTCGAGACCCTTTTTTTTTAATGTGGTATAGCAACATTTTAATGATATTTTTATGTTAAGTGTTATTAAACAAGAGCATTGGGCTGTAAATATTAAAAATATCTCTCTATATATGTATAATTATATTATGTGGCACGCAAAAAAAGACGTTATTTGTTACCACGTTTTGGCAACACTGTACGATTGTTTGTTTACCACGAAGCCTCGCGCTTCAATTGAATTTATAGCGCTATCGGATGAAATTTTATTGAAAAAAAAAAAGAATTGTAGTCGAGTTGTTGCAGTTTATAATTAGAAAGCGGGTGATCTTTTCAGGGCCATTTAAAAAACGGTCCTTTTATTGACAACTCAATGAAAAAGTGTGGAAGGCTCAAGTGCTGGGGAAATGTACACCCAAATAACATGCTGGGTATTCAATTTCCAAAACAGCGCTCACATTTCGAGTCAAAATTTGCTCAAAGTTTTCATTTGAATTCTGATTTCAGAGTTGCTGTATATATCTTTTCTGCAAATTTAGATTTGAAAAATATTTTTTTTGGAATATCATATGTTGTAAACAATCCCTTCTTCTAGGACACATGTCTTCATTGATGCGAGCGAAGCGAACGAATGAGGATTGCAAAGAAATCCTCCGGGGGTTGGCGAGAGTCAGCGAGCAGGGGGCGGGGCCCCTAGTACATTAATAAATTTGTAATAATGATAATTTTGTATGACATTTTAAAGAAATTTGTCAAGAACTGAAGATGTCCTACATGAAAATGTATTCAGCCAACTTGAAAAATGATGATATACAAAATAAACTACTTGCATTTTTCTAGGGAATGAACTAGAATCAAAAGGATATTTAAATAAACAAAATTTTTACAAGAGATCGCAAAATGAATAAAATATTTTTAATAGTTTTACAGTCCTATTTCTTGAATAAATGACCATAATTTAAAAAATTTTCAACTCAGCATAATTATTCCAGTTTATTCACTAGACAACATTATAAAGAACAAGTTCTCGAAGTTGTAAGAGAATCCATCGATAACTATTTGTGTTATAACATTTAAAGTGAGGAAATAATGCATAAATATTAATTTAGAGTAAAAATAGTTTGTGTATCGTTAGCTCTCTCTTGCTTTTACTGATTCACTTCTCTTTAAAACTTTTCACAGTATTTCCAAAAGAGAAACCATTTAAACATTTAACAACACTTTCTAAAATTATATTTGCAAAAAAAAAGTATATTTTAAATTTAAATTTTGACAGGTTTTTGTTCTTTTAACGGTCATTTCCAGTGTTTTCCGTACCTCCTTCTGGTTTTTTTCTGGCCTTGATTAAAATCTTAATATTTCTGCAACTAAATAACTTAGAGAAAAAAAAAATTCGAAAGTCAAAATAAATACTCTCTATCAAATAATATAAAAATCCTATTTTGGAATTTTTAATCAAAAATGACATTTTAACGTGTTTTGATACCTTAAGGTGCGTATTCTACCCATCTGGAGGATTATCCTGCCACAATTGGACATTTCAGAGTTACATATTTAGTTACGTGCATGCATACCAATCCATATCCAGCACAATTAATAGATAAACAATTAAATGTAGGTGTGAAATGCAGGTGAGATTACTGTCATAAGTGCTCTGTCCCAGGAAGACTGGTAAAAGGAATAACTAATAAGGATTAAATATAAATTTATCAAACATAAAAAGCCGACAAGTCTAGCAGAGCGTGGCCTCAAATAAAGGACAACAAATAAAATTAAATTATTCGGATCGAACACTGCGATGTGCTTGTATTGTAAATAATGCACTGCACATGTGTATAAAATAAATCATTTATGGCAAGATTGCGTTTCTCTCTGTGTTCACTACATTAACATCTAAAACAACGGCTCGACCAGATTTATTACAACACATTAAACCATCTTAGTGTTTTATCTTCGCTTCAAAGACTACCCTGTAATAGTCCACCTTCGATGCTAAAACCTATTCCAAACAGCCACCTGTTCTGGTTAAAGGGTAGATATTTTTCTAATTGAAACGATTTGAGTTTTCTGAAGAGGTACCTAGTTCTTAGAAGAATTAATCGGATCTTGATATACGAGATACCTTGTAGGAACCACTATTATGATTAGAGGGTGATGATATTCCTTGTCTTGCTAGTACTAGGGTTACTAAAGAATGTTCTTTGAATTTTATGAGAGTATTTAAACATTTAAAGGGCATAATGATGAGAATGTAAAGAAAATACTCTGTATGAGACGTTTTATCGCCAAGTGAAAATTTACCGTGAAATCCAAGAGGTTGCCCCAATGAAAGAGTAGTTCTAGGCATTAGGATATCAAACAAAAGAGGAATTTAACAAGAAATGGTTTCGACGTGATATCTATTGCTCCAAGATATGACCAGTTTTGGTACTGACGAAGTATATATCGTCATCAAGATGATACCAATATATTGATGAAGGCGAGATCCAATATCTGTTCCAAGTGTTCTATTGACAGAATGCCAAGTTTAACAGGATCTGTTTATGATTTTACTAATAATGAGATACCTCATGAAGACATAACCAGGAAGCTTAAAGATCTTCAGGCTAACATGGTATTTATGTAGCTTTAACCATTTCAAGAAAAATCGAAAGCCAGAAGGAAAGGATAAACTTTAGACTCTTGAAAGGATAAACTTGATTTTTGTTCTAGACTTCTTTTCATACAACCATATTTACTTACAGGTGATGCAAGACTTGATATTAACTTTGGGTAAAGGCTTATTAACATTTTTGCGTGAATCTCAATTCTTTCGATTGGTCGAACTAATGAGCAATACGAACGATTGACCGGTTTAATCACTTCCTTTCTCCTTGATTCGATGGATCCGAATTTGGGGATCGGATTAAGATAACCGCACAAGTGTAAATGAGCTTTTAGACTCCGTGTCATCAACTGATACATTTTGATATTTTTAAATTAATGTTGCACTGGAGCAACACAATGAGCAATTGATTGCGATCCGGGTTCGATCCCCAAGAGAAAAGATAAGAGAAAACACCACTTGTTGTTTCTCATGCCTACACTGGCAGACCAGAGGAGTGCCAGGCTCATCGAAGACGGCAAGACGAGAGGGGGTGCGCCTTCCGTGTTATTGAGCCCCATTGGGAGGAAGTCCGACTTTGCTCGACATACATAACACATCCGTTTTAGAGGAAGGCCCCTTTCATACATCCATTCACTCACACATATCGTAATTTAGATCCCAATCAGAGGCCGATAACCCCCTGATCAGGCACCCCCAGAGATATTGATTTGGTATGGGAACATGGGGGACTTTGTGACCACGACCTATTTAACGTGCCCCAGTCACCATTAGTGAACACGGCGGTCTTTAGCCAGATCGAAGCGCCGATTTCGCAATCATCAGAATTGTAGACTCCGCCGAGGACAGAACCCACAACTCTTCTTATGCAAGCCAGACGCTCTACTGACTGAGCTACCGCTGCATTGGAGAAACATAACTGGTTATTGGAGGCTGTACGGGACCAAATCCGAAGGGAAAGATACGAGGATAACACCACTTAATTTTTAACGACGGTCGGGTTATGAGGCAACTCCTGAGCTGGCATCCTACTCTCCAAACCCCGCCAACGTAAGGAAATTTGAGGCCACGACAGATTTATCATGAATCAGCCCACCTTGTATACGGTTGTCTTTGGTTGGATTCGAACTCGAAACCTTCCGGTTGTTAGTCCGTTACTCTGCCAACCGGGTTACCTTGTCCCCGTCATCAGGTAATGGTGCTTCCAAAGTATTCTTTAATTTTTGGTATTTTTACTGAGCGTAATGCATTTTAAGTGTTCAGGCAGTGATATAAAACAAAATATGACACTTGTATAAGATTTCGAAAGACAACAGTGTACAACATTTTAAATTTAAACTATCGTAGTATTTTCGAGATCATGGTTTTAAATTTCGTAACTTTAATGGATGGTTTATTTTACAAACACGTGGCTCAAATTTTCGAAATCTAATAGTTCGATTTTAGTTTTTCTTTTCCTCATTTTTTGGAGCAAAATTCTCTAAGTACATATCAATTCATTTTGTCCAAAATTACATTCTGTTAATAGTTTTATGTTATTTTAATATTTAAATGCATAAAAAAACTTACATTTTCAGCGTCCTGTAAATTTTGTGTGACATCAGGTTTTCTTCGGACCGTCCCGGACTGTTGCCAATAGCCCGTCAAGTGTGACGTTAATTAACTTCCTACCAATAAATTAAAGGTTTGGACTCGATAGGACATATTTTGAAGAAAAAAAAGAATCCAATATTATTGATGATAATTTGTAGATGGTAATAAGTTAAGGATTTAACACTAAACGTGCTTGTGTGGTTATTCAATTCGGAATTTGGTTTGCTTCGCAAACCAAACAAACCAAACAAAATTTGGTTTGCTTCGCAAACCGTTTGCAGAGTCAATCTCATGCGACGGCTAAACTATCTTAATAATTCATACAAACCTGATTAAACTTTCCGGTCCATGACATCACAGTGAGGGCTTTGCCTCCTGGTGATTGCTACGCAATCCCATTTGGTTTGCTTAGAAAACCAAGACTCCTTTCGCAAGTGATATACCTTTATTTTAATTTAACACTTAATGCACTGTATAATAATAGTCATATCAGCAAAAACCATCAACAGCCTTTTCCCTGTACAATTTCGAATAAACCATGTTAATCTCGTACTTTTGTGATCTCTACTTTCTCGGGAAACCGTCTAAGAAATGAGCGAAAAAGAGAACCCACACCAACACTCCTATCCCAGAGTCCCTCCTGTGACGGCGAAACCTTCGCTCCTTGCTCGCCTCAGTTCCTCCATGACATCACAGCGAGTTGCTTTGGGTTTCATGGAAATCATTTAACGATCCATCGCGCACTCAAGCGAGGAAAAATTTGTACATCATCGCGAAATTATACTTTTTGTCGTATCGAATTTATTTATGAACCAATTTTTAAAAAAAAGTATACCATACGAAAGTGTGCATTATGAGCTTCCATGTGGTATTTTTAAATTTTACAACTATTAGTATTGAGCTATAGATAGGAAGGTTTTAGTTTCGAATGCATCTTTACTCATGCTATGAAAGCTTAATAAGTATTAATATTATGCTTACATAGAAAATTAACTTCTGAACATTCTCTTCTTAAAGATTGAGACCAACACAACGAATATAGAATTTTTATAATAGTTTTATATACCATTTTATCAAACTAAACATTTGCCTAATACTGTTAGCTTAAGATATAAACGAATTATTTCTAAAACAAAAATACAGATTTTCACAACTGCCGTTAAAAAAAATTAGATGAGTCCAATCCGTTTGCATTCAAATCTTGTATAGATGTCAGATGTATTATTCGTTTTCTTACAATGTGTACATGGTGAGTTAAGTATATATAAATGCAATACATTTTTTACTGGGTCACAAACTGTTTTTAGTAATAAAAGCAAAATGTATGTTTCAAATCAATATATTTAGTGATAGTTTAATTTCATAAAACGTTTGGCGACAGATGTCATTTTGTTTAGAGGTGCTCAATAGTAAGTATATGGTATAATACAGTAAAGAAAGTTTAGTTTATCTTGTTCAGGGTCCCCTAGAAAGTAACATCTATTTCTACAATACACGAGATAAAGTGATGTAGTTAAGAAAATATATTTCGAAAATATCTCAATTTAGTACCTATGTTTATATTTGACTGATTATTTTACTGGAAGTTTGGGAAAATAAGTTTATTCGTTGAAATTCCGTAAAGATAAATTGTATTTTTACGCTTATACTTTTTACAATACATATGCATATAATATTTACTTGTTTTTGAAAGCATTTCAAAGTTAAAGTATGTTACTCCGACTTACATTTGAGAATAAAATCACCGTGACTTTTATTCTGATGCACCCGTATAGCATATTTTTATGCAGTCTTCTCTTTTTGGTTTATAGGACCGAAGGCAAAAGTAATCTCGGAACTTACGTCAACAAACATGCAAAACTTTCCCGAATTTGTCAAAGTCAACTCATGTTATTCCCCACTACGAAATCCCTTTCACTCTCTCGATCTTCCTCGTCACAAATTTCACGCTTCCCCAAATTGTTTACTACCATTTCGCATTCATCCTACAAGCGAACCGTAATCATATCTCGCACGAAATGAGGTGAAAAGGAAAAGTCCTCCGCAATTCAAAACCGATTTTCCCATTCCCTGTCTTCTTGCCAAGAGCCACATGCAACTGCGATCCCCCACAAATGTCCGCAGCACGGTAAAAAGAAGGCCTTTTTATCTCTTTGTTCGAAATAACACTTCACGGAACATTTCACGTAATTTCATTTCTCTAAACCTAACCATTAGTAGTAAACAAGACGTGAGTCGCTTCCATAAGGCTTCTTGGTCGGGATTAAGTTTCTTTACGGTGCTTTTCGGCGTTTTGATTCAAGTACGAGTATTTACATTGGAGGGGCGAAAAATCCGAAGCTTTAAGACCTCTAACGCCTCTCTTATGCCATAGTCTGCTTCTTTTCTTTGCCCAATCACGAAGGCAGACTGAAAGGTAACATAACTGGCTCTTGCACGTCAATACGTGACGGGAACTTTAACATGCATCCAAATCATCCGGCTGAGCTGTTTTTTCGGGAAGGAGGATAGTCCCTTTATTTCGAGAATAAGCTTACTCAAATGGGGTCCTTTTTTCCTTTTTGCAGTTGGACGTTTTTACGCGCCCCCGTCAAAAGACGACTGCGATTTTGCTCGTGAAAAAAGCGTCTGCGCTAACAAGCTCCAGGCACGGTAGGGGTGTTCTGTAGTAACAGGGAAGGCCCTGCAGGAAATAGCTCTCAACCCTGAACCCGGTGTGTCACACTTCACATATCTCAAATCGAATGAAATAACAATCGTGTCGCTGAAATTCTCGGGATGGAGAGTCATGCTACATTTCGAATTTGGTGGTGTATGAAGTGATGGTGTATGGGTGAGGATTCAGGCATGAACGCCATTTTAGAAGGACGTCTTTAAAGGTTTGTGTGATGTGAGACTACAAATGATCATATTATCTTTATTGGATGTGGTTTTGCAAGATGTGTGGAAGACAATTTAACTTAGTCTACTAAAATCTACCTAATGATGGAGATATGTTATACTGCTGTAAGGGTTTTTGAAAATATCTCGTTTAAAGAGTGGTCGAGGGGCATAAAATAAATATTTTTACACAGTGTACATCCGAAAACGTCCCGTTTAAGTGATAGAGGGTGTTGCTTAAGTCAGTCAGTATAATCCGCATAAGGTCTCTCATTAGTCCTCTCTCTCTCTCTTGGATTCTTAAAGGTATGCATTTTTACACAAATTCGGAACTCGCAGATATGAATCTAATGCATGGAAATGCGGAAAAAAACAATTGTTTATTCTAAAAATATTTCTAAAATTTAAAATATGTTAAAATAAATTTAAAAAATAAATTAAAAATAATTTTAAATTTATTAAAATGTTTTATAGGTCCTTCCATCATCCTTTACAATTATGCCAAACAGTTTCCCAACATCCTGTGCATACAACTTTATTGTAAGTTAATTTTTGTAGGGATGGCTACATTCACCACAATACTTCTCCTTGAAAATTTAGAAACGGCTGAATTAGATATACTCCTAGACAGATTGCCAGATCAAGATCATCGGTGCAATTCCGTGTGCTTGGTAAAGCTATTTATGAGAGTTTGATTGCCTGTGTTGTCTTTAGCAGTCAAATGTGGATAGAAGGTTGAATGGTAATGGAGAGTAAAGCCGTGATAAGAATATAAGCAGTGTCTGTTATTACATGCCTTCTGACAGTTGTTGAATGAGCTTGCCATCTTATTGGTAAATTGTTTACCATGGATGAAACATCGAAGTGTGTGACGATTGTTAAAGTAGTTTGTTTCAGAAGCGCCATCATAATCACATCCGGATGTAACACAAGTGGCACACATAATTAACCATGTAAATTATCATTCAGATGTTCACATGTTCAGAAGAAAATAATTAAAAAACCAGTTTTCCAGGCGTTTTTTTGTAAACTTTAACAAGTATAGAATAATGTATTTTAACATCTAACAAGGAGAAAAAAAACTTAAGGTAAGCTTTTTTTGCGAGAGGAAATCTAAATATGAAGGAAACGCACTTCCTTAGATACTGTCATGGTCACGTAGTTTAGTAGTTCTGCTCTAGTACACGATCCCATACGACAAAATATGATTGATATGTCACGGTTCAAACAAAGACCTACACACTATGTAAATTCATTTTCTAGTAAACTAGCTTACAGACAAGGAAATTTTTGCAGTAAGATACACTTTTTTATTCTTACTGTAGTTAGGCGATGCTTATCTTGAACCAACTGGCTAGAAACCATAAAAGGTTTATAACTATAAATGCAAATATGGTCACGATATTCATATGCATATTCCAATATGCTGCAAAATTGACTACTCTGAAAACTAATTAATCAAACTAAAAGCGTACTTTTCACTTTAAATTCAATCCAAGGGACTGAAAGTTGAGTGACAATTCACTTCAGCTTACTTTTGGATTTACTTTGTAATAGGTGTAATTTGTGTTCATTCATAATTTAAAAACTCGAAATAATTTCGAATGAAGTTTTGAATCTATATTTTATATATTGCTGAATTTATCAATTTATATCCATAGGGTTTCACACACTCATAAAAATGAGCATAAACACATGATAAATCAAAAATATTTCCTATAGTAAAATAATATTTTAAAATTGAGGCAACACCTTTAAATCGTCACCATGTATCTTTAAAATACCTTGTCCTTGCACTTTATTAAAATAGGGTTAGTGAATTTTACTCCCACTTTAGTCATCTGTGCATTTCTTCTAACCCAATTCGACCTTCTTCATCAGTATAATCTTTTTTAAGATTATTTCAACCAATATAATATTTCCTAGGATTCTTTCAAGCAATAGAATCCTTCCTGGAATTTTTTAACCAATATAATCTTTCTTGGGATTCTTTCAACCAATAGAATAGTTCATATGATCCTTTCAATGAATAGAATCGTTTATATGATTCTTTCAACCAATATAATATTTCTTAGAATTTTTTCAAGGATTACATCAACCAATAGAATACTTCGAAGAATTATTTCAACCAATATAATCCTTCGTAGGATTCTTTCAACCAAACAAATATCTTAGGATTATTTCCATTAAACTAATCTTATTTCTTAGGATTATTTCAACCAACATAATTTTTCCTACGATTCTTTCAACCGATGGAATCCCAACAAAGATTAATTCAAACTATAATATTTCCAAATATTCTTTCAATCAATAAATGTGGTTATTTAGCTGTGGTTTGTGGGTTAAAAGTGATGCTACAAAAAAAATACTAGAATGCTCATTGAAAACGCCAAAGGACTGCATTTTTAAAAAAATGTAGAAATTGATTAAATTGTAACATCAATTGTCTTTATGAAATATATGTTTCAATTTCTTGTTTTATAACAAGAGAGCTGTTTGCCGAAAAAAATAACTCGTCTTATGTTCGAAAGTTCACAAAATTAAAAATTATATATTCAGAAACAGACAATTTCCTGTTTGCGGGATAGAATTAATTTACCAACAGCATAATATAAGTTAGTCTAGATCTTAGGAAAAGAAAAAAAATCATCAATACGTTTTCCGTTTGATGCAATTACTCATCCTTATGCATAATAAAATGGGATTGTCAAATTTGTTCGTTTGACACTTTTTGAACTAACTCAATCAATCACAAAATTAATAATTCAACGAGGAATGTTATTTTAGGATGAATTTGGATGGTGATAACTTCTGCTGGTTATGCTCACTCGCTTAAATAATTCATCGTTTCGATAAGTGATGCCATAAAAAATGGAATACATGCAAAACAAGTGTGGTTATGAAGTGACAAAACACCTCCAATTAAAGAATGTTGACGCTTGTAATGAAATTTTTTAGATAATTATATCAATGCATCTTATGAAAGCTTTAATTGAACTATAATATCAGTTTCACTGAATGTCAGATGCGTTCTTGCGCAATAGTACAGTTGAAAATGTTTTTGCCATCTAACACATTAAAATACAAAAATGGATAACATAACCTTTGGATAAGGAAAATAGTTTATGTATGAAAGGGTAGGTTTCACACTTAAAATGCATTCAATCTATCATTAGTCATAAAAGAATTACTAGTATTTATGCTGGCTTTGAAGAACTATATATGGTTTCTGTGTAATAATGGTGGATACCTAAGTTAAATGTCAGCTAAATCAGTAATTACAAACTATATATTGTTACCATCTTTTAATCATAAGCAATATATCTAGAAAATAACTAAATAATACAGCTGAACTCACAATTTGTACTCAGACGAAAATAATATATTATATTACGTTATGCAGTGAAAGATTTTGTAAACCTAATCATCATATCCTACCTGTAAATACATATGTATATCTAGATAAAATATATGATTAATAAGTATAACATTATTGATTTGGTGATTGTTACTGTGTAATTAAGTTATTGATTCGGGGATCGCTTATGGGAACTTACGGAATTATTAAACATACGGCACATCATTTGCAGCATAACGAAACGAAGAATCTATATTTAGGTGTTTTCACTGAATGTTTTTAGACTATTCTATATTTTATACTGTGCGAGAGGCACCCCTCCAATCTTAATTGTTAACTTATAACCAGAAAATGATAACTATATTTTTCCAGAATACTCTTTTCCCTTACGGCAGAGATTTCCAGTGGAAACAAGTCAGTTGGAAAGCGAAATGCTATCATATGAGATATCGGGTTTGCCCTTAAGTGTTGGGCTTAGGTAAAAAGTTCCGTTTCTTCTAGTTGGCCTTGGACCATCAACCATCCTGCATCGATTCGGAATTCATTCTTTGAAGTTTCTGGCGAAGTGCTGATATCGTATTCGAAAAGCAATCTAAATGACGTCACTTTGCAGAATACGTACAAGAAATGCATATCGCCATAGAAACACTGCGGTCATTTACATTTAGCTTTACTGAAAAAGTATCTCATTACGTCGAACCTACCCTCTTGGTAGTTAGGGGTGGCTTGAAGGTATCTCCTCATTAACAAAACTGACCCGATTTTTATGGATGAGATAAATTATCATTAGAAAATTACTAACATAATCTTTATCTACGAGTTATCTCGTAATTGACAAAATTGGTCTGATCTTCAAGGACTAGTAATCTCGTCGAAAAACTTGGAGGGTATTGATGGTTCTACGTGAAAAGATTTGGAAGGTTCGTGATTTCCCATGTTATCAACGATAAATTAATACCTGTAAAATGATGCAATATAATACTCTTCGCAATTAAAAAAAATGAATATGGGCATCCTTTTTCTGAAACCGTCTATTCTTTAACCCTCGATCTCAAATTCATAAGGGTCCTGTATATTTTGTTTACATTTTTTACCTGAATACAAAATGCAATAAGCCCACGGGAATTAAACGTTTTGAAATTTATTTTCGAAACACTTAATTTTTATGGGTTGATTTTTAACATTTTTCTCATTGATTTTGATGTTTGACAGGATAGATGAAGCACATGATATTAAAATCAAGGAAAGCTTCACCAATGATAAAACGGCTAACGGTTTCACTTATAAGAAACTGGTAGACTGAAGTGCTTGGTTACAAGTTCGAATCTCGTTGTGGCCAAAGTCAAGTTTGTCTTAAAATATGATGATTTATTCAAGAGGACACCAGATGAGGACCAGTTTTTTAAAGCTTTTTAAACACACATAATGTTTACAATATAGCTAGTATTTTGAGTATCGATTTTCATCGTAAACTACCTTGATATGAACTTTGTTACGAAACTTTCTGGGGAACAGAACGATTGCCGATGATGCATTCCTATATATGGAAGTGGACCGATTAATTTATATTGAATCACCCATAAAAATATCGATCTAATCTTTTCCGCATTTTCCACTGTTTCTACGGGGACAATGAGTTTTACGACGCTGTTATTTACGTATAATTACTTTCCATTCTGAGATTTCGCTACGCACCAGAAGAAGAAGCATGAAAAAATATGCATTTTCTTCAAAGTGAGTTTTACGAGCAAGGTAATTTTGTTTGTCGGAACATGCTATAGATAGTTTTTAGTATTTGAGGATAGATTTTCACCTTTTTGGGAATGAAGTTTCAAATTTTTGGGAATGAGCTTCATATGTCTGGAAATGGAGTTTCATATTTTTAAAATTAAGTGCCTTCGGAGCCTCATGCAAGCATTATTCCACCATGCAGTCTTATCAGCATGATTTAAAGCTAGTTTTTGATCTTTTGACCTATGAAATCATTTCAGGGATTCTTTAAACCAATAGATATGGCTATATGGTCAGAACGTGTGTTGTAAGGTAAAAGCAATTATCGACGTGAAATATAGCTCCAACATTCATGTTGAGAGGAGTTCAAAAACGTGTGACCAACATATTAACTAGTAGTCACGTGGTTTCTAAGTGAAATATTGGCATAGTTGGCCAATTTGGTATCTTAAAGCCTCGTTTGGCGATATCAGATCGTATGACAAGGTAGGTGTTTGAATTCGCATTTCTAGACTGACCAAAGTGGAGAGTTGCCAAAGTCTACTTCTATGTCGAACAGACAAATCAAATGATGAATTAGTGGATAGGCGTCTTTTTCTGTTCCTTCAACTAATTAGATGATGAATGTTTTTTTCCACTCAGCAGGCGAACGTATTCTAAGGGTAACGTAACTACTATTGTAGGTAAAATGATGCTGGGCACATGAAAAATTATATCATTGCTCGCTCTCTTTCGTTTGATATTTCCTGTATGAATAGCAATAGTACAAAATTCGCTGCAAATCTAACCGCGACGAGGCTCCGAGATTGTGTGAAAGCAATTAAGTGCCAAATTATGTCAGCCACTCAAAATTTTGAATCTTTAGGACAACGAAATGTCCCGATAGATGAAGAAGAGGAAAGACACAAGAAAAGAAGACCACACAAAATAAGATCGATTAGAGAAGTAGGACTTTTGCCTTTTCATTGAAAGAGAGAGGCGGCAAGTCGTGACGTCACAAAGAGTAAGTCACGTGACATGCAGGGGTGAGAGAGTGAGCAGGTGGTGTCAATGTCTGGAAGATCTCGTGTCACCAGGTCATTGAAAGCAGCTACACTTGTTCAAGTGGACGGCACATTTTTTACCCGTCCTTTCTTCTTTCCCTCGTCGTGCTCACTTGTTTTTATCCCTGACTCAATTATTTTCTCATTCCTTTTTGTGTTGTTTTTTCCGCTGACGCGATAGATTTTCACGATTACTTTTTTTTTTCCAATTTAACATAATTTAGTGCTTGTGAAACGGCCAATTAAATCACCAATATTACTTACGCTCTTGTTGTCGTCAAATTATCCCTGCAATGAATTACTCTATGTTTTTTTCCGTTGTAAATGTGCTTTTTTTTATTATCTGTTTAATAAAATCAGACGTACAAAGAAGACTCTTCTTGTATTGATGCAATTATGTATCATACACTGAACGTGATGCAAAAGGTATTTTTAAATCTTATTGTGTCGACGTGATTTAATTACTAGGTAATTAAATCTATAAAAATTAAAAACAAATTGTTCCTCTCTTCTTTTATTAATAATTTTCTTGTGGTTGCCTTAGTTTTTAAAACTGAAACCTTTTAATGTGATTTTAAGTTTTGCAGTTACTGATAAATTCAATTTTATAAACAAACAAATTCTATTACTGCATCCTCATTATTATCCTTATTTTTATCTGATATTTTCAAAATAAAATCAATTATCATTTCTGTCTTTGATAAAATGTTTCCAAAAACGTTACAATACGTGTCAGCTTAAAAAAAATTTTGTACTATGTTTCTAGTCATTGCCATTTAATTCATATAAATCAAATTTGTTTCTGAATTCTACTTCCATTTCTTTTAGAAATTCTGAATATACATCTGGAAAAAATATTTTGTCTGGAAATATATACGGAACAAAGTTTATATACCTTTAATCACGTTCACATTACTAGATTTGCATTTCTTTAAAGGTACTTTAACAAAAGGATTTCTAAAAATATCCTGAATGTAGCATTTAAAAAGAACTTTACGTTATTCTTTAAAAATATACACAAGGAATATGAAAATAATGTATTCGGATTACGATCTATTTAACGTAACTTTATGTACTTAAAAAGAACTCATGTAATTTACTTGCTCTTAGAAGACTATTTTATTTAAGTGTAAGAAAATTAATCTATATAAATAAGAATGGAGTGTTTGTTTGTGCATTCAATATTTTCGACGCATTTCAAGTTTTCTATCCGTTTTGGACCCTTCTGATGCCGAATCCGCCTTTTTCTCGTTTGGTGTCTGTCTGTCTGTCTGTCTGTATGTTGTGCCCTATACACGTCCACGCGGTTTAAGATATTTTCATGGAAATTTGCATACAGAGAGTACTTATCTTGATTTAGTGAGTGGAATTGGTTGCGAAAGTCTGTCTGTCCGTCTTTCTGTTCTATGCTCGATTTTGTGTTTGTGTGTTTGTGTAGGCATCACATGAATTATATTCCAGTTATTTGATTGCATTGTATTTTATTTTATACATTATCTAATAATTTAGTGAATGCAATATTAAACATTTCTTTATTGTTCTATTTAGACGAGTTTCATGCTAAAACACCTGAGTAAGTATACTTAAATCAACCATAATTTGGTAGTTTTGGAAAAATTGGAATGTCTATTGAATATTACGATTAATTCGATTGCTTTACCAGTACTGCTGAAAAAGTAATTATTCTTCAAAAAATTATTTTTTTTATGGAATTTCATTTCTGATACGTCATTTATTTCGAGTCTTATTTTTATTCTTTGCGCAATGAAAACGATTTCCGAAAATTTGGGACAGACGATATTTTTCAATGAAACGAGAATGAACACGATCGCGCGAGCAGTGATATTTTTTCTGGTTCTTTCGCTCTGAATTAATTTCACATTTCTAAATTTTGTACACTTTTAGTTGTAAGTTGTGGCAACTGTGCGAGATCAAGAGATAAAATTGAATCACAAATTAATATCTTTGGAACAATTTTTTACGACATCTTTTATTTTGTTTTACTTCGCTGTCTCCTGTTTTAAATATTTATTATTTTAATAAATGTGTTTTCCTTCTCATCACACCCAACAGCACCACAAAGTATTAGACTTGAAAATGTTAGGTAAGTCAGTATAAATTTTCAGTAAATTTTAAGTGTAGTTATGCCGTTATTTAAAGAATAATGCCGTTATTTAAAGAATAATGCCGTTATTTAAATAATAATGTCGTTATTGAAATAATAATAATGTTTAAAAATCCAAACTAGAACTTTTTCCAACATTAAAAAATTCGTTGTAGTAATGACAGGAGAAGATTGCAAAATTTCACAATGTCGCATACCGGAGGCAAGAGTGCCACAGGAAAAAAATATTGTTTTGTTGACTATGAGTGCGAGAGCACTCGCCGTAAATCGTAATTTTAATTAATTGAGTTGCACATGAAAACAACTTAAGAAAGGGAATTCCAAATCTTCCTATAAATCGTCTTTTATAGTAGTAACCTTAGTATCACATTTCTTCTTTTTGAGCTTTGTCATACAGCAATTGTGCGATGTATGTGAAATGTATTACATGAATGGATATGCATGCGTAGGATTTGTGTCCAAAGTAAGTTGTAAAAAATATAAAGATGGCGAAAGGTGTTAAAATAAATTTTTACTCTACAAAAAACGTAAGTCATTATATATTTTGATTATCTCTTCAATCTAGAGTAAACGAATTCAAACCGAGTAAGGTCGGGTATTTTGCTAGTTCATAATAATAACTGAAAAAAAAATAATAAAATTAATTTATGTTTTATTTTTTATCAACAAGGATACAAATGCGAACTAATAATTATCGACATTTCATTCTTACAATACTGGTTGTGAGCCCGTGAAAACGATCCGATAATTAAATTGTTACTGTGCGGATGCAAGCGATTTGAGAATTATTATATTTATTTGGTGATAGTATTAGTAAAATAAGTAAATTCGGAATTTAAAAAAGAAAATGCGAGACGGAGTGAAAAAGAAAGTTGAAGGGTGTTATTTGAAAATTTGTACCGTGTTTACTTTTATAAATCGATGTTGAAGTTTTATAATAAACGTTCATGAAAAGCGTTCATTAGGTTGGCAACCAAAAATCCTATCTTCAATAGTTTAATGCAATCGAACTGATATGATAATCCAGAAAGCGACTAAAGTGAGTTTTTATCTCCAAGGTAAACTGGACTTAAATCACCACGGTAAGTATCATGACACTGGTAAAAAATTTTAACTCGTTGGATTGAAATCATAATGAGCTTCATCGAATTGCAGAAAATATAGTTAATAATACTAAATGCTTGAGACAAATAACAAAACTGAGTTTATCGAAGTCAGTTCAAGAACAATTGTTCATTGACAATTCAAAAACTGAAATTCCAACCAGTTTAAAACATTAACTCTAATTTAAAAATCATAAATTGCTTATTCAATTAGTTTTATTGCCAAGCATTGAAACGTATTCAGAGTACAAAATAAAATATCCATTCTAAACGTTCCAGTTTCATGGGAGAAGGAAAATAAGTTATTACAAAGAAATGGCGTACGCAAAAAAGAGTCATAAATTCTTTTCAATGTGTGGCTATAAATTACGCAACCCCACTAAAAAGAAAAAAAAACTTATATATCACTTTTAATGATTGCAGAATCACAGACTTTATGATTTATGATGCTTTGCGTTTTCTCGTCATCTCTTGTCGTGTCAGTAATGTAGTTCCTACGGTTTTCTACATCATAGAATGGTAAATGTAAAAATATAACAAAGCTTTTGTTCGCACTGTCTGAAAAACATATTTTCTTACCAAAATAATTTTCATGTGAACTGAAAGATGTTATTGAGTGTTAGAGATATAAGAAAGATACCGAGTAAATATTATTCAGACTAATTTATATAAGTAAAACAATTTAATTATTTAGGTTGAGAACTTTCTTAAAAACATACAAATACATACTTTAATCCTAAAAGTGGTTTCAACTATATATCATCACGATCTGATAAATTCTTGGAATAACTAGATATTTCGTTATCAAGAAACTATTGATTTTTTTTTTAAATGACGAGATCAAAATATCGTCCGTTTTCTTCTAATAAAGACTATCACGTCCATCAATATATAGTCAGGATTCTTAATGGTGAGATACCTCGCTGAGACAACCTCCAGTTAGGTAGGTATATCGATTAGAGTCGAATTATTGGCGACGGTCCGAGATCAATTCCCAAGTGAAAGATCAAGGACAAAAGAACGTAATTTTGAATCCTCGTCAGAGGATGAGGTCACACTTCAACCGGAACCCTACTCTTCACACTTCCACAATGTGCTAAAGTGAGGAGATTTGAGGCTACAACATATTTAACGTGCAAGACACCCTTTGTACACGACTGTTTTTTGTTGGTTTCAAACTCTCAACTAAAAGGTTCCTAATCCGTTACTCTTCCAACATTGATAGACATTTACGAGAAGAACTAATGAACATAAAGTGCTTTGAATGTGCATAAATATGTAGATATTTATTAAAATTAATTAGCAGTTGCAAAACGCAGAAACAAGTTCACGTTAATGTTGGGTTG
Organism: Metellina segmentata; assembly: GCA_947359465.1. Classification (NCBI taxonomy): domain Eukaryota; kingdom Metazoa; phylum Arthropoda; class Arachnida; order Araneae; family Tetragnathidae; genus Metellina; species Metellina segmentata. The sequence continues at coordinate 102,138,443 of OX375873.1, read as the reverse complement.
TTGTCAAATGAAAAAAGGTACCAAATAAATCGTATGTCGTCAGATTCACAAGTGTAATAGACAAATAACTAAATCTGCAGACTATAACACAAAGACAGTCATCGAAAACCCTACGATTCACGTTAAAAATCTCTTACACTAATTAAATGTGGGAAGCAAGTGAAAATAGGTATGTGACTAGATTAATGTAGTGTTCTGTTGGCCTCGATGTTTACAAGTAATTGGCACAAGAGAGAGTAATTGTTGTAAGATAATTAGAGAAAAAGTAACTAATTCAGCCCCGCCTTAATTGCGCTGATTAATGAATACAAGACTCCGCTGTGATCACTTAGTAAATAATTACTGTGAGCTCTAATGGTAATTTAAAAGGGCACAGTCTTATGGTTTTCAATACATTTTTTAACTTTCATAATTACCAAATTACCATAATGCATGTGAATACACAAAATTATATAAGAATTGATGAACGTTACGTCATTAGCATATTTTCTTTAGTATTTAGCACAAAGCTTTTGACACTTTACTTAAAAGAGCTTAATATATCGTGCCAAAGTGATCAAGCTCTATTCATCTAAAGTTACTTAACATTACCTATCTTCTGTTCATATAGTCATTGAGCCATGGAATCCAACCATGCTACTAAAAATCGACAATACAATATATTCAACTCATACTACAAAACACATCTCTTACATTAAACTATTTTTATTGAATTTTATAGTACATGGTCCGAAAGGGTAACTATAAATTTCTTGCTCCTATCATCTTTTCAAATATGAGGTTTTGCCATGGCGTACTGGGTTTGCCAACTGTGCTAGCAACATAGTTGTTGACGCAGAAAGGCGGGATTTCTAATATCACTTGGTACAGTGGTATTTTTCGAAGCATACAAAAAGGACGATTGCAGAGATCCTTCAGTTTATTAAAGTTTAATTACTATTTTACACTATTTACTGATATAGAAAAAGATTACATATTAATACAAATAGGAACATTAATTAAATCAATCAAATTAAGAACGCTTAGGTTGTTATCGAATTCAAATCAATGTTCTAACTTCATCTGACAAAAGCCGTAGGTGTTAGAGAGGAGGGAAGACGTATGACGTCACCGATGCCAGTGCCATTTAAGATTCAAATTAATTTCCACAATTGCAGGCTTCTCATATTCGATTCTTTACTGGGGTACTTTCCATATGTGTATGTTTGTTGGAACAAGAGGTTGTTAGACGCAACATGTACAAACATGACCCATGGGACATGAAACCCATCGTAACGAACTTTTGAAACATGAATAAGCATTTTGAATTGAATAGTATTACTTAGAATTCGTCCAGTACAAATTCCTTCGCTCTTCAAAATAGTGACTTGTTTAGTTGATATCCATTGCTAATTTCTATTAACTTTTTAGTCGTGCACTAAATGAAAAGCTCGATGTGAGACAATGGAAACGATATCACACAGCAAATTTTTATTCATATTCCAACTTCATTTGATTTCTTTATTTGGGTACAACCATTTTTGGAATTTTAATAATAATTCAACAAGACTGACAACATTATGGTTACATTCTTCAGACTCTGAAAAGTATTGTTTCTACCATCAATTCAAATTTTTCTCCTAGACTATTGCTTCAATGTGGTTATGGATGCTTGAGTATTGGGTGTTTCAATCTCGATGATCTCTAATATAAGCCAACATTTCAAAATAATGGTTTTGATGTACAGCGGTTCAAACTGTTTTTTGATGTAAACATATTTATCCTGAAAGACGGCACACATGTACACAGCACAAGAGGAATGGTAAAATGTATTTTTTACTCAGAAAATAAATTATGTTACAGCTGTTTGGCCATTCCATCCATTCTTGCTTGTGAAACATAAAACAAGATAGAAAACTCCCTTCAGTAAAAAAGATTGAGGATGACCAAAAAGTTTCCCCAGACCTTCTTAACTGTTATATTACAAGACCTAACTTCAGGTATTAAAATAAAAGTGTACTTGTAATAAGGACTGAGAAGATTATTTAAGTTATATCAAAGTAGGGTTATAGCTTATAATTTTTATTTTACTTCCAGTTTTAGGTTTTTATTTAGCATATTTTAGAAACCTTTGTGAAAATACGTCAGTACTAATTTATCAAAAAATTTTACAATTTCGTCGTTTTTGAAAAATATGATATTATTTTTTATTTTAAAAATACCGAAAATAACTTTTTTCTAATGCTTTTCTTTCCAATGCAGTAATAACTTTCAGTTCCTCAAAAGGAATAAAATTATTTTTTATTTCGTTGGTTAACAACATTTAGTAGGACCACATATCTGTCTGTCCAGATAATAGATGGAATCGGCTTTATTCAATGGTCGACTCGACTGTGACTAACCAAACTGGGCGATATAAATCAGCAACTGTCACAACTTGTCAACCTCCACAATCCCTCTGACCTCATCTGACAGCAATCGTTTTCAGATCCAGACGGGGTGGGGAGGATAGAAATGAAATTCCGAATTAACTTCATCTGCTGACGTAAGGCAGACGAATAATCCCCTATTATTAATGACTATATTTGCTACAGACTTTTCTGGGATGGACCGAAGACATTTTCTGAGACAACATGTGAGTGAATTGCCATCTATTACGAAGCTCGGGAATGCCCTCGTTAATAAGAAGCTGATGGCTTAACTTGAGGGTTTAGGCTATTTCTTTGAAAACCGTTTCAATTTGTCTGTGTCCGTTATATTTGCTGAAATATTAAGCGAAATGCACAATATACAGTAAGAAAGTTACTCGTAATTTTTGATTTGGGAATATTGATATATGTGCCTTGCTGCAAAATTCAATATCATTTACAGCCCAGTGTGTACTGTGGTCTGAGGGGACTACGTTTAACAATAGATATTAACTGATAATAAATTATTTTGATTTACTGAAGGTCTCGTCATTAGCAGAAAACTAATCAGATCTCGGTGGATGAATCACCTCATCATTTGAAGAAAACTTGCCAGATCTTGATCTAGTCATCATAAAAGAATAGGCAATATTTTATGAGATGTGATGGATGAGATATTGTCGAAATCACTTCTAGGATTAATAAGTAGTATTATCTCTATATTCTTAGGTTGGGAAATGCGTTAGAAACAAAGTGACCTCATCTGGTATGCAACTGGTGATTGGTAGGTTCATCATGACAACGTGCACGTGCATTCGTCAACATCTACAGACTTTATACCCAGGCGATTAAGCCTTATTACAGCCCAGAATTGGTACCATGCAACTTCTAGTTTTTTCCGAAAGTTTTTCAACTCAGAAAGGTAAGATATTTCAAACCAGGGATGTGATTCAGGAGGTCAAGTTCAGGCAGCTGAAGACGATTCCAACAATGGACGTTGAAGAATGTATCGAAGAATGGAAGAGACGTTTGGGGAAGCGTGGAAAGTCTGAGTTTACAAATGTTGATGTAAATCAGGCTTGAAAACTCATTCTAGGTATAATATACTTTAATACATATTACATGGTCAGATTTCTAAAAATTCTACACTATTTCAAAATTATATTTATAATTCTAATAAAAATCGTATAAGGTATTTTGTTGAAGTAATTCATTAATGTCATGGCTTATATGGCTAGTATACCATGAAGATTCAACATTATATTTACAGGAAGTGATTTTCTCAATTTCTATTTGTTTAAAGATTTTGAAGTAGACAAATGGTAGCCCTGATGCAAGAGTACGGAGTAGCAACTTGAGGGTTGCGAGTAACGAGCAACTAAAGACCGTCGTGTACAAAAGGGATTGTTGAACATTAAATCTGTCTTGGCCTCTAAAGTCCTCATGATGGCGTGGTGTGGAAGTTTGGAATAGGGATGCCATCTCAGGTGTTGCCTCGTCATCTGACCGAGGTTCAAATTTACGTGGTGTTGTCCTCGGTTTTTTTCCTTGAGGGATTGATCCCGGACCGTCGTCAATAGCCCATTGTGTTGCTCTAGTACGGCGTTAATTAAAAATTACAATTACCGTTACCTCATATCTTTCCGTTCTCGTTTGATCCCAGACTATCCCCAATAGCCCGCTGCTCTAGTGAGACGTTAATTAAAATACCTACCTACTTTAAATTTTGAAAATGTTTATCATTAAGACGAGTTTACTTAAAGTTACTCAATAGTAATATCAAGTCTTGTGATTATTATAGGGAAGCAGTCTTAAAAGTTATTTTGTGTTGCAGTTTCCAAGCATACTTTAACTATGTAAGGATTGCTCAGAATATTGGATAAAGTGCTATGTTTTACAGTAAAAGGCTTTCTTGTAATGCATTTGTAAATCTCTTAAAACATAAAGTTAATGAAACAAAAGCCAGTAACTTGACTTTAACCATGGAGGCCAATTCATGAAGCCAATTCACCATCTGGCCTTACCGATACTTCTGCACTTTGTTACTGAAATTAGTAAGTGCAGTGCACCAGTCTAAATGTTGAGTCGTCATAGGCTGTCTGCTAATACGTATGCTAGTCAGACGAGTGAACTATATTACAATAAAATAAGTGTACACGCAGACAGTCATGCCGAGTTAGGAAACGACACTCAGCTAATGAAGTCTTCCGTGGAGAGTCTTGGACGATGTCACTTGAGAAAAGAAAGCATTCCCAAGATTCATCCTTGGCAGCATTGACAAGTATCTTTTAGACGGTGTTTGAACAACTCTTTAATCCAAAGTTTCGAAGTGTGTTAAAAACAGAGAATTTAAGGGTCTTATGGGTGATCTTCGTTCCCTTTTTTGTGAAATAGTCCGCTCTCTTATTTCCGGGTATGTCACAATGAAACGGGACCGATTGAAGCACCAGCTTGAAGATTAAATATTTTGTTGCGGGATTTCTTTTAAATTTATTAAGAATCCGAAATTTTTTAAGCTTTTTTCTCGATTTATATTTCTTGGTAAAGTTATTCCCTCATTTGTTTAAAAAGAACCGTATGAAATTTATGAGATGACGCTGTTAAATACAATATTTCTAGCGAACAACCATATGATAAATATAGTTCGAAAATTGAACAGAATTAAGATTGGAGCATAAAAGTATAAATTATCAGATAAAGCTATTGCAACACACTATTACTACTTATACAAGGTAAAATGCAGAACAGAGAGATTGAAAATAATTCACGAAAATGGAAATTGTATGACTATATCTTAAAAATAGGCCAACTTTGTTTATATTTGTCCAATTTTTTTTTGTTGCTCAAATGAGACATGTTTGCTTCCTGTTAAAAAATATAATAAATGTTTAAAAACTAATTTAAAATAAAAATTGATGTTTCCTTCCTTTTTTTCATTCCGTTTCTCTCTGATTTGTCTTGTTATTGACATAGGATTTGTGTACATTCGTGGAAAGCAAAGTAAATAATATTCATTGTCATTTTTCATTCTTTCCAATTTCCTGATCGTTTTACACAGTAAAATTGCTGAGAGCATATTAACAATTCCCGCATGGATCTGTTTGTAGAATAAAGAACACATAAGTTTTTGTTACACTTATTTTAATGCAAAGTTGGTACTATGTCATTTTTATATTAAAATAATGATAATATATATCTAGCGTGTTTGGGGCAAAACAGTATGTGTCGAAAATTGTTTCACATTGAGATAAGTAAAGGACTATATGTAAAAAATTTTCTTCCATTTGGTCAAATTAATAAACAAATAATAAACAACTATGAATAAAAGCAGAGATATAAATTATAATTTAAATGATTTAATAGATTTGTAATGTAAAAAATAATAATAGGTAGGTATTTTAATTAACGTGGTACTGTAGCAGGTACAACTATCTATTGACAACGTCCGGGATCAATTTCCTAATGGAAAGATCCGAAAATAATAATAGGTAAAGTAGGTAAAAATAAAATAAGTTCAATAAAAACTGTCTACTGGAAAATAATTGTTTTTTGACCCATTCCGTTTTGTTCTAAGACTCTAGAAATATTAAATCAATAATGCACTAGGTTTACGATCAATAAAGAAATTTACAATAATTTTTACTTACAACCCTTCTTTTCAACAGTAATGTATGTTTAAGTGGTTCATCTGAGATATTTATAGACATTTTATAGGTGATCATTGACTCGAATTTCACTTTGAAAAAAACCATGACAATACCAGATCTAGATTGAGTTTATTCTCTGAGCTCAAAATAAATAAAATATTGGGGATTACATTGTTTGATGTTCTTGATTCTTGAATGAAGTTACGCCCAAAACGTAGCTGGAAGCATTACGTTACATACCAAAAAATATTCGCCAGACAGGTTTGAACAAATAGGCCAATATCTGGAATTCCACTAAACTTATCTTTGGCTTATAAGTGAAATACACTAACTCGAGAAACATCGGTGTGTAAAAACAAAGGGGAAACGTCCTACTTAACTGTGCAATACTCATTAAATATGCTTCTCAAGAAGATATCGTCATGCAAAGAAAAGGAAAAGGGAAAAGGAAGAAAGAAAAGAAAGAAAGGAATAAACTTCCCCAGGCTAAAATAACTTTATTCAAGCGTAATAAGCTGCACAAATTAGCTCTTGTAAACTTTGTCAGTGCGACTCGATATGTTTTACTTGTAACGATTCATACATTTTTGCCGACATGAAATTGTCTCATCATCCTTAAATAATGACGAGGAAGAAATAATTCTGTCATGGGACATGAAAAACTTTAATTCATCATTCAATTTCAATGATAAGCTATAAGTAGTTCGAATTTCGACAAAGACTCTTTAGCTGCATGCCTTCAGCATTGACTTTTGGAAATTCTGAAGTTTCGTCTAGAGTCTCAACTTACTACTATCTCATGTTCCCTTTCTAGGTTTCATTAACACGGATGTTTCTTTCAACGTGATAAATACAAGATGCATTCCTATCTGTTTCTTCAGTTTCTTTACCCTAGCTGCATCAGCATTTCGCCAACATTTTGAAAGCGTATCGCCCACAGATTTAGGCTTAGTTTTTAAGTACTTCCGCGAGACACTAACAAAACCTCTCATTGAAATTCTTGTCAGAGGTACTCCCTGACACGTGGCACTTAGCGATTCACTCAATCCTTCTCTTACGCCTCTCTTTTTCCTGGTGCTGCTGTTGGCCGACCCCTCCACCGTCCTCTTACAACAGCAGAAGCAGTTTTTATTGAAGGTTTCTTTGAAAGTTGGTAAGATAAATCCGATTCCATGATATGGAGTAAGCGGAATCCTATCGGGTTAAAGTGAAATACCGCTTTTCAGAGACAAAGGTCTTTGTTTTGTGTTTTTCTTTGTCTTGCTTCCTTTCCCAGAACATTGGGCAGTGAAAGCTTTAAAATAGCTACTTTTCGATCTATTGCTTGCATTTATTCAGCAAATACAACATAAGCTTTGCTTTATTTTTACTGGATTTCGGAGCTTTTGTGTTGTGTGGAGAAAGTTTGTATTTTGCTTCGGAAATTCTGTCCCTGGTTCAAGTACAGAATCCCTGTAACAAAGACTTTCTCTTCGAGAAATATCTGTGCTGTCTTGTTTTCGCTGTTTTACTACGTTTAAGTTGCTATATCGAACATACACTTTACTCTGAGGTATTTCTGTTTTAATGTAGAATAAAATAATGTATCTAATAAAAATATTTATATTAATAATGCATAATAGCATGTAATAATAATAATGTATAATAGTATGTAATAATAATAATGTATAATAGTTTGTAATACTAATAACGTACAATAGTATGTAATAATAATGTATAATAGTATGTAATAATAATAATGTATAATAGTATGTAATAATAATAATCTATTGATAATATATTAATAATAATAATCTACTATATATAATTATCTTACGTGGCACGCAAAAAAGACGTTATTAGTTAACGCATTTTGGCAACATTGTACGATTGTTTGTTTATCACGAAGCCTCGCGCTTCAATTTAATTTATAGCGTTATCGGATGAAATTTTATTGAAAAAAAAAAGATTTTTTAGTCGAGCTGTGCAGTTAATAATAGAAACCAAATAAAGCGGAGGATCTTTTCAGGGACATTTAAAAAAAGGTCCTTTTCAGGGTCAACAATTATAGTTCAACAAAACGCTTGCACTACAACTTTCGACTACAAACTCAATGAAAAAGCGTGGGTGGCTCAAGTGCAGGGGTAAATGTACATACAAACAACATGCTGGGTATTCAATTTCCAAATCAGCGCTCACATTTCGAGTCAAAATTTGCTCAAAGTTTTCATTTGAATTCTGATTTTAGAGGTACTGTATATATCTTTTCTGAAAAACAGCAAAAAATTTAGATTTGAAAAATATTTTTTTTGCAATATCATATTTTGTAAACAATTCCTTCTGCACACATGTCTTCTAGGACACATGTCTTCATTGATGCGAGCGAAGCGATCTTAGGTTCGCGTAGTGATCCAATGCAGATTGCGAAGCAATCCTCCGGGGGTTGGCGAGCGTTAACGAGCAGGGGGCGGGCCCCCTAGTGTATAATAATATGTAACAATAATATTAAATAATAATAGATGATTTATAATTATATGAATTATTATATTTTTCATTCACAATTGTAGTCCTAAATATTAATTAAGTGCGTTAATGAATTCGGTGTTTATTACTAAGAAATCGAAAGCATGAGAGCCTTTTCATTGTTCAGATAAATTATAAAAATAGTCTAGCTGTTTCGAAGGCACTAGATATTAATTAGAACATCCAAATCCATTGTTCACTGAGATCTCCAATCCTGTAACATCGACCTTCGGATGATATAGACGGAGCATATGCATGAAGCTTTATGTTATTTCGGCCGGTCACTCGATTTGAAGATTTGTTACGTGGATGTGGGTAGGTATTTTAATTAACGTCGCAAATGGGGCAACATAGCCGGCTATTGGTGACTAACCTCTAACAAGACCACATAATTTTCAACCATGGTCAGATGACGAGGTCATGACTGAGCTCACACCTTACTCTCCAAAATTTCACACAACGCCAACGTTAGGACATTTCAATCCACGACAGATTGGACGTGCACCAGACCACTTTGTAAACGACTGTCATTGGTTAGATTCAAACTCGCAATCGGTTAAGTCATAATTCATAAACCCACGTGATTCGCCCTTTTCAGCTCTTGCGATGGTGACTCCGGCCACACGCTATCTCTTTCATTAGAAGGTTGATGCCCTTATGTCCTTAGATTAACAAAAAATTAAGTCATGTCAATCTAATGAACAGTATGGCATCATATGAAAAGGTTAGTGTAAAACAAAAAGGAGGACGGATCACTAGGAAATTCTTGTTTGATCCCGGACTGTCACCAATGTCCTATTTTGTTGCTCCACTAAGACGTTAGTAAAAATACCTACTTCTAGTGAAATTTTGGGAGATCAAAGTAACAGTTTAATTACAATAAATAGCTATAGATAAAGGATACGATGTCCATCTTTTCAATTTTCCAAACAATCTCTCACAGTTTCTCAACTGGAGTCGGACATTTATTAGAAATTTTTAGACAGTTGTTAATAAACTAAGAACATTATAAAACTTGGAAGAACACGGATCAACTCTTTTTTACAAACATTCTGTCTTTTTCCTTAAATTCATTTCAATCACGCTACATACTATGGGTACAGATTGTACATGCATAGATAAAAATTCATTCTTTAATAGCTCTGTTTGTACGTGCATGGTTAAATATATATTCACTAATGACATTTTGCAACTACATAGTTAAAAATATGTTCACTAATAACATAGTTTGCACAAGCTTAGTTAAAAATACATTAACTAATAACATGGTTTACACATATGTAGTTGAAAATACATCACCAATAACAGTTTGCACGTACAATGTTAAAAATACATTCATCAATAATAGTTTGCACGAGCTTAATGAAGACAATATCAAAACACATTTAAAAGTATAACTTGTAGCAGTGGAATGAGTAAAAGAAAATTTTAATTTACAGACCGCTTGCTTGCATTAACAATCTATATATATAATTCTCTTACGTGGCACGCAAATAAGACCTTATTTGTTTTCGCGTTTCGGCAACATTGTACGATTCTTTGTTTATCCCAAAGCCTCGCGCTTCAATTGAAATTATAGCGTTATCGGATGAAATTTTATTGATAAAGAATGAATTTTAGTCGAGCTGTTGCAGTAAATAATAGAAATCAAAGAAAACGGAGGATCTTTTCAGGGTTATTTTAAAAAAAAGTCCGTTTCGGGGCAAACTACTATAGTTCAACAAGACGCTTGCATTACAACTTTCGACAACAAACTCAATGAAAAAGCGTAGGTGGCTCGAGTGCTGTGTAAATGTACACACAACCAACATGCTGGGTTTTCAATTTCCAAATCAACGCTCACATTTCGAATCAAAATTTGCTCAAAGTTTCCATTTGAATTCTGATTCCAGAGGTACTGTAAATATCTTTTCTGAAAAGCAGCATAAAATTTAGATTTGAAAAATATTTTTTTGGAATATCATATTTTGTTAACAATTCCTTCTGCTAGGACAAATGTCTTCATTGATGCGAGCGAAGGGAGCATAGGTTCGCGTAGCGAACCAATGAGGATTGAGAAGCAATCCTCTGTGGGTTGGCGAGCGTTAGCGAGCACGGGGCGGGCCCCTAGTAACAATTATTCATTTTTTTCTTAAGTATTGCACTAACATTTTATTTTCTTAATTTCATTTTGTCTATAATTTCGGAGCTCATAATTTTAGGAATATACAATAAACCAGGGCTCGAAATACCAGGGTGCACAGGTGCACTGTGCACATGAAAATAAAATTTGGGTCTTAATTTTTCGCCGCCAGGTGCACGCAATGCACCTAAAGCATAAAAGGGGGGGGGTTATGTTATTTTTATGTTTGAACAAAAAAAAAAATATATATATATATATATATATATTAGTATCGACCTCTCTCGCTCTAAAGTAATGTAATTAAAATTCGTTAATACACACTATGCAAAAACAAAATCGCTGGGCCGTAACGGGTTTATACAAGAAGAAGGTTTACTTGTGCTACTGCCATCAGAACTTTCCGATGATCGAAACTTTTTCCAGATGGCTCTGTTGAAGCGACTGTCGCAGAAGGGAGAGTATAGATTACTTGACCACCGGAGAACGATAGGCATCCCGCATTTCTGTAAACACCTCGTGTTTCCAAAGAGTTTAAAGCCGAAGGAATTCATTAGAATTGTCTGGTCACTGCGTATCGTAAACAAATATTTTCATTATTTATCTTTAAATTCAGATTTTATCTGTTTAAAATATCGTGTACTCATTTATTTTTTTTATTTTTTGCCCATCAATGTCTGATGATGACTAAATGTTTGTAAGTAATAATTTCGCAGATAAAAACAAAGTGTTTGGATATTTTTATTTACTATCTACTACTAACCTATCTGAACATACCCAACTAATAAAGTAGTTTACATTACATTAATGCTCTTACATCACATTTTTTTAAATGTGCACCTAAAATATAATCTGTGCACCTGTATTAAAAAATCTAATTCGGGGCCTGCAATAAACATTGATTTTATTAGGTATACAACTTTGCTCTACCGTTTTTTGGCAGAAATTCAAGTCTTTCTTGTAAGAAACTGGTTATACATTCATGGTTCAAAGTACTGTCCCATCGGTGACCACTACTTTCTCCCATCTTCTGGGCAGCATATGAATTCCGTGTTGAAAAAACTGGTCATCTCTTGAAGCGATCCACAAATTGGTCCAATTTTTTACTTCTTCATAAGATCGGAAGTTCTGGTCAGCCAGGCCGTGTGCTATTGATCGAAACAAGTGATAGTCAGAGGGAGCAACATCTGGGAAATACAGCGGGTGGGGTAGGACTTTCCATTTCTACGTTTCCAAGTATGTCTTGACCACTTTCGCAACATGGGGTCGAGCATTGTCATGCTGCAAAATCAGTTTATCGTGTATTGAGACCGTTTGTCTTTCAATGCTCGGCTCAAACACATTAATTGCGTTTAATAACGATCTCCTGTGATTGTTTCCGTCGGTTTTAACAACTCATAATACACTACGCCGAGCTGGTCCCACCAAATACAGAGCAAGACCTTGGAGCCGTGAATATTCGGTTTGGCCGTAAACGTGAAAGCATGGCCGGGATATCCCCATGATTTTCTGCGCTTGGGTTTATCGTAATGAAATTATTTTCATCCCCAGTCACAATGCGATGCAGAAATCCCTTCCATATTTGCCTTTCAAGCAGCTTTCACAAGCAAACAAACGCCATTCAACATCTCTCGGTTTCAACTAATACGGCACCCAATTTCCTTGCTTCTGAATCATTCCCATATTTTTGAGGTGTTTTGAAATTGCTTGTTGAGTAACTTCCAATGATCGTGCCAAATAATTTTGACTTTGACACTAGTCTTCATTAAGTAATGCCTCCAATTCTTCATCTTCGAAGACCTTCTCTCTTCCACCGCTATGCCGATCGACGTGAAAATCACCGTTCTCGAAGCATTGAAAGCACTAATGACACTTTCTTTTACTGATACCGGCCTCACCATAAGTATTTGAGAGCATTCAATGAGCCTCAGACGCAGATTTCTTCATATTGAAGCAGAAAATTATTAATTAATTGGTGTCTTAAGAAGGTGGAGCCACCTATGTGGATCCACAACTGGTCAATATTCCTTCATATTGTTTGTTTTACTGTGTTATATAAATTTTTCATTGTTCTTTTCAAGTTATTTGTGTCTTTCTATAAATGTGTAGAATATATAGTACTTTTACATTTATGTGCACACTATAGACGATTGGTCAAAAAACTTGCCAGTTAAAAAATCATAAAAACAATTTTCGGAAAAATCTGAAAAATTTAATGTATACTTGAATTGATTTAAATAAACAAGTTATAAGATAAAAAGTTAATTTTCAAAACTATTTTAAAGTCGCTTTTAATTGGTTAAGGAAGAATGTTTTTCTATGCATACTATCACTATTTCTCTAAAGTAGCATTTCTTGATAAACTTCTTAAAACTAGTGTACTTTTAAATACACTTTTGTTTAAGCTATAAGACTAGACTTCTAGTAAGTTTCTAACAATTTAATTCATCTCATTGGTATTTTTAACGTTCTACGTATGTCTTCAGAAGTATGCAAAAATAGATATAGCATCCTTTACAGAAAATATGAAAGTACTACCTGAAGGGATTATCAAGTAGCATTTTTATATATAACTAGCAAAATACCCGACCTTACTCGGTTTGAATTGGTTTACTCTAGATTGAAGAGATAACCAAAATATATAATGACTTACGTTTTTTGTAGAATAAAAATTTATTTTAACACCTTTCACCATCTTTATATTTTCTACAACTTACTTTGCACAAATCCTACACATGCATATCCATTCATGTTATACATTTCACATACATCGCATAATTGCTGTATGAAAAAGCTACAAAATGACGAAAGGTCATCCTAAGGTTACTACCATAAAAGACGATTTATAGGAAGATTTGGAATTCCCTTTCCTAAGTTATTTTTATGTTCAACTCAATTAATTAAAATTACGATTTACGGCGAGTGCTCTCGCACTCATAGTCAACAAAACAATAATTTTTTACTTGTGGCACTCTTGCCTCCGGTATGCGACATTGTGAAATTTTGCAATCTTCTCCTGTCATTATCACAACAAATTTTTTAATGTTGGAAAAAGTTCTAGTTTGGATTTGTAAACATTATTATTCTTTTAATAATGGTATAACTACACTTAAAATTTACTGAACATTTATACTGACTTACCTAACATTTTTAAGTCTAATACTTTGTGGTGCTGTTGCGTGTGATGAGAAGGAAAACACATTTATTAAAATAATAAATATTTAAAACAGTAAACAGCGAAGTAAAACAAAATAAAAGATGTCGCAAAAAAAATTGTTCTAAAGATATTAATTTGTGATTCAATTTTATCTCTTGATCTCGCACAGTTGCCACAACTTACAACTAAAAGTGTACAAAACTTAGAAATGTGAAATTAATTCAGAGCGAAAGAACCATAAAAAATATCACTGCTCGCGCGATCTTGTTCATTCTCGTTTCATTGAAAAATATCATCTGTCCCAAATATTCGGAAATCGTTTTCATTGCGCAAAGAATAAAAATAAGACTCGAAATAAATGAAGTATCAGAGATGAAATTCCATTTAAAAAAAAAATTTTTTTGAAGAATAATTACTTTTTCAGCAGTACTGGTAAAGCAATCGAAGTAATCGTAATATTCAATAGACATTCCAATTTTTCCAAAACTACCAAATTATGGTTGATTTAAGTATACTTACTAAGGTGTTTTAGCATGAAACTCAACTAAATATAACAATAAAGAAATGTTTAATATTGCATTCACTAAACTAATAGATAATGTATAAAATAAAATACAATGCAATCAAATATCTGGAATACAATTCATGTGATGTTTACACAAACACAAAATCGCGCATAGAACAGAAAGACGGACAGACAGACTTTCGCAACCAATGCTACTCACTAAATGAAGATAAGTACTCACTGTATGCAAATTTTCATAAAAATATCTTAAACCGCGTGGACGTGTATAGGGCACAACATACAGACAGACAGACAGACACCAAACGAGAAAAAGGCGGATTCGGCATCAGAAGGGTCCAAAACGGATAGAAAACTTAAAATGGGTCGAAAATATTGAATGTACAAACAAACACTCCATTCTTATTTATATAGATGAAATGACTTACTTGGTCTTCCTGTATCATTATCTGTATCTGTATCCATGAAGAAATAAACTGCAAATTATCAGAAGTGAATTTCGGTAAAATTTTCAAATACATTTAAAATGTAAAAGTTTATTGAAAACAAGAGACAACGGAGATTAAAAAACAAACTGCTTACTCCCAGTTAGTTAATAAGAAATAAGAGTTAATAACTTTGTTAAAAACACAGCTATTCATCATACTTTTATGTTTACCTGCTCGGTTAACCATCACAAGAATACAATTGCACAGAAAGTTACGCCGCATTGCACAAGTATTAGGAACCTTTTAATCATGTTTCACGTAAATATTTATTTCCTGGGCTGAATAAAAAATCTTTGAATAAAAAATTAGCCTTGAGAGGATTGCCGAGCTGTGTAGCTTTTTAATCCAATCAAGAATCAACTGTTTAAACATACGTTTATTATAACACAAGGCACATCAGTTTAAGTGACAAGTTAGTTCTAAGACAGTTTAGATATTAGACGACTACTTTAGATATAGAAAAATACTATTTACATGAAAATTTGACAACAATATCTCAACATTCCGAAGAACATATCAAACATGTCCGGAGTCTACAATAACCTCCGTCGTTCTCTGTAGTACCACTCACCTTGTGATAGACGGTGTTATCGAGCCTGTGACCCCAAGTCACCTGTCTCTATAGCCTTGAAAATAACTAAATATAAAACATTCTA
Organism: Metellina segmentata; assembly: GCA_947359465.1. Taxonomy (NCBI): domain Eukaryota; kingdom Metazoa; phylum Arthropoda; class Arachnida; order Araneae; family Tetragnathidae; genus Metellina; species Metellina segmentata. Next base: position 102,122,964 of record OX375873.1, on the reverse strand, counting down.
TTTATAGCATTATTCCATATACTTGGCTCACACAGTTCGCTCTGAATTATGTGGTCCAAGTGTACCCACATGCATCCTATCTTTGGTTGGACCGAGTAGTACTCGCAAGCTTCCGGTACACTAATATATGCCTACGAACTGCTTCATATACCTCACGTTGACATGGCGTGGATGTTTTGAGAGTGGGGTGCCAGATCAGGTGTTGCCTCGTCATCTGACCGTGGTTCAAAACTACGTGGTGTTGTCCTCTGTCTTTCCCTTGGGGATGGAGTCCAAACCGCCGCCAATAACTCGCTGTGTCGCTGCAGTGCAACGTTAATTAACTACCTACCTATTAGACAAGCCTATCCACGAATTGCTTCGATGGTATAACAAGATTTTTTTAAAACTTGTATTACGACTCCTTAATTTGTGAAGTTTTTAATTTATTTTGAACGAGGTTGTATCCGAGTATGAATTGAAGTGATAACAATAATTGTAAGCTTTAAAGAAATGTATTTGTTTTTGCTTCACTCGAACCACGGAATTTTTGTTTCGCATCAAAGTGAACGTTAAAATACTCTTTACGGATCGTAATTGAAACATATTCTAAAAAGTAAAAACATTTACTCCTAGTTTCGCAACTATATTCTTTTCCCTCCCTTTCGGAATAATAAAAGCTTCCATTTGGTATTGTTTTCTCTATGGAATGTAACTCACTTAGAATGCATTTGAATAATAATACCCTCATTTACATAATAAAAGCAAAATGCCACATCACTTCGCCATTGTATCGATATGCTTCAGAGAATTTTTGTATCAATTCCAAACGTTCTGCATAAAAATGCATGTAAGTGCTCCTCGCCCCAAGAAATGGTTGCAGAGAAAACGCGCAACCATTTCTTCGAGAACGTCAAAATAAAATATATTTTCGAGAGCTCCTGTTTTCATTCTCTCTTCTATCTTTTTGTTACTGCTCTCATATACGTATCCTGCTCATTTTTGTAGAAATAATAAAAATAAAATGCCTCTTGGTCATTTTCCCAGAAGTTTTTTTCCCTGCGAGTCAAATGCAAGGTTTTGTTGTTATTGTTTTTTGATGTATAGATGTGTTTCTGCCCAGCAGTATGGAGAGATCGGCACAGAAGGTTACGAGCATATATTCCCAAATCCTAAGGTTAAGGAATGTTTGAAAATTTTCTTTTCCAATAAGAAATGGATAAAGATGGCATCTTCGCTATAAAACAGCAGTAACCTAAAAGGTTGGTAGGGGCATTTTTGTGGAGTAAAAACCGCGAAATATATGTATCCCTGGGAAGAATAGAGACTTCTGATTTTGAATGCCTTCCCTTCCTCTACTTTATATTCTTTTGTCATTTTTTATATTTTGGAAGGTGTTTCCAGTTTATTTGTACTAAAGTTTTTACGCTCCCGTGAAAATGGATTCTTTTATTTAAATGCGAAGGAAATGTAATTTATAGAAGGGTGTATATAAAAAGGGGCTAAGAAAACAAATCGGACAGATAAATGTTCTCAAATCATGTGTTGTAAAATTATTATAAATGGCAGAAATAGAGTATTTGGATACATATTATATTAGTCACTAAATATAAAACCTGAAAAGAATTTAACTATATTGGTGCTTTAATTTGGAATATTAATTTGTATTACAAAACAATGAAAAATCAAACTGGCCAAAAACCTTTAGATTGCTCGCATCATCGACTGCTAAATTAATGGTATATTACCTTGATTATTCGTGTTCCGATTAATCACAAATAACTCTGTTTTTCGAGTAAAACTTGGTAGCTAGTTTGTTTTTTGAACTAGCTAGATTCGAGCATAGTCGAGAGGGCATTGGCTAGAACGAAGGCCGTGAAAAGAGACCGCTTAAGAGTTAACACAATAGGTACATACTGGAGCACAAATCCAAGTGTAGATTTATTCGTAATCCTACCTTATGAATATATCAGTAGCAGTTGTAGTAACACGTAGTACAGTAAATTGTTTCTGTACTTCGAGAAGTTTTTTTTCAAGTCCGTACTATCCAACTTTTGATTATTTGAAGCACATTCGGTCCACTTCGCCTCTTTACCTCAAAATTTAAAAAAATTAAGTTATCTTGTTCTTACATCCAAGTGACAAAATGCTGTTTCATTAAGTTTTTGCTTTTTTTTTAATGTTTATATTTCTGCGTCCTTACTTATTTGATATTTCAGTATCAGCAGGTAGTATATATATATACGCGCGCGCACCTTCACACAAACCTGATGGCACTTCGGAGTCAAATACTAGATGGCGCTCGTGTCATCGGCACACAATTCATTTAAATGCCAATTCTATGTCTATCACCTCTTCTAACAGCCTGAAGTGCAGTGGTAAAAAACACCTCATCAGCTCCTGTCACGGGTTCACTCTTCGCTTCTCCTCTAAATTTGGAAGTACACCCGTTGTGAGACCATCACTCCTAACATAAGAGTTTCAGTGTGTGAGAAAAAGTGTGAGGAAAAAAGACAGTTTAGTACTCGAGGCAGGATGGTCCCCTGCTTTTCATGTTGCCCTTACATTTTAGTTTCATGTAAATACTAATTGTACCGTGACAATAAACGTATCCGTCCTTCAAAACCTCTTTTTTTAATATATTATTACGAACCAAAAACAATAAAACAACCGTGGATCTTACTACAGCTATCACAGTATTAAGACAATGACAATCTATCCATTTGTGATAGCAATCTTCGAATTCAGCCACTTCTAAATTCTGGAAGGGGTATTACGGTGAACTTAGCCCATCACTGCAAAAACTAACTTCAGTTCAGTAGTACAAGTAGTTCTTCTCTATGTCTAACTCTCCAATTGATTTCGACGAGATATCTCATCCATTAAAATCAGAACAATTTTGTTAATGACGAGTTTTCTCGTCATCAAGATATTGCCTGTGTTGTTTGATGACAACGTGATATCTCGTCTGTACGAATCTAACAAAATTTGCTATCTCGTCATAATATTTTGATGATAAAGTCCTGGTTAGTTTTTTCTGAGAATGATGTTCGTCGTCCTTCAAGAACTGGTTAACTTTGCTGTTAATGAGGAAATAGAAAAGCATTAAACTAGCAAAGAATAGCAGTTTTATACAGTAGCATTCCTCCATGAAATCAGTCCAATCTTATCGCACGAATCGGATACAAGTTCTTCAGAAAACATGCCCCAACGCATACAACAAATCCACTCCCTCACGAGTTGCAATTTATATACATGAATATCACGAATATACACATTGTACGAACAATATACAGCATGTGAGTTACTTTCAATTTCATTCCACACATATAAATCACCCCCGAGGAATTTAGTGGCCATTCTCAACAATGGGCAGTGCGGATAAATAAATGCCCTTCCCCTGGACATCCCGAGCTATATATTTCAATGCCCCACATATTTCAAAGTTCCTTACATTTCCAAATGTATCTTGGTTCACAATTTATCGTATTCTTCGAGCACTCTCGCGAGAGAGCTTGGCATCTTCAGTGAATTGTTGCCACTTCTGGAATACAAATGATGGGCTGCGTGGTGAATAGGCCTTTAGGAGATCGTGCTTTCCTAATTTTCATTCCGTTGTGTGGCTTCAGGACGGAAGGTGGTGTCCAGTTTTGACAATGGTGTAGCAACGTGACATTTATGGTTTTCTTTTTGATATTTGACACAAATATACTTTTGTATGTGGATTGCAATTCCTAATAGAGTTCCTCTATGGTTTCTCTATTATGGAGTTACTAATGGAGTTAATCTATGGTTCCTCTATTATAGAGTTCCTAATGGAGTTCCTCTATGGTTTCTCTATTATGGAGTTCTTAATGGAGGTCCTCTATGGCTCCTATATTAGTTCACCTTTGATAGCCAATGTCTTGTCTCCCATATACACACACATATCTGTGTAAATAGGTTTAAATGGATGAAATATTGAGTTACTCTAGTGGTTTTGAAATTTTATTTTTTACTTATATAACATAATATATTTTACTTTTTTTGGACAGAGTAATTCAAACAAAAAATTACATTGTATGTGTAATTTAAACAAAAATTACTTAGCATTCAGAGTAACTGAAATAAAATATTACTTAGCACCCAAAGTAATTGCAACACTAAATCATTTATCACTTGTAAAACAAAACATTACTTTGCAATCAGTCATTCAAATAAAATTTTCTTAAAACACTTATTAATTCAAACATGATTGATCACAAAAACTATGGCATAAAGTAATCTTTAAAAAAATAGATTAAATGTTCGCAATTTCCGAGATCCCTTTATTGGTTCAAAATCCCCAATTTAGAGAAACGAAAGAGCCGACCAACTTGCTAAAGAAGCAGCGATGGGAGAAGCTGTTTTTAAAATCTTAGTTTAACTCCCCAAGAGTCACGCCAAACAGCTAATAAAGAAGGCAGCCCTGCAAAAATGGAAGGAGGACTGGGACACTAGCGAAACGTGAAGGAGAACCTTTACGTTCATCTAAAAGTCAACCCCAAGAAAGAACCGTGTGGATCATAACTCACGTCTTTCTATACAGGCCATGGACAATTCCCCAGTTACCTTTGTAGATTCAATCTAACATCAAGCAACTGCCTTTGCGGTCAGATAGAGACGCCGGATCATTATGTTTTCAACTGCCCAATCACGTGCCTTCATCACTTGTCAAAACCCACAGGTCAACATTACAAGACATGGGCAATTAACACAGCTAGTAAAAACCAGGCCCAAGCAAAGATTATACAAGTTATGAAGTTCCTGTTGGAAAATATTGACCTTCTCAAACAATAGCCTCGCATTTTTTTAAACGTTACACAACCAATCTACTCAGAGTGTCCATAAAAATCCACTTTTACCTGTTTTATGGACGGGGGGTAAAGGGGGACACCTGTGATGCCAAAAAAATAACCCATTGTGTTGCTCCAGTGTGACGTTAATTAAAAATACCATACCACACCATACCCTAGTTTTAGAATACGGTTTAAGAGATGAATGATCATCGCTTGTATTGATTTTGTAAAATAATAATGTATTTTCATGTGATGCTAATTTATGTATACATTTTTTCCAAAAATATATTATAAATAAACTTAAATTCGTAAGGTTATATTATTAAATAATTTTCACAAAATATATCAACTTATCAGGCTAGCTTTAAAAAATGAAATTACAGGACGAGATACATCATCTATTTACAGACAAGAAACGAAAACGGTACACATCTCCAAATGGATAATAAAATGTCCTCTCACTTTTTAACGGAAATAGACGATATCATTTTCAAACGGGGCGTATTCGCAGAAGAGGGTACTATCATGTGTCCTTTTAAACAGCTGCTAAACAGTTCCTTGTTCCGGAGAAAAACATTAGTATTCTGCTACACTATTTCTTTAATTCTAGTTTTTTTTTGCATAACATTTAACCCTACTCGTTAAATTTATCTCGTCATTTGCAAAACTGATCACATCTTGTTGCACAAGATATCTCGTCCTTCAAAAAAAAGACTGCCCAGTTTTTTATCGTGTCATAAAAAATTGGTAAAAAAATAAAATAACCCAATAACAAAATATCTCGTCAGTAGAAAAATTATAGAGCCGCGGTAACTCAATCAGTAGAGCGTCGGGCTCGCATCGGAAGGGTTGTGGGTTCTGTCCTCAGCGGAGCCTGCAATTCTGATGGTTGCGAGATCGGCGCTTTGACCTGGCTAAAGACCGTCGTGTTCGCTAATGGTGGCTGGGGCACGTTAAATAGGTCGTGGTCACAAAGTCCCCCATGTTCCCATACCAAATCAATACCTCTGGGGGTACCTAATCAGGGGGTTATCGGCTTCTGATTGGGATCTAAATTACGATATGTGTGAGTGAATGGATGTGTGAAAGGGACCTTCCTGTAAAACGGATGTGTCCTGAAGAGAAGTCCAAACCTCCGGGGCAATGGCACCCCCAATTGGGCCCTATATGGCCCGCATGACAACAACAACAACAGCAGAAAAATTGTATGAGACGAGATATCTCGTCAGAAACATTTAGAGGGTTAATCAAGTGTTCAGATATATTCACAACAGCAAAAAATTACACGTAAATGTAGTTTGGATCTGGTTTTAGTGTTTTGATTTTATTTCACAAGGTATATATATGCAAAGTAAATTTTTGTTTAACGCATAACGTTCTTTAAAACGCATAGCATCAGGCCACTAGTTTCTGTAAGTACTTATCAATGTTTAAAAGTACTAAAGTTAAAGCCAATCAAAGTGCCTCTTGATTCAAGTATATTTCAGATATTTATACGCTTGGGTTGAGTTATTTTCCTTCAGGAAAAAAAACCGGCTATTAAATTGATTTAAGTACTAATCCTTTCTTAAAACTACCAATATGAATTCAACTACATCAATAGGCATCAACCAGGCATCGAAAGATTAAAAAATGCTTCTTCAGTTTGAACTTTATAACAATGGAAACTCTATACAATACTCCAGAATTAAACTATTCTTGTTACATACAAAGTGTCTTGGAGCATTTTTATTCGACATTTTATTTATCATTATTTTTGTCATAATTGATGTAAATATTCCATACTTATCTCAAATACGGTATTGACAAATATGTAAAAAAAATCTATACATTATTCTGTCGAGTATATCACAGGAAAATTGGGACTTTCAATCCCCTATTAAAGTTTTCATTACTTTTTTTTTCAAAACTATTTTAAACAAAATGTTATTTTAAAAATCCACGTATACTAGCCTCTAAAGATATCTGCTCAATATCATACCGCCAGTGGGGTACATATTCAATGCTTCCCATTTTTAAATAATAAAGTCAAATATTTTATACGCATCCATATTTCAAAGTATTCTTATATTAAAAAGCATTTTTAGCCTACAAGTCTTCAATGTCTATGAGCAAAATAAGAAAAGTCCAATTTATGTTTTTGGGTTCTTACATAATTTACACCTATTACAGATTAGTTGCTTAACATTTTGAGTAGTATATACTACCTATAATTTTTCAAATTTACTACAGTCAAATTTATCAAGGAAAACAAACAGGTTAATTATAATTTCAGACGTTTCAACATGATTATAGGAATAATAGAACATTTGTCTTTCTTGTTAGATGGAATCTGTTCGTTCAGAACATAAAAATATAATTTTAACAAAACATAATTTTTCTTATTTTCTAAGTTTTCCATTGTTATTTCGTGAACATCAAATTAATTGGTTTTATTTTAACACTTTGCATTTAGATTATAATATCTGAAATAAAATTAATGAAAACGTAAACTGAATAAAGTGACTTCAACAACAAACTCGATAGCAACTACAATTTATAAAAGCTTTTTGGAATTTATGGAATCAAGTTATGGAATTTAATTTTGCTCTTAATTTTTAATTTCTGTTCTTCAAACTCATAAGTTTTTATAACCGTGGCTTAGATATTTTACTATATACCATTTATCCTTCATAACAAAACTGACAAAACAACTCCCTCCTTCTCGCTAAAGCTTTTAGAGTATTAAACATCCGAATTCTTAGATACGTTACGTTATATATACGCTAATGGAAGATAAATGGATTTACTGAGACTTCCCCACATAAAATATGTCATACTTTCTAAGAAACACGAGTGTCCATGGCAAAAAGCGAGCAGACTCCGACTCGGTTTAAAAACTCCTGTTCTGAAAGGCATAAAAACTAGATTCAATGGCGAATCTAGATGCTCACGTAGAGAGCGACGTTTTAATACCGTGTTTGCAACCTTTATTTCCTTGCGCAGTCTCATACCGAAAGGGACATGCTACCCAGTCTGCAGTTTTACAGCGACAGCATTTTGGAATCTTGTCGTTTATGGCGAAGGCCTTACGGTCCGGATGTACGTGACGGATGGGACGCTTCGTCGTAATCCAATAGGCTGATTTATACAAATGCGAGGACGCCTGAGACCACCATCTTTGGTCATTATTGAGGTTTACCAATTTTAGATAGCTACATCGTTTCGGTACAGCTACACTCTACGTTTATGAGTGATGGCAACGGCTTGGCGATTTTTCTTGGCGCACTTCTAAAGTCGCCAAGGAAATAATTATTTCTTAACTCTTTTTCCGTCACAAATTTGTTTTCTTTTTGCAACACACTTTTTAAACACATTTCAGAACGTTTTGAAAAGTATATTTTTTAAAAACTTTCACAAAAAGTAGTAAGCTTAAGCACATATCAAAACACACTAAGCTACGAATGTTTGGTAAGAATACCCTGAAACTTATCAATTAATTACACTAAATACAGTGGGCATGTTGAAAAAAAAAGATTTACAAAAGAAAAAGAGCAAGAACTAATACAACCTGATAGCGTCAGAATTCTTTCGTAAAAAAATAATGAAAACGAAAATGGTCAAAGTTATAATACTCTGAAAACTATTTTAGTAAAATAAAAATTCCACAACTGTCAAAATACAAATAAATGGACCAATGGTATCACAGAAAACGATTTAAAAGGACCAATGCAATCAAAGGATATTTTAAAAACAAAATAACCAATGGGAGAAAAGAAAAAATTTCGAACAAATCAATGAAATCAAACGATTTTAACGGATTTTGGAAGAACTTTCCAGAATATTTAAAATGAAAATTGAAAGTTTCCGTTTGCCGAGGTTGCCATGAAAACCACAACAGCCGTAACTAAAGATGTGCTGCCTTAATTTATCGTAACTCGCTACCAGAAGTGCGACAAAAAAAATCGCCAAGCCGTTGCCATCACTCATAAACGTAGAGTGTAGCTGTACCCATCGTTTCAGTTAAGATGGAGCCTTTGTGTGCAGATGGAATTGCAGACAGAGGTTATTTTGCGTTTATATGCACTAAAACTAATCACTAAGAATAGATATACCCTTAAAATATGATCCATCGCAACTTGCATACATACTCACTTAGTTGGTGAAGTGGATTGAATGTATGAATTTTAATGAACGTCGTCTTAGAGCTGAAACTCACAAACTGACATATTTTCGCAGAAACCAATTGCTTATTTTCATGATGATGACATCGGAAATTATACTCATTACACTAAGACATATTAGGGATGCGACATCGATGTCAATGTTTTATAAAAAACATCGATGTATTGAAGCCGTTGTTTTTTTGGACATCGATGTTTATATTTGTTGATGTTTTTACGTTGTCGATGTTTTATTTTCAAATGAAAAAAGTACCAATATAAAAATTAAAAAAATAACTAAGTAACATAATTTTCATAACCAGTAAATTGAACATACTTTTAGACCAAAGTGGCCAAAGGTGAAGGGTCTGAAAAGTAAGGAGTCGACATCGATGTTGATGTTTTCAAAACATCGATGTCTTATAAAAACATTGTTGTATTTACCATCGATTTATTTGAGTCGATATTTGTTTAACATCGATGATTTAACAATAGCGATGTTTTTACGTTGTCGATGTTTTATTGTTGAATGAAAAAAAAAATAAGAAAAATAACCGTGCAGCTAAGTATTTGTCAGTGATGGCGACATATGTCCCATCAGAAATAGTTTTTTCCCAAACTGGTGAGATAGTTAGTGAAAAAAGAAGTCGGCTAAGGTGGAGAAAGTTAACAAACTACGTTTTTTACAAACAACGAATAACAAATATTGGGTCTATAATAATTATAGGCCCCAATGTTTTTTTTATTTACAGTTTATAAAAATTAGTTTGTTGTGTTTCCCCCATAAGTTTATAAGTAATTAATAATAACTAACAATAATTATTGTTAAGTACCTACCTAATTATACTTGTTGTTAAATTGTACATATGTCAATTTGTTGTAAATATTATTTTATTTCATGCTATTCGATTTGAAAATAAAAGATTTGTTAATTGTTCTTATTAATGTTTTTGACTTTGTTTTTAGTTAAAAAAAAGTCTTACTTATCAATTAATATATAAACATGGCAAATTACATATTAAATACACCCCCCCCCCCACGGCGAACATTAATGTTTGAAGTTGCTAAACCAGTTTTAAGAAATGGGGGAAAAGTTTAAATACACTGATGTTTAAAAACATCGATGGTTATTGAGCGATGTATTATAAACATCGATGTTTTAATTTTGAACATCGATGTTTTGCTGTCGATGTCGCATCCTTAATACACATAACACTCTCATATTGTAATAGGTTTTAAAGAAATCTAAGATTAGCGAAATGCTTATAACTCATATTTCTTTACTTTAAATCTAAAAGTTAGTTTTCATACAGCTGTGCATTAAAAAATGCAATTTATTAGATCATGTTCTAATCCAATGATAAGCTTACTTTTGCGTAGGTATGATACGTATTTTCACTAATGTCATACTGAGCAACACAACGGAATTTATTGGCGACGATCCGGGATCGAACTTGAAGGGAAATATTCGAGGACAACGCAATTTGAACCGCTGTCGGATGAAGAGGTAAAATCTGAGATTCACCCCTCTCTCCAAACTTCCACACTACGCCAAAGTGCGGACACATTTCAGGCTATATTGTTTGACAGATTTGATTGCACCAGTTCCCTTTGTACACTACAGTCTTAGGTTGGATTCGAACTCGTAACCCTCCGGTTGCTAATCCATTAATTTTCCAACCGGGTTACCGCGGCCCGTCAATCATTGGGTTTTTTAGATTTCCAAAGAGGAGCTAGAAAACTGTTTACTATTTATGTTTTCAAAATTAAAAATGTGCTTATAGTTTGGAAAATTATCTTTAGCCTTCCGTGAGTCTCACCCCAATATAAACGTTCGGTCCTTACTACATGCTTTCTAGCATGTTTTGACTTCCTTGACTAATACAATCGTACATAGTATTCTTTCAACTAATATAAATGGTTAAATAGTCATTGTATGTGATTCTTTTAATTTATTTCTACATGCGTCACAAACAATACAATTACGACAACTTTTCCCAAAAGTTCTTTTGTAAACTAAGTTCATAAAGGTAGGAAGGTAATGATCTGCGAGGAGCAGATTGTATGGGGATGGTCAAGGATCCCCAAGAGAAACATCAAGTTAAAAGAGAAAACTTCTATCAGAAACAAGTCATGGACAATGGAAGAGGACTTGATCGATGTCTACAGAATTGTCCCATTTGTAGAATGCTGACAAATCTTTGTGTGCTGGAGTAAAAGTAATGCCACACAACCTAGAAATGTCGTGATTCTTCAGAGGGTTAAAACCAAAATAAATGCCATTTTCAAAATAGTAAATGTTTGTCACTACCACGTAATGACTTGAGGCATTAATTTTGGCATGGTGATCACTCAAATTGAAAGCCAAAGTTACGCAGTTGCTTAAAAAGTTAATAACCTCTGTAATATTATGGTGTAAATTATCAATTATTTTAAAATTTGTCAATTAAATTATTTTAACATCGAAGGCTGAGAGGTATTATGTATGTTTTAGTAATGAATGAGATAGTAAGCAGTTACTCTATTTTGACAAAAACGGGTATCAAATTACGGGTGCCAGAAGTAGTATTTGCTGGTTAAATGATTGGTTTAAACATCATTTTTGTTTAGGAAATTATCATCCGAGAAATTACAAATATATTCTTAATTTATTCCTTTCGCTAAATGTGTGTGGATGGATTTAGATGTGCAAACAAAAATGCATCAATTACTTTTAAACATACGATAAATGTGCACAAATTTCTACGGTATGAGAGAAAAAAAATAGACGTTCTCATTTAATAATGCATCATTTGAGTAATTCAATAAACTAAAACTCGGCTGAAAGTTAGTAATACAGAAGACAAAAGTAATTTGTGGAGTAAAATCAGTCTTAAAGGTATTCTATTTAGGTGGTATGAAATTTAACAGTTAAATTGATAGAAAATAGATTATATAAGTCGGATGGTCAGTGGAATAATAAAAATAGGATAGATCGTAAAATTTGGCACGATTTATTTAATTTGAAAGTGAAATTTTTTTTATGAGATTCATAAGTGTAAATAAATTGTTGGATATATTTTCGCAATGAGAAATTACCCTTTCGAATCCAATTTTATACGAACTTAAACAATAGAAGAAAATATTAATAGAGCTCATCACCATCTGATAATAGAATGTATCTTTGAGTATAGCTGTATATTTTAAAGAAGTAAGAACAATATATCTTCACAGAAAAGAATGTCATTAAAGTATATCAATAAATGACAGACATATCAATGAAGTTTAAAAAATACTTACAATGAAAGACTGAGATTATTCATTTTGGTAATGTAACTACTCCATTGGTATTAGTATCTTTCTTGAAATTTTAGATACAACAACTGAAAAATCACTGTTTGTTCAACAATTCAGGATCTTGATCTGAACATGATGTTCGTAGCGATTCGAAATCCCTTTTACTCTGTAGGTCCATTTTTAAAGAGTAAATCCAATTCTTCTGAAAAGAACTAACATAAAACATTATTTTAACAACATAAAATTGGTCAAATTTGCGTTTTAAAAGTAGTAAAGCTTTTACTCTCGAATCCATACAGTAAAATGGTATTACTGAAAATATTGGCGAATATAACTTTTTTTTTATTATAGAAATCTCTTGCAAATAAATCTTCAATACTTCGTTATTTACCGAGACACGTCTAGATTTCTTTTTCGTGTAAATAAAGGCAACAAAAGAAATAATTCTCTTTTGGTGAACCCAATATGGAGTTGGCCTTATTTTACTGTCAGTATTTATTGCTCATAAAGTAAGTTTTGTTCTCATTTGGGGACCAACATTATTAGTAGCCTTGGACATGGAGATTCTACTGTTCATATCGTACAAACAAGATCGGCAGATGCTTAATAGTGTGCATATAAGATACATATTTATTGTCACCTTAGGGTTCTCCTTTTCGAACACAATTGCACTCACTAAACAACTTTGAAAAGCATACTAAACATGGAGATACAATTTAATATTACAGCGTTTTGTATTGTTTCCAAAATTTGTGGCAAAGAAGGAAATTAAATTGTCGGGATTGTAACACACTGTGCTCTAGCACCGGGAAATATGCGCAGATTGTTGTCGGAATTTTCTAGGTCACCGCTTTTTAAACAGCTCTCTGCCTTCGTACACGTAAAACTTTACATGTACATTATACGAAATTTTATCTTCTTGCCTTCCTTATCGCATTTGTGGATGTGTACTGTGAGTTTTTGTAAGTTTATTTGCACTCACGTTCAGGCATTCGAAAGCCATAATAAATCACAAACCAAGAGAAAATCGTTCATGGCAGCAAAGCTAAATTAAGAGATATATTTTAACTCAAACTCGTGAACTTACAAAGAGGAAACAAGACATGCACGTGGAAATGGATAAAGCTCAAAACACTATTCGAAAAAGCAAGGAAACTACTGAGAAAAGAGAAGGAGGTCTGGATTTATCTGAAGCAGCTAAAACACTCAGTCAAAGATTTTTAGAAAAGTTTTAAAATTTTGCAAATTAATTAGTGTGTACCTAATACAATGTTCAGATTAAACATATCATATTTTTAAAACACTTTTGTATGTCAATAACGTATAGTACACATTTGAAGGCATACGATTTATGAGACATATTGTTTACAAATATATACTGAAAAATTTTAAGATATGTATATCGCTTACATAAAAAAATTGATGGATATAAAAGGTAAAATTTTATTTGTAAATATATATTTTAAAACATGGGCGTGTGTGTTTTTAGATTTCCATTTTTTTCTAGGGACAGTAAAATAAAAAGCAAATTTGAAATTGAGTGAATTTTACTTACGTTAAATTAGTTAAAAATTTTATAATCTGGATTTTCCTATTATTTTATTCAATTTTAAAATAATAAATTTGAGTGAGTAATAATATGAGATTTAGTTAGGGCGTAATAATTTCATAGGCCCTACATAAATCGCGTTTATTTTCTTAATTATATGTTTGTTCGAAATAAGTTTGTCCCTCCAGATTCTGTAAATAGCTTTTTATGTAATTTGTTGTAGTAATATACATAGGGAATGGAATAACATTCAAGTATGAAGTTGACTTTTAATAGCATTATCAATAATCAGTTTCTTTTGCTAAGTTTTGATACAATTAATTCTATAATTTTTCTGTCACACAACTGGTAGTAATTTTAGTTCCCACACATTTTTATATAAATACATACAAATTTTATTCGTATCATATGATTATAATATCGAGAAGTTATAATTAAAGAAAAGTGCTGTAGTAGACACGTACTGAAAACCATTACGCAAATATTTCAATGGAAGGAACGTTGCAAATTCGTAAAATTAAATATATTTAACTACATTAATTATTTAAAGAACAACATTTAAACTGTTAATGAGAAGTAAATTAAAGTTTTTGAAAGGGGTTCAAGTAATTACAATGAACTACTCAAACACAGGATCTAAGATATGTAACTCCTCTGTATTTCTCCTATCCATTTAATAGCAATGAAATTCTTCATGATACGTTTTCATGAACTTGTTTGAGAACCTGGAAAAAATATTTTCCTTTATTACGAAGAGTTTAAATTAAATAAAATGTTTTGCTCCTATTTGTATTTGCATTTTTCTTGCTTCAATTAAGTTGTAACTGTGCTTTCATTATCCAAGTTTACATATGATAGTTGTTCTAACATGTTTCACATTCACTTTTTGCTCACGCAAATCCGTAATATATATAAGAATCGTGATATCTGTACTAGACATCATACCATAGTAATTTGTCTGGATATCAACTATGAAATAAACACTAAGCACAGTTGACTTTTGGGTTAGACCAGAATGCATCCGTCGGGATAGGAAACATTTATCTTCTACTTGGCCAAAGAAATGGTGTTGAACACTTATTTCAAGTTTAACAATTCATCATTCATTTGGATGCCTAAACTTCAGGATTAATATATTTTGATAGGCAGTTGAATAAGCGTCTCATTCCATCAACACATCGGGCAATTGGCGACGGTGCTGTATCAAACCAGAAAGGAAAGATCAGACAACAGCTCATAATTTTGAAGAACTGTCAAACGACAAGGCCAAAACCTGAGCTGACACTCCACTCTCTAAATATCCACACCACGTCAAAGTGAAGATATTTTAGGCCACGACAAATTTAACATACATTCTCTCACATCAACATCGGTCTTTGGTACTGAATGAAATGGTGATATGAAATAAAAATAATATTTCCTTTAGTTGAATTAAAGTCGTACTAGAGCAACACAACGGACTATTAGCGTCTGTCCTTTATCCATCCTGAACGTAAGAGTCGAAGAAAACTTCTCGTAATTTTGAACCACGGTGCGATGACCAAACCAACACTTAAACTGGCACTCCACTCCATACAGCACACCGGGAAGACATATTAGGGCACGACAAGTTTAACGTGAATCAGTCCCCACATACTAAAAGACGGTCTTTAGTTGGATCGAGTTTCGAGCTCGAAACTTTCCGTTTGCGCCTACTCTTCCAACCGGGCTAGAGTTGGACACTATATATTAATATTTTAACATCGCATTGTATTAAACATGGACGTAAATTACCAATAGTTAAGTTGTGAACTTGCTGAATAGAGTAAACACATCCTCTCTGATATAGAAGGTTTTGGTTCATAAGCAATGAGTGTGTAGTAGATTCTCCAATTGAGGTATGGGATCAATTTGGGGTTTTTAGATGTAACAATTGTTTAATTACATTCATTATATAGTCACTAATGTAGTGTACGTAGGGGGGCTGGTGCTTGTTAAATCAATTTTGGCGTCAGATGTTCTGACGTGTGCGTGGTGTGAAATTTGGAAAGGTGGGATATCCGCTCAAGCGTTAACTACGTTTTGTGACCGTGGTTAAAAATACAAGCTGTTCGCCGAATGTTACCCTTCGAAATTAATCACGGACCATCTCCAATAGCCAGCTGCGTTTTCCAGTGTGACGTTAGTTCAACTACTAGGATATCTACCTTAAAAATATACGATGCATGATTTTAGCAAGTTAACCATGTTTAAAATATAATTATCAGTGACTAACTATACGGATAATTTGAATTTCATGAGTAACGTATATTTGTAACTATTTTCTATACAGATATTTTTTTTATTATGGTTTTTACGAGCTCTATTCTGACCCTATAAGCTGTTTCTACGAGATATCTCATCCATCAAGATCTTATCACTTTGTATGATGACGAGATGTTTAATAAGATACTAGACAACTTTCTTCTATTGAGATATTTTGTCCAACAAGATCCGGGCAGTTTCGATACTGAAGAAAAGCCTCAGGAGACAACTATGGAAAGGGTTAAAGAATATTCTGCGTTTTTCTTCTGGTAGGTATTTTTGATTAACATTGCTCCGGAGCAACACAACCTCCTGGTATCAAACCTGAAGGGAAACATCGGACGACAACACCACGTAATTTGGAACCACGGTCAGACAACGAGGTTACACCTGAGCTGGCACCCCATTCTCCAAACTTACACACCATGCGAGTGAACTTTTCTTCTGGCTTGTCGAGACAAATCAATTGAGCAATATCTTGCTAAACTAAATAATTTCATGTTTTCGTCGAGATTTGAAGGATACTGAAAACCCGTCTCATTTATGTTCCATTTGGTATTTTTTTTTCGAGTTTTATGTCACAAGGATCTACTTAAACATACATTACTTTAAACATATTAAATGTCGTACACACAGATTGTATCGTATACCGAAAACACATATACACTTATCACATTTCAAAGACCTTCTTTTCGAGCACATTAATCCAATAGTATAAACACCGAGTAGAATGTAAGCAAAACAAGAAATTCAGCAGTGTTTTCTTCAAGTGACAAAACTGTCTGCCGACAAACGGCAAGTTGGACGCTTCAAAATAACATATTTATGTAATGCGTGTTTACTAATCCCTATGTAGCAATATTAAGAGTTAAAAATATAAATGTAGCTGTCGAATACAGGTGTGAGATTACCACCACGAGAGCTACGTGATGAACACATGAAGACTGGTAAAATGAATTAGTAATTATAAACACATAAATTAATCAAACATAAAAATCCGGCAAGTCCACCAGAGCGTGGTCTCAAATGATGGACAGGATATAAAATGAGACGATTATAGTTTTTACTAAGTTTAGCTTAGAACAGAGATTAGGAGTGAACGCTGCGATGTCCTCAGTCTGCACAAACTGTACAGTATATATGTTTATAATTAATCATTTATGGACAGATTGCGTTCCTCTCTAAGTTCATCACAGTAACATATAGCATACCTCTCTATCAGATCTGTTATAATAGGTTAATCCTCCCTAGTGGTTTATCTTCGTGTCGAAAACTACCTTGTAGTGGCCAGATTATGATGCTAAAATCTGTTCCAAACTATCATCAGTTCTGGGCAAGAGACAATTTGTTTATTTTCTTAGCGTAAGTGTAGTTTTGTCTCGACCAGGTACTTCTTCATTGAAAAAACAGACCAGGTATGGCTAAACAAGATATTTCTTCACTAACAAAATCGGGCAGATCTTGATGGACGATATATTCCGTCGAAATCACTTGAAGGGTAACGTTATGCAGTAACCCTTCATGAAAGAGTACCTCTTGAGTACCCCTTGATGGAAGAGTAATAGAATCGTCACCCGATCGTTGCGAATTTGAATCCAACCAATGATCATTGTGTATAAAGTGGGGGGGGGGGGGCTGGTGCGCATTAAATCTTTCGTGGACCCAATTGTCCTCACTTAGACGTGATGTATACGTTTGTAGAGTGGGGTGCCAGATCATGTGTGACCTCGTCATCTGACAGTGGTTCAAAATTACGTGTTATTGATCTTGTATATTTCCTTTAGGTTTGATCCCCGACCGTCGCCAGTAGCATGTTGCTGCCGGTCTACGCTAATAAAAATATCTACCCACAAATCTCCCTACCACTTTTTTCCAAGAGAGGCTATATTAAATGACTCCATTTGGAAACCAAAAATATCTAACTCTTCCATGAGTATGAAAGCATGTAAATGGAAACCACACACATATTCTATGACGTTTCGCAAAACCTGCCAAACTCCGAGCAACGGAATGCTTCGTGCTCCACTGGATCAATCACACGCACCCGCTCCGAAATTGCAGTTTTCTGATCCTCCTCCTGTGATGTTTTCCCTCGCAATATCGGGCCGAGGAGTAATTTTACTGTCACCAACCCGAAAGGGTTCGCGAGCGAGCAAACATTAAACTTTGCGCGTAGGATTAGAGCTGGCCCCCCTGACCAAAGGAACTTGTTTAACGCATCCGTGCACCGATACGGCCACAAGGGGAGCTAATCCCGTCTGTAAATTTACACAGAGGGGCGTCCTCAGCCCTCGACGCCCCCTTTTCCAATAACGTTGATCACCACTTCATCAACATCAATCGCCCAATCTTCGCCTCTTTGGGCCGCTGTCTTCTATCAATTAAGTTTCGCGTCCTCCGATGAATTTGCCAGAGGATGCCTGGATTGGGAAGAAGAAGGTGGGTTTCATTATGACTTCCAGAGGGAGGGTAAGGTTTCGACTGCCGAGGATGACTCCGGACACGTCGGGTAAATAAGAGGAGTGGATGAAAAAAAAGGGGCTGGGGAAATATTAATCATGTAGTTTTAAGGATGGAAAAACAAACTCTATTTGTAGCTCTTCAAATGTGTGCTCTGGAGATGAAGTCTTACCGTTTCCATTGGCGATGAAACGGAGCTATTGTCACAGTTATTGATTGGTAAATGTTTTCATTGAGACTTGAGGGATTGTATGTCATAGCAAAAGATTATTATTATACTAGGATGTGAAATTATAATTAATTTTCCAATTGAAATATGGGGTTGCAGTACCCCAGATGGTATAGATAGTAGATTTAGCAAACGGAGGAACGCGAGTTCGAAATTTGATATTCCGAAAGACCGTCGTAAACGTGGGGGGGGGGAGTCTGGTGAAGATTAACTTATACTTATCGTAACATCTAATGTCCTCAGGAATTGATGAAGACCGATGCCTATAGTCCAATAAAAGTGCTCTAGTGTGACGTAAATTTCGGTACTTATTAACTGAAACATAACATGACAGTATATGTATACAATGGGTTTCTAACGTCCTGTACATTCTTCAAGGAGGGAGCAGACAAAAGAACTATATTTTCAGAAAGTTGTATATCCTCAAGCGTCTCCCCTATGTCTTTCTAGGAGGTATAGTATTGCAATACAGCATATTTGTGAACATTTTTATTTCCTAACTTTTGTTTGACAGTTGTTACGTGTTGCGTTCGAACAGAAGATGTTCAATTTCGCTTCCACACTACCAATTATCGCTTGATGGAATCAACACATGGATTGCCATACAAACTAATGAAGTGCCGAATTGTAGAACAGCGACCTCTAGCAAATCCAGGTTGCGCTTGTGGACATACAAAAATACGGCCTAATTTTTGTCGTTATCTCCCCTTAAAATTCATACAGAAAGTTTTAAAACACCCTGTATTACAGAAATTTAGTTTTTCGTTAACATATAAAATATCCGACACTTGCTCGCGATATTAAAAAAGGATTTTAGCAAGATTTTCGTACAATTAATTAAATTACAAACATTGATAACATATTCATAATGTTTTGCAACTTTTCTACATTATTCTGAATAGGTACATATAAAAATCCCAAAGCATCAATTAAAAGTCTTTCCATTACTTAACATATTGAGATCGAATAGCAAATAGAAATGAATACAATTTTTAAGAAATAATATTTCTAATCACCACAATGTCACAATATTAGTAATTTTCATGTGTTAATATGTTAAAATAATGCAAAACTTAAATGTGACATCATAGAGATTGCGAAATATATTAACTTGATACAGAATGGCGGATTTATGTTTCAGCCGCCTAGGGGTTACCGGAAAAATGTCACTCCCTCAACATGTTATTTTATTTTGGTAAACATTTTTGCTTATTGTTTTATTTTTGTGTCTTGTGCCTTTGGTATTTAAAAAAAATATGTTTCCCACTTGGGCTAAGTAATAATTTTACTATATCTCCTTAATGGTGAGAGCTAAATGGGAATTAACTCTATGACTATTAAAGTTCAAGGAGCAGATCTATGGTGGTTCGAAACAAATACGTTTATCTGTTATTCTGGATTAATTACAATGATAATGATATATACAATTTAGTAACAATGATGATAAAAGTAATAAACGATACCCATGGATGCATCCTTTAATACCTAAAGAAATAGTGGGAGAGAAAACTTTAGTAACGAGAGTTTAAGTGGTTAGTAAAATCAGAGCTCGATGCCATGGCGGCAAAATCGGGGCTCTGGAGAAAACGCTAGCTTTCTCGAAAGAGAGAGAGAGAAAGCCTAGCAAGGTCTTCCTTAAGAAACTAGAATACCCAAAGAAAATTGCCCTCTTTCGGACTGGGGGTTATCCCCTCCCAAACAGGTTGCTAATACGCGCACTTAAAGCCAATCGCATTACCAGGGCAAGTATTTATCGCCCTCTTTGGGATTGAGCCTTACAGGCTATAACCCCTTAAATCAGCCATTGGCTTGATACATGCTACTGTGTACTACAGTTATATAAACAAGCAAATTACGATAAAAGTCCTGATAATGTACACATTCGTATTCATAGTAGTCCTATAATCATGAATCCAAATGCGTGTAAATATAGGTTTTGCAATTGATTAACAGCAGTAACTGAATGTCGAAAGAATTGTCTTACTATTATGTTTTATAGGAAATATTCTCTATTTTTTTTTTGGGGGGGGGGACTACTTGAGAACCAATTATTCGAATGGTCAGAGTGCTAATTTCTGGATCTAAAAGTTTTTGGTTCTAATCTGGGTGCATGTCATGAATGTTCGTCCATTCTGAGAGAGTTTTCTCTGTATAAACGGGTTGAGTTTAGAATGTATTTAGTAGCCTCTATGTAATGTATTACCAAATATGATATCAAAATTATAAAAGAATGTCACTTCTTACATGATCTGTTATTTCTGTTCAAAGTGATTCCACAGCATAGCCACATTTTAGAGTATAAGAATCATCCTCCTGTTCACTGTCTCATCGTGGCAAGGGTATACTACTGGGAGGACTGGGTGAAGTGCGACAGGAATTTTTCTTCTAGTATGGTCAAGTCACCCTAAGCGTGAAGGTCAATCCGTATATCTAGCAAAATGCTAACATGCAACTCCTGAAATTAAGTCAAACTTCAGCTATTTATTCTACCTCTCTAAAATGAAGCTGCAATTCTGTACGTATGCTTTGCTATAGCTCCTGTGTGATCAGAAGTTGGTCTCTGTTTGACAGGTCATGCTTTGATCAAAGTGATAAAGAAACAATTACACGGCATACGAAAGTCTATTGCTTAATAAAATCTAACAGTATTGTTACAAAAATGTCTATAGCTTAGTAAAATCTAACGGTATTGTTATAAGAATGTCTATAGCATTGTAAAATCTAACAGTATTGTTACAAGAATGTATATATCATATCGAATTCTAGCAGTATTGTTCCAAAAATGTAACAGCAGTAATTTTTTAATATTATTGTGTTCAAAGTTAACAGTTTAATACATCAAATATAGTTAATTATATTATGGTGTAAAATTATCAGTGTTCTGTAACACAACTCCAAGCAATTGCAATTGTTCTGCGGGCATTTTGTCCGAATTTTAAAAACTGCAGTAAAATCAAAAACAGACGTAAAAAACAACTATCGGCTACATATGTAGCCTACATATTTGTAATAAAACATCAATATTAATTAACTTATTTAATTTAAATTCAAGATACATTTTCAGAATTTGCAATTCTGTCGATAACTTTTTAAGTTACATATATTGTCACTGACATAGAAGATGGGTTATTTATAAAGTGTTTGTGGTAATTTGGGCGGTCTAGGGAAGTTGTTGAAAGAAAAGAAATTAAAGAAAAGAAAGAAGAAAAGAAAAGAAATGTGTAGCAGGAGCGCGCTTTGGCACTGCAGAACATCGTAACGTATGACTAAAAAAAACTCTCAAAATTTTGATAAAATTAAGGAAAAACTGTTCTGTAAAGACTTTGTTCTGCGACGTACAACACGGTTTTAAGCAATTTCTGCTTCCGGAGAACATCGAGTTGATATTTGGAATTTGAATAGTGTTCGGTATGAAGGTATGTTTTATCTGGATACCACTTGTTTATGAACAAATTTAAAAAATTATTCTACAACTTTAACCCACAATGTTGAAACCACATGATATTTCGTCCAACGAGACCTGACCAATTTTGCTAATGAAGAGATATTTTGTCATCAATATATTGCTTTTTTTTTTAGGACACGATCAAAATCTGGCTGATTTTTCTAATGACAAGCAACCTTGTCTATCAAAATCTGGCTAATTTTGCTACTGACAAGATACCTTGTCTATCAAAATCTGGCTAGTTTTGCTAATGACAAGATACATTGTCTATCAAAATCTGGCTAGTTTTGCTAATGACAAGATACCTTGTCTATCAAAATCTGACTAGTTTTGCTAATGACAAGATACCTTGTTTATCAAAATCTGGCTAGTTTTGCTAATGACAATATACCTTGTCCATCAAAATCTGGCTAGTTTTGCTAATGACAAGATACTTCGTATAGACTACCACCAGGAGGGTTAATACAATTTCGGACTAATGAAAACAACTTTCAAATTTCGGCCTACAGAATTTAATTGATAAGTTTCATATTCCTTTACCAACACTAAAGCATACCAAATACCCTCAAGCATACCTACACTGCCGTGTCTAACGAAATAAAACTTAGCCTGAGAATCCTATTCGAGAAATCTGCAGCCAGCTTAAGCTTGGAGCAGAGGGAAGCTTTCTTACCGTCAATTATTAATCCCAAACTCTTATCATAGCGAGGGCCTCAGTAAAGAAAGATGATCTCAGTTAAGACCAACGAACTAATTAAATAAAGGATGAGCATAAATATTTAACTACGTCATCAAATTTCCCAGACGCAGGCCGCCGAAGAGTTAAGGGAAAACGGCTCCCAGTCATTCGCAGTCTCTTAATAGCCCTAAGGTACATACGAAATTAGCCATTTACATCAAAACAAGATAGAGGGGAATCAAATCTGGTCATTTTACGCGTTAACAGTAATGATCCGCAAGATCTGAAAGGCAGAGGGATTCCAGGGGAAGTGGCCGCATCCTGTAATTACAATTGCACTTCCTCTGCAGAGAAAGATTTTATTCCCCTGTCGGCTGTTAACGTCTCGATGATCATCTGCAATTCGTCAACCATCCCCCCGTGGGAGCTCCTCGTTTGTGGTTGGAATTACAGAAGCGGTGACCAGGATTCCACCAGCAATGTCGAAGAAAGTGGATAGTTTAGACAGTGTGTATTATGGCTAAACATAAATTAACCATCTTAGAGTTATAAGATATCATAGTGGTGTGATGTTTCTTTTACTCCACAGCACACCTGGGGACTGTACAACCGCATATTTTGTGTGAAAGAATCCGTGGATTATTTCAGCTTTCGGAAAGATTCCACAGCACTTTTCATTGGAGGAATTTCCTTTGGAAATATTGAATCCTAAGATGATAAGTTCTGTGGAAAGATTCAATCAAAAGATCACTATGATATCTTTCCTTGGAAACGAATCCTTTGGATAGATTATTTTGATCTATTTCTTTGAACAGAATCCTTTGGAAAGATTCTGTTTGTCTAATTCTTGAAATGAATCATTTAGAAAAGAATTGATTGTATTGCTCATTTCCATACAATAGAATAATTTGGAACTATCCTACTGCGCCTTTCTTTGGAAGTGAATCTTCTTGAAAAATTCTGTTGGCAATTTACTTAGAATAGAAGCTTTTGGAGTGATCCTGTTGGAAATAAATCGTTTGTAATCCTTGGACATAAATCATTCGGAAATAGTCCGTTGTTTATTTCCTTAGAATCGAATCCCTTGGAATTATCCTGCTGCGTCTTTCCTTGCAAGTGAATCCCTTGGAAATATTCTAGAAGATACAGAGGGCTAAAGATAGTTAAGAGCCATGCAGAGAAGACTTCAGATTTCGAAGTGCAATTATGTGCGTGAACTCTAAGGGCTAACCAGGCGTATGGTGAAACAACTGACCATCCCCTCTCACTCATTGAACTTTTCTTAGACTACAATTCCACCTGTTCTAATTAATCTACCCAATAAGAAGACGTGATATGCTTTATTTGGAAGAAACAGTTAGCATTAAAGAACAATAAATCCGTAAATAAATTTTGATAAAACACTTACTTTAGATGTTGTCTCTTCGGTGGAACCTAAACGACAACAATCTAAGTGACGTCATTTTCAGAAACACCTATCATATCAGACAGACTGCATTCCACCATTAACTTGACAGAAATTGCTTATTGTAATTCATTGTTAATAAAAAAAAATAGAGCATATATAAAATTAAACAATATGTTGGTAATTAATTAAAATAGTTTCGTGTTTAATTTCATTAATATCATTATAACTGACTCTAACTTTGCACAACCTGTTTTCTTTTTACCATTCAATAGAAGCATAACTTAAGAAATTTTTTCAGTCATCTTACCATAATTCAAAATGACGAGGTATTGTACTTACAGTTTTCGTTTCAGGAATGATCTCGAAAAGTCTCCAATTACCCGTTGTATTGATCCAGTGCAATGCAAATTCAACTACCTTCCTATCAAAGAAATTCCTCATTAAAAACAATTTAATCCAAAGTGGTAAAAACGTTTAGTGAGTCAATAAAAAATCTGAAAAAATGCAGGAAAGGGAAACACTGACTACACTACAAACAAAACACTACAAACAAACAGAATGTATGTATTATTATTAGTATTGAATTAGTCGTTGTAAAAACTAATATATTATTCCAATAGTACTTAAATCGAATTAAACATTAATAAGTCCTAGGTATTTATTAGTAGGATCATTTTTAAGTGCGAGTAAAAAAAAAAAAAAAAAAACCCAAACATTTTAAGTGGTAAGTTACACTGTTTTAAACATTTTCAGATCATTTGAATCCACTGAACAAAATTTAAACAGTATGATCTAAAAATCAACAAAAGAGAATAAACACTGGCATTAATTATATTTTAATTTTATACATCTAAGTGATTTCTTAATTTTATGACATTTATTGAGTTGGATATATCGGGTTTATAATAGTTAACCTAGAAACTAAAGTACACTGGCCTCCAATAGTTAAGCACGCGATGGTAAAATCAATAAAAATACAAAAATAATGATTTGATTAATACAAAATTGCACTTGAAGGTAGCAAATGTGTTTATGCATTAAAAAACAATGCTCATGTAAGATGAAAAATATTTAATTTTCGTAAGTTATATGATGTCACAATTGTGTTATTAACAAAATTATGTTTAACGCCAGAAACAATAAACAAAACTTAAAATAAGATATGTAACTACCTCGGACCTTCACACAAACTTAACGATGGTTTTCCATGCTTTTAATTGGGTGATTCACCATCGCAAATGCGAGAAACGGTCATTCATCCATTAAGGCAGTTTGCAACTCTCTGAGACTGGTTGGAGGAGGTGAAAGTGCAGTGATAGCACGTCATAGATGATCCCACAGGTTTTTATTGGGATTAAGGTCAGGGGAATATGCCGACCACTGTACACGAGAAATGCACTTACTTTCCAAATACTGGTCAACGATGTTGGCTCGATAGGGAAGGGTATTATTTTCCATAAGGAGGAAATCAGGACCAATTACTGCAGCGCTGAGTTTCAAAATGGGGTCTAGGACTTCAGCCCGATACAGCACAGTGGTCACAGAAATACCTTTAAAGTTTTACAAGTTTTTTTCGTTTGTTTGACTTTAAACATCCTATTGTTAATGACCAAATGTAACGTCATTGTATAACTTTCGAAAATTAAATATTTTTCCATCTTTGTACATAATTATTTTGTTTTAATGTATAAACACATTTGCTACCTTCATGTATAATATTGTGTTGATCAAAGCTTTATTTTTGCATGTTCGTTGGTTTTACCATCGCGTGCCTAACTTTTGGTGGCCAGTGTATATTTCAATTGAATGGTAGAAGGTTTACCATTAAGCATTATAATAACTATTATGAAAACTGAAACGACAGTTTTGTTTAAAAGAATAATAATATTCTTACATTACTTTAGTACCTAATAAAAGCCCCAAGAATGTATTTGTTAATTAATTGAATAGGTTCATATAGAAACACCATTCATCAAATGTCTCATTCTCGTATTTTATTTAACGTTACATGAAAGTTTTTATACAATAAAATACACTCTTTGAACCTATATATTTGAATAAATGTAAGATGATTCGTTGAAAAGTATATGGTTATTGTAATATTGAATTTCGGTCATTGTGCAGAAGATTGTGTTGCTGTTTTAAATGTTTATGAAAATATTTTATTGTGTAACCACCCACTGTACATATGTTAACTTTTAAACTGAGAAGCAGTGTAGTTAAATATAAAGTCAAAAATACGATACTACAAGACCCCAATAAAAGAAATGCTTTTCCACTCAAATAATCTTTAAATGTATATTTATAGCTAAAAAATAACAAGCAAATAGAAATTGCAAATGCGTTTCTAAATATTCTTTTAGAATTCCATGAATTCTTGGTAATAAACAGCATACTGCTATAAATATTAAAAGAAAATTTCCATGCATATATTATTACTTTTACAAGTACTTACCAATTTTAAACTGAATACGTAAACTTCCAGACTCAAAGAGAAATAACGTAACTACCCAAATATTTTGGAAAAGCTGTGGACAGAAAGTTGCATAATTAGAATATTTTTCAGCCTGTGGAAACATTGCACATGATAATTTAGAGAAACATTGACTTATATTTTATCATATATATATTAATGTTTTGAGAGCAATACAATATTCCAAATGTTTCATTACTTTTCGAAACTAAGATTTCAATGAGCTTCGATGTTTCATCTTTTGAAAAGATGATTATGGAAACTCGACATCTAACATAAATCATGAAGCGTTTATATTTTTGTATGTGATTATAAAAAATGACGGAGCTTCGGCCAAATCAAGACCAAAATTACAAAATTTATTTATTCAATGAAATTTTACCATAAATTTACTCGTCTGATATTTAAGAACATGAAGAAATACTTGTTTTTACACTTTTTAATCACATTCCTCTCCAAAATTCCGGGTACAATAGCATTATAAATAAAAATAAGTATAAAGGCATGTCTAGTCATCGTTTATATTGCATGTATGTACCAGCCTTCATATTTAATTATTCTAATATTTCGTACAGGTTATTAAAATTCACTTTTATTCTGTTTAATATTTTAGGTAGATAGGTAGTTAATCAATGTCACACTTGAACAACACAGGGCATTGGCGACGGTTCGGGATCAATCCCGAACAGATAGATCCGACGCTGACAAAACCTCATAATTTTGATCCTCGGAAAGTTGACGAGGTCTTCACCTGACCTGGAACCCCCATTCTCCTAACTGTCATACCACGTCAATGTGAGGATATTTATGCGAACATGCATCAGCCCCGTGTTCATGCTAGGGGTACTTTTGTTATATCAAATTTCGAACTCGTGATTCTCCAGTTGCTGATCATTTACTATCTGGCCATCTTAATATTCCAAGTAAATAGTTATATGAATATTTGTGACTACATGAGAGAATATTGGAAGTTAAATATTCACACAAAACACTATTGTAAAAATATCAAACTTCTCCAGACAAAAATTCATTTCTCTAACGTATAACACTCTTTATTAGAAGGTAACAGATTTATGACTTCCTCCGAAAAGTAATTGCTTTTCAGAAAATCAGTTTTGCCGTTTAACCCTTAACATCTGTAATGTGATATTTTACAAAAAACTAACATAGACAGTTAAAAATATTCCAAAGTGATTAAAGAACGCTTTATTCTTTTTAGAGCGTATTATTTAATAAAATCTAAACTAGAATAATGGTTTTTACTATTCAGATGTGGAACGAATCAGAAATGAAGGAACCAGTTTTGATTAAGACTTTAACAGTAGCGTTTGCTAGTGAACAAGTGTATGAACAATAACTGAAACATAACTGTCTACTATGATTGCATTAACAAAATTAGTTCTTTAAAAGTCTCGATTATTTAATAAACATTGTTGAACACAGTATAATGATTTAATTTATTAAAATTAATGTAGATTATATGGATAACGTCGGCTGTGATTAAAATTTAGTACGCGATTAATGCAGAATATTATCAATATGTTTGAATACTGTTATGAACAAGTAGTTATGTTTTAGATAACTGTATATGAATGCGTAGAGAATAGTAGAATAGAACCGTGCAGAAAATTGTAATGTGAATCGGCTCTGCTGTAATTGAAACTAACCAGAATACCATAAATCTACAGGCCTAAAATAGTTATTTTGTTTTAACTGGTATTTGTTCTTTCAAAACTTATTAACAGGAAAGTAATAGAGTGTCGGTACTCGCTAAACTAAAAATTATGTGAGTTATTTCTCTATATGAATTGAATTCCTTTGACTTTTGAATTCAAGTTTAAAACAATAACATTCTTAGTACTCCTTTTAAATTCTAAACTCTAAGAACTTTTTAAATTCTAAGAAAATATTTAACTTTTAACACTTCTGGTGGTTGTCTTAACGAGGTATCTTGTCATTAGCATCTCGTCATTCGTTAGAGTAAGGCAAAATTAACCAGATCTTGATGGACGACATATCTTGTCATAAAAATAAAACTGACAAGATCTTGATGGACGAGATATTTTGTCATTATAAGAAAACTAGCCATTCGTTAGAGTAAGGCAAAATTAACCAGATCTTGATGGACGACATATCTTGTCATAAAAATAAAACTGACAAGATGGACGAGATATTTTGTCATTAGAACAAAACTAGCAGTTCATGTTAAGACTATATTTCGTCATTGGAATAAAATCAAGAAATATTATTGTCACCATAACTAAAAAATTGCAATACCTTGATAGTGAGATTTCGAGTCATTCTCAAAATTAGTCAGATCTTGATAGACGAGATATGTTTTTAATACCACTTGAAGGGTTCAGCCAAGGTACCTAAATAAAGTCAACTGGCAAACGTTTTAAAATTATTTAAACAAGTGGAAGACGTAGTCGTGGCTTCATTAAAAGCTCACTATACCTTAACTCTGAAAGCTACATACATCTCATCGAAAGTACCATTTCCGAAATCAATTCCCCTAAAATAATCAATGGCTTCCTTCCCAAGAATGCTCTCCGCATTTAATTATGACAGCATTTCCAACGAATCCATAAACTTGTGGGGATGCATAGCCAACAGTTCCTTCTTTACAAACTAACGAATCCTTGGGGAAATTTCTTCCCAGCTACAGAAACCTGAGGACAGCCCTAATCTCTTCACGTAATGATACTTACCGCCTTGACTGAAGAACAGCTAATAAATGCCTGCTCCTTTAAATAAAGAAGAGAGAGCAAACAGAGGCAATATATTAATCGCTAACTTCTCTAATTGGTAGCAGAGAGAATAGCATTATGTTCTAATTAGAAATTTTACAAGCGTGCTTCCTCGTCTGATTATTGGAGGCTGCAGAATCATTTTAGCCATCCATTTTTATTTCGTTGCAGCCATTTTTTTAAATAGTTCCACTTGCCAC
The DNA here is from genome assembly GCA_947359465.1 of Metellina segmentata. Taxonomy (NCBI): domain Eukaryota; kingdom Metazoa; phylum Arthropoda; class Arachnida; order Araneae; family Tetragnathidae; genus Metellina; species Metellina segmentata. The sequence goes on along the minus strand of OX375873.1, from coordinate 102,093,274 downwards.
CAGAGCAGTTTGCTTCCGGCGGCGAGTTGATTTTATCACGCTGCCGTTGCCATTTTTTCACTGGTTAATTCCATGTACCGACGTTCTTTTTAATTACGGGGCTTTATCTCGTGGTATAAATCGTTCAGGATCATCTTGCGCGGCTCTAAGGCTTATTGATAATCGTTGGATTTAATTAGCCCGGACTTGCACCGGTTATAATTTGTGCAAAGAGGAAATTAAATATGCTTCAGTGGATTGCCGCGACGGGATGCTGCCAGGACAGAGCATGGATAGATAAAGGCTAGAGAGAGATAGAGAGGTCATTGTGACTAAATGATTTATCTATTCGCAGTAATTCTGCCAGTTGGTTTAAAAGGATGTCTGTGCTTGGCTTTGAATTCCTTGTTCGGTCCCGGAAAATTTATTTGAATGGAGTTAAATGCGCTGGTGGAAGCTGGAACTCGTTTAGCGGAACAGTAATCAAAAGTTGGTGGATGGCATTAGAATGGGAATGCATTTCAATTGTAATGCGGCAATTTATCAATTGTGTTAATAAGTAAAGAATTCCATGCGTTCCAATAGCCGTTCGGAGCGGAATGCGTAATTCGTGTTAGGTTGGGAAATTTCCTCAGTGAGACATTGTTCAGAGCAAATATTTCCGGCTTTTCAAGGGAAGGTTTCAATTAGTTTCTTGTGTTTGATTTAGCTCTCATTGTATATTATGGAGAATTATGTATAATTATATCCATCAACATGGGATTCAAGTATGCTAATAAAACGTTAACGGTATTTTAAATTTCAGTTATCGTCAATTACAATATAAATTGAGGTTTAACATTAAATAACTAAAAATTAGTTTCTTACGCTTGTAATTTTACTATAAATATAAGAAAAGTCATTACTTCTAAAATATAAAGCAGGTTTCGGGAAGATGTTTAGTTGGTTTCGTGGTTTCAACAAGGGCCATATGTATATGTATGAACAAGGGCCATATTCGGTCAAGCTGTGCCCAAAACAAGACAATGTCAAGTAATTGTTAAAAGAAAAGATGTAGTGAAGTAGAAAAAGATCAATGATATCTTTGAGATCCAACTGTCTACAAGAGGCAGTAGACCCCAAAGAAAATGAAACAAATTACTAGCGTACCTTGGATATGTGGAACCAGTGCACACATAAAGAATATGTACCCCGAGGAGATTTTAGCGAAGAAAGCACATTGAATGCTTTGTTGTACTTGATTTAGTTCTCCTTAGATATTCTGGAGTATTATGTCTTATTAAATTATTATATACCTTAACACGGGATTCGGCTACTCTAATAAACTTGCATATGGATTAATTTTCAGTTGCAATCAATCACATTATAGGTTTAAATCTAACTGCTAACATCAAAGCAAAGGGAAATTAATTTCTTACGTTTGTAATTATGGTTACAAATATAATAAAAGACATCACCTCCCCGGAGAAGGCACTGCCTCCAAAAACATAAAGCAGTTTCGGTGAATAAAATGAATTCAATGTTTTTGAGGTGATGGCCTATGGTATGTTTAAGGCAACCCTAAAAAATGTACCTGCTTCTCCAACACACTATATCCACTCCTAAGCCGGGAGGTGTTCCCTTGTTTCTACGTTGGTTGCAAATGTTCAAAATTTAGTTTTTTTTTAAGAATTCATCGAAAAGTTAAATACTCAATTATGTTAAAGAACGATTCAAAAGAATGTACTCAAAATTTTAATATTGTGTCAAATTTCTGCGTCGATACCTTACGTCCCCACTAGAAGACATTTAGGTTGAGAGAAAAACGTTTAAGTTAAAGTTTCTGTACTACATTAAACTGTAATCATATACACCTCCATCAGTTCAATGGATCTCGATGGGCTTGAAAGTTTGGGATCCTAATGCGAAAAATCACTTGAAAAAAAATCAAAATATTTGAAGCACAGAACATAGTAACGTTAGGACAAATGGGAAAAACGTCCATAACAAAACGTGTCAGTTCAGCACCCCTCTATTGAGAAGCTATTCTACATGCAAAATTATAGGCAATAAATATTTATTTATGTTTTATTTGGTTCCTGGACTACATAGTCTCGATGTATTATAAATTTCAAATTAGAATTTTATAAATTTGATTATCTACTTTTAAATCTATCTTTATATTTTTTATCAATATAATTTAATTTTTAACTAGCAAAATACCCGACCTTACTCGGTTTGTATTGGTTTACTCTAGATTGAAAAGATAATCAAAATATATAATGACTTACGTTTTTTGTAGAATAAAAATTTATTTTAACACCTTTCGCCATCTTTATATTTTCTACAGCTTACTTTGGACACAAATCCTACACATGTATATCCATTCATGTAATACATTTCACATACATCGCACAATTGCTATATGACAAAGCTACAAAATGACGAAAGGTGATACTAAGGTTACTACTATAAAAGACGATTTTGAGGGAGATTTGGAATTCCCTTTCTTAAGTTCTTTTCATGTTCAACTCAATTAATTAAAATTACGATTTACGGCGAGTGCTCTCGCACTCATAGTCAACAAAACAATATTTTTTTACTTGTGGCACTCTTGCCTCCGGTATGCGACATTGTGAAATTTTGCAATCTTCCCCTGTCATTATTACAACGAATTTTTTAATGTTGGAAAAAGTTCTAGTTTGGATTTTTAAACATTATTATTCTTTCAATAACGGCATCATTCTTTAAATAACGGCATTATTCTTTAAATAACGGCACTTACAACATAACGGCACAAACAAAATAAATAACGACTTACCTAATATTTTTAAGTCTAATACTTTGTGATGCTGTTGCGTGTGATAAGAAGGAAACACATTTATTAAAATAAAAAATATTTAAAACAGAAAACAGTGAAATAGAAGAAAATAAAAAGATGTCGGAAAAATTGTTCTAAAGATATTAATTTGTGATTCATTTTTATCTCTTGATCTCGCACAGTTGCCACAAGTAACAACTAAAAGTGCACACAATTTAGAACTGTGAAATTAATTCAGAGCGAAAGAAACAGAAAACTGCACACGCGATCTTGTTCATTCTCGTTTCGTTGAAAAATATCGTCTGTCTCAAATATTCCGAAATCGTTTTCATTGCGCAAAGAACAAAAATAAGACTCGAAATAAATGAAGTATCAGAGCTGAAATTCCATTAAAAAATATAATTTTTTGAAGAATAATTACTTTTTCAGCAGTACTGGTAAAGCAATCGAAGTAATCGTAATATTCAATAGACATTCCAATTTTTCCAAAACTACCAAATTATGGTTGATTTAAGTATACTTTCTCATGTGTTTTAGCATGAAACTCATCTAAATATAACAATAAAGAAATGTTTAATATTGCATTCACTAAAGTAATAGATAATGTATGAAATAAAATACACTGCAATCAAATATCTGGAATACAATTCATGTGATGTCTACACAAACACACAAACATAAAATCGAGCATAGAACAGAAAGACGGACAGACAGACTTTCGCAACCAATTCCACTCACTAAATGAAGATGTACTCACTGTATGCAAATTTCCATGAAAATATCTTAAACCGCGTGGACGTGTATAGGGCACAACATACAGACAGACACCAAAAGAGAAAAAGGCGGATTCGGCATCAGAAGGGTCCAAAACGGATAGAAAACTTGAAATGGGTCAAAAATATTGAATTTACAAACAAACACTCCATTCTTATTTATATAGATATAAAAATGAATATAGAATTTAGTTTAGATTGATATGTTTTAAACGTGTACTCTACTTTAATAAAGATTAAGCTCAAATTACTATTTGCTACACTTTTAAGCTTTTAAAGAAATATCTTCGTGGTGTATATATACGCAATTGTGTCAAATACTGTATATAAACCTCTCTGTACTCTATACGAATTACACTGTTTGGCAAATTCAAACCAAGTTTGATACAATTTCAGGTTAGAACTCTGCGGAAAACATATGCTGCATATTAAACCCCGATTAAATTCTTCGGAGTCAAGCAATTTAAAAAAAAATTGAAATTCCCATAACATTAAAGCATTTTTAAGATTCTGATTGCAACTCAGGTTGTTTTACAAATATTATTGGTTCAGCAATCTAGTTAGAGCATAAGAGTAAACATCAAAGTTAATAGACTCATCTAAATGGTCTCTACGAAATTGGAATGATTTGTAGGGGAAAAATGATTGTACATCTAGTTCTGTTCCTATGGTTACATATATAGTATTATTTAACTTAAAAAGCTATTAAAGTTTTGATCAAAATTTTGAAAATATTCAGCATTCGACAGGGTTTTCATGAACTATGAACGAGATGAAGCAGTATATTTTCCAAAACTAGATGCCATTTAATTGGTTAGGGAATAGGGAAGTAATCTAGTGTTCAATGATCGAAAACCTAAATAAAACAACGCAATTACTCTGGATACATAAACGGCAGATTTTAATATGCATTTCAAAATAGTACTTCAGTTATAAAACACGGCACAATACAAAGTTTATGGTATTTTCATTTTTTCCATTACTTTCTTTTCCTTGAGGATTTTATCGGCACTAAAGTATAAAAAACGATACTGTTCTTTAATGGGAAACATAACATTTTAATCTTTAAAATTGAAACAATTATGCTTGTAAGAGATGATTATCAAATTTAAAATGCATTTAAATGTATGTATATACTTAAATTTAAAAAAAAAGAAACACTTCAAACAAGCGATTAAATTCTGTTAAATATATTTGAGATATACTCAATCGATTATTTATAATTTAATTAACACGTTGACCGAATCTACCTCCAAATGAAATAATCGAAACATTCGGACCATAGGTAGATAGGTAGTTTAATTAACGCCGCACTGGAGCAACACAACGAGCTATTGACGACAGTCCGGGATCAATCCGGATATACCCGAGGACAATCCCTCGTAATTTTGAACCATGGTCAGATGACGAGATCAGTGCCTGAGTAGGCACTCCAATCGTCAAATTTTCACCCCACCTCAATTGAGGACATTTGAAGCCACTAGATTTAACGTGCACTCCCGTCGTACATTACATCAAAAATATAAGTCAAAAACATAAAAACAGCAAGTATCGAAATACATCGATGCATAGTAAAATCGAATACACTTCGAAACACATGGGACGTAACCATATGAAAATGTAAGCAAAACAGAAAGGAGGACACATCAATAGATGTACCTCGGGTATTGATGCCCGTATTCACTTTAAGAAATGATCTCCCACCCTCAAGGTGAGATTTCGTCTGAATTTAAGAAAAAAGCACTACCTTACCACATTAAAAAAATACTGAACAGATTTCCTTAAAATTCCCTTTCCCTTGTCATACAGAAAATTTATGGACATCAAATTCAAACTTATCGAGCTAAAAAGGACTGAATCGTAATCATACCTTTGCATAATTAGGTATTATGTACGTGTAGATGAACTAATACACTACCTTATGAACATTATACCATACAGAAATGTCTAATTACTTCTATAACTTACTCGATTTACAAACCATACTATGCCTTGTACACTTCAATATGCCGAAACACACAGACATTTTTGTTTAACTTGTATGATTACAAACTTTACGCCAATTTAAACACTACAGCAGACAGAAACGCTCAAAATATGTTTTTAAATTAGTTAAGTTAAAAACTTTCTTGAACACAACACTATGTAAAAACGCACAATCACTTTTTCTTAACTGAGGCTAATTACAAACCATGCACTGTGAAGAGCACTACAGTATGCAGAAACGATTAAGCACTTATTCGAACATAGTCTAACTACAAGCTATACATTGCCTTGAACAATACAGTATGCAGAAATGCTCAAGCACATTTTGAAACTTAGCCTAACTGCAAACAATACATAGCCTTGAACTCTACAGTATGCAGTTATGTCCAAATGACAACAATATAATTACAAACCATACACTGCCCTGAGCACTAGTTTACAGAAAAAATCCAGTACGTTTTAAAATTAGTCGTGTCACAGACCGTACACTGCCATGAACACTACAGTATGCAGAAACGCCCAAATGCTTTCTTAACTCAATCCAACTACAAACCATACACTGGTTTGAACTCTACAATATACTAAGCGCCTTCTGGCAGCATCCCAATTCTCGGAAGAATGTGTATAACCCTGAGTTCTTTTTTTTTCTTCCAGATCGAACAGAGATCCACTCGATCCATGGCTGTCGCTTTGACTAAAGGATTTTCCTCGCTACATTATTGGAGCTAATGACCTTTCCTCTCTGCATTCGTCCTTGAGTGACAGGCCAATAATTAAAGGGAAGCTGCATCCGGTGGATCCAGTGCTTTGAAAAGCAATAAATGCCGATTCGATTACACACTCCCCATTTGTTTCAGCAGGCCTTCTTTTCCAGCCGAGCTCTGTGCTCTGGAGATAATATATTCTGCTCTGGGTAGCGCTGGTCTTATTTTTGAAAAAGGGTGGCATCGGAGGCGTTATTCCTAAGTATTTTAAATAGTTGTTTTGTTCATTGGAGTAGTGTTTGATGGGGTAGGTTTCTCCGAGAACCCTGTTTAAATCGTTTCCATCAATTAGAAATTGCTACTGTTACACGGTGGATTGACGTTGTGAAGGAAGAGTTGGATGTGGTGGTTTTGTCTACACAGCCAATTTTGAATCTGCTTTAGAAGAAAATGGACTGTTCCAAGTTGTTACAAACTAGTCATGGAAACTCACAAAATCAAATTAAATTTATCCTAATTCACAACTAACTAGAATAGTTAAAATTTTATTCCAATAATGTTTTGTTATCTGAGGTGCTGATTGAAGATGTAGGTTTCTCAAACACTCAGATTTAAATCGTTTCCATCAATGATAAATTACTATTTATACGGTGGGTTGACTTCGTTGTGGAGAAATAGTTGGATATAGTAGTTTTTTCTACGCGATCAATTTCGAATCTGTTTGTTGGATATATGAACTACAATTGGTGTTGCGAGTAATTATAAAATGGTGTCACGGAAACTCAAAAAAGCAATTCATTTGCTCTTCGTTCAATGCTAGTTAGAATAGTTCTAGATCTATTCTCTATATAGCTATTTGCCATTTGATGTTCTGAGTGAAAAAACAAGCTTATCCAACACTCCTATTTAAATTATTTCCATCAATTTGAGATTGGTATTGTTACACGGTGGGTTGACTTCGCAGTGAAGGACATATTCAGTTTGGTGGTTTTGTCTTTACTACCATGTTTCAATCTGTTTTAGAAAAAAATGGGCTTGAATCGGCGTACGAAGTTGTTATAAAGTGAGGTCATTGAAACTCGCAAAATCAAATATTCTTGTTCACAACTTCCTAGAATAGTTCTTGTTATATTCTATATAGCTGTTTTGTCCTTTGATACACTAATTGAATAGGTGTGTTTCTCCAACAACCCTTTATTTATGACACGTTATTTTCACTGGTATGGTGGAAACTCACAAAATCAAGTAATTTTCTTCTATTTCATTACTATCTAGAATTCTTCTAGGTCTATAGGCTACGATTGTCCAATATTCCGATTTCCATTTTTTTCATCAATTACAAATATCTATGGAGCTGTATAAGATATCTAAACCTTTACGGAGGTGCTCATCACTCAACTGAAATTATACAGCCAGTTTGATAACAAAACATTTAAAAGTCATCTACTCTCAATAACTACACTGTAATCAATAGACATAATTTATTAAGAAATTTTATTGCAGATGCTATGGTGTGGTTATATTTATATCGAAGGTCAATGAATATACACTCATTGCCATCAAAATTTGTGCACAAAGAATTAACTGTCGGATCGTAACGAAACTTGGCATGAAGGTACGTGTGTGGCAGATATGCAAATGATTAGAAATACAGCGTGATTGCTCATTGCATGCCACCACAGGGCGTTGAACTACATTCTCTCTGGAGTATTAAAAAGGTGAGCAGAGGATTTTGCATGTACTTAATATGTTGCAGAGGGAAGCTTTATCATTAGGGATGGAGTTTACACTACCATCGAAGACAGTATGATCAGTTGTCAGAGTTCGAGAGAAGAAGAAGAATCGTGATGATGGAAGTCGGGTGGTAAGCTCGACAAGAAATTCACTACTAAGGTAGTTCTGACTTTGTTGTGAAGAGGTGTTGGGACCAGTGGATAAGAGAGAGGTCGCATAGACGGCGGCCAGACTCAGGACTTCCTCGGCAGACCAATTACCGAGAAGACCGTTACATCACCCGACACGCATGCAAAGCGCCAACTGTATCATTATCTGCTATCCGGACACAGCCATCACCTTCACTACAGGTCTCTGTGTATGATCGTTCCAACGCGAGGAGCCTTGCAGAAGAACATTTGGTATTGCAGTGCCCATTACGTGTGCTATTAATGACATCCACTCACCGTCGACACCGTTTGGAGTGTTATCGAGCTCGACGGGATTGGATAGCAACCAAATGGAACACCAGGTCGTCTCCAGCGACGAATCTAGATTCAATGATGACAACCGTGTACGTGTGTAGAGGCCCCGTGATGAAAGTTTCCATCCTGCATTCGCTTTACAGCGGTACACCACTCCCACAGCTGGTGTGATGGTATGATGTGTCATTGCATACGCCACCCGGTCACCTATGACATTTATACACGGCACCATGGCAACTCCGTGGTAAGTTCGTGACATACTTCAGCCACATGTCTTGCCACTCATGGAAAGACTCCCAGGAGGAAGTTTGCAATAGGAAAATGCTCGACCACACACATCAATAATACCCTTCCTTTGCCTGCCCTATTTCCAGATATGCAACCAATCGAGCAAATCTGAGATCACTTGAGACGGCAAGTTGGGCAGCCTAGGCGTTTGATTGAATTAGAGGCAAGCTTACAGCAACTATAGAATGAGATAACGCAGGACACCATACGGGACTTGAATGCCTCAATGCCTATCCATATCGCATCTTGTATTCAAGCTAGAGGTGGCCTAACAGGGTACTAGAACCTCCATTCATTTTAAGTTTTTCCTGTAACAATTGATCCTTTTGCTTTGATTTTGTAATCACTAACTTATATAAACGTTATACTCACATATGTAAAATATCGTTCCATTCGGACAGCTCTTTCTTGGTTCGCAAATTTTTATGGCAATGTGTGTATTTTATCGACGTACACATCACAGAAATTTTTTTTTAATTTTTACTTTGGGGAATGGCAGCACAGAAACTTTAGGTCGCTAGCCCTAAGGAATGTTGAATGTCACACAAGGGAAGACAAATATATTACGTTTAACATAGTTTTTATGACCAAACTTTTCTCATTTGTAAAAAATAATCGAAACACATTGCTACTTTGGAGAAATATTTCTTGGCCCTAATGTTATTTAAATACATTCCACTAGAAGCCTTAAGTTCTGTTATACCACATAAATATTGACTGCCCGCAAAATTATGGTTTGCTTAAATTGTAAGGATCACAACAAATTAGTTAAATTAAACAAGCTATAATTACATTATACTCGTATATCATATTTCAAATAATTCAGTTGAACTCAATGATTTCCCTTCATGGTTCTCGGTATCCTGGTTGGAAGAGTAGCTTATTAGTGTTGTTGTAAGACAGACAAGCTACAACTCAACTTAAATACCTGTTGTATTAACTACAACTTCTACTTCTCACTAATGCATTCTGTTCTCTTCTCTGTAACATGTTTTTTGACTTACACATTAAATGCTTTATGCTTATTCTCTTAGCCCTTGAGTTTTTCTGTTGTGTTTGATGACTTTGATTTGTTGATAATCGTATCAATTTGCAAATCAAGGGTTGCGAGTTCAAAACCCGATCTATCCAAATACATGGGGGCTGGTAAATTTAAATCTATCGTAGCCTCACGTGTTGTGGAAGTTGGAGAGTGGGGCACCAGCTCAGATGTTGACTTCGTTATTTGACCGCTGTTAAAAATTATGAGGTGTTGTCATATTTCCCTTCGGAATTGATTGCAGGAAAACGTTAATATAACTTCCAAACAATATTTCCTTTCATTTTATGTGTTGTGTTAAATCATTATAATTCACTTCTAAGGGTAGGTTGATAGTTAAGTACCGTCACACTGTAGCAACAAAAGGTTATTGGCACTGGTCGGGAATGAAATGCGAATCGAAAGAACCGAGGACAACATCCCGTAATTTTGAACCACGGTCAGATGACAAGGCCACACCAGATCTGGTACGCCATTCTCCAATTCACTTCTAAAGCCATGAATATTTACATATCTACAAACCATTGTGATCGATTCGTAATATGCCACTCCTTTTACCTACCGAGAGAACATCGTGGTGACTAGAAACTACCCCGATCGTATTTCAGAACTGTCCCATTGCGTTGCTCTGACGTGATGGTTTCGAAAAGGGCCTAGGAACATTTGCAAAGCTTTCACATAAAGATGTAGAGAATTCCACTACGAGGATCCGTGATGCGATAACATGCAGATAGGAAATCATTTGGTCTCCCTGTTAAGTATATAGTGGCACTATTGGACTCTAGATTTGCTACTGTTCGAGTCAACAGTGGAATGCGGAGCCTGAATGATTGCTCAAACCCAGATTGTTAGACGACGTATACATAGGGGCTAATAGATGTTCGCATATACAACGGCGATTGACGCTGCAAGTTAAAGGCGTGATTCGGGAATGCCCTACCAGAATTGAATTGAGTAGCGTACTTCGTCTAGAGATCTCCAGAGAGCGTTTTCTGATGTATGCACTCTTCTAGGTTTATGGTATGGTATCTTGATTAAAGTCACATTGGATCAACATGACGGACTGTTGCCGACTTCCCGGGATCAATCCAGAGGAAAAAGATCCGAGGACAACACGAAGTTACTTTGAAAAAAGGTCAGATGACGAGGTCACATCCGATCTGACACCCCACTCTTCAAGTTTCCACACCACGTCACCACAAGGACATTTGACGCCACGACAGATTTAAAGTGCAATAGCCTCCTTTGTACGCGATGGTATATGGTTGGACTCGAACTCGCAATCCTGCGGTTGCTAATCTGCTACTCTTTCAACCGGGCTGCCGAGGTCCCTACTGGGTTTATGGAAATATTGCCTAATATTATTTCAAAAATAATAATAATATTTCCATAGTAATAATAATATTTCCATAGTAATAATAATATTTCCATAGTAATAATAATATTTCCATAATAATAATAATAATAATATTTACATAATAATAGTAATATTTCCATACTAATAATAATATTTACATAATAATAATACTATTTCCGTAATTATAATAATATTTCCATAATAATAATAATAATAATTCCATAATAATAATAATATATCCGTAATTATAATAATATTTCCATAATTATAATAATATTTCCGTAATTATAATAATATTTCCATAATAATAATAATATTTCCATAATAATAATATTTCCATAATAATAATAATATTTCCGTAATTGTAATAATATTTCCATAATAATAATAATATTTCCGTAATTGTAATAATATTTCCATAATTTTAATAATATTTCCAAAATAATAATAATAATAATAATAATATTTCCATAATAATAATACTATTTCCATAATTATGATAATAATTTTATAATAATAATAATATTTCTATAATAATAATAATATTTCCATAATAATAATAATATTTCCATAATAATAGTAATACTTTCATAAATAATATTGCATAATTTTGGTAATTTAGATAAATAAAGAATCTAGTGCAGACACATTCAAGATTATTTTATTTATTGGTAATCAAAAATTTTGTATTCTATGAGGATTAAATTAAAATGTCGTAGAAACAGATGATTTTAAAATCAAGAACATCCAGGAATTTCAAATAAATGTGCACTTATATTACAAAATCTAGTAATTTTTAAAACATGTGAACTGCACTTTTCCAAAATTTGAAATCTAAGCAGGTTATGTATATCAATAAAACCAATTTCGTTGAAGAACATTAATTTTTTTGTTTCATAAGTAAAGTTAACTGATTTCGGGTTAAGGAATCGAAGTCCTTGGGTTTTTTATTAGTTTGTATACATATTACTTTTTAATTTTATAAAATATTTGCTTCCGGTATTATATAAGATAGCACACATTGCACAGTTCCGCTATTAAATGTGATAAAAAAAAAGATTCCGGTTGCATCGCTTTTCGTATTGTACTTTGAAGATGATATTTGAATACATTTCAAAATACAAGAAATTCGAATAACATAAATACAGTAATAAATATCTAGTAGAGAGTACGAATTTGAAGTATGAATTTAGATGTATTCATATAATTTGTTGCTGGAAACAAGGGATTATAGAGTAAAAGATTAAAACTTTGTCAACATGTAGTTAACAGTATAAAAACTTCGAAAATGACTAATTAAGATGACACAAACGGGATAAAAAAACTGGTCCATAGCGATTTCAGTAGAACCGAACATCCACCGTCATCGAAACAAAAATATGCATGAGAAAAACTAGTTTAAACTCCTTATTTTTGAATATTGCAGGAAAACTATAATATATTCTCAAGAAATTAAACAAAAATTAAAACGTGGATGGTGACAATACTTTAAAGTGAACAGTGAACCTCGAGTTTTTCTCATGTTGTTTGTTTTAGTGCTGTTGAATTGAAAGCTTGTTCCACCAAAATATACAAAATATATGGCACCAGTTTTTTCATCTGTTTATCATGTTTATAAAATCTTTTTTAAAACTAATTTTAATATAAGCAAGTAATATTAAAATACGTTAAATAACGTTAATTCAACACAAAAAATCTGCTTAAACTGACTAAAGAGTCAATTAATTGAAGCCTAATGCAAATTTTTCGACACTTAAGCAGTCCAACATATCCCATAGGACGAAGAATAAAACGAAATAGGGAAATTACACAAAGCCCGAACGAGATCGAACCTATCCCAAGACATCCTCCGCCACACACAATCGAAGACACTCGCAATTTTGAATCCGAAATTGAATCCGACTCCCATCAATGGGCACTGCAAAGAGAGGGGGACACCTCCCTCTAATCCAAACAGCCCTCCAACAAAGGCTGGAAGTTTGGTCCGGGAAAACAAAGGTCTGCAGACAAGGCAAGCCACTAATCGAGACGCACGTCGAAACAAAACGCCTATTAGTCGGACGAACAAATTAACGACTTTTCCATGCTCCGGACTATTTAGCTTTTGCAGACAATTAACTATTCGATTCAGTGCGGGTGACTCGCAGTTCCATTGGAAGCGCTGCCCCGATTGTACCCCCTTTCGTAAAATCATTATTTCGCACGGGCTCCCTTTTGAAAAGAGAGTGTCCCGAATCAGTGACAGGAGCGGGCAAATAATTGCTTCCTGTTACACGAGCGCGCTGCCTTCTCGCTATGAGCGAATTTGAAGCAATGGCGGAGCGTTAATTCGGATAGTCATCTATGTACCCCGGTGCCGTTTCTGACTCAGAAGCGGGTGGGAACGTTTAAAAAACGGTCCCATGTTGCTCGTAATGATGTATATTAGTTTTGGGTCACTCAACTTTGAGGCAATAGAAGTGAGTTTTGAAAGGGTGTCCTTTGGTTCTTGTATCGGTGGCTTGTTGTTGTTGTTGTCGTGTGACTAGTGCAATAATTCAAAAAGGATGGGAGAGAGCCTAGATAAATGGGTCCAAAAGCGTGGAGCACTGCGTAGGCCACATCTACAGCTTTGTCCGAATAAAGGGTCTCCCTGGAACAGTTCAAGTCGATCTTGAAGAGTGCTGCAATAATGGAAGGGTGCTGCAATAATGGAAATGTGAATATCGGTGGCTTAATAGTCCAAATAGTAAGATAAAAAATTTCAAGATATGAGCATTTTAGCTCTTCTTCTAGACCAGAATATGGTGATCTTGAGACTAGTTCTAAAATTGTTTTGACTTTTCCTGTTTTTCAGTAACTTACTATTGTAAATAGTGAGACACAAATTTCAATATATGAGCTTTTCAACTTTTCAAGACCGGAATGTGGTGATTTTGACACTAGTCCCGTGTGTATCTAACTGAAAAGCTGGTGAAAACATTTTACCCTCCAAGTGGTTTCAACGATATATCGTGTCCATCAATATCTGACCAATTTTGCTAATGACGAGATATGTTGTCCTCAAGATATTGCCGATGGATGGTTGTGAAGCGCTCGGAGAACCTGGTCAATGGGATCTTAAATCTCCTGCGAAAATGCTTGAAGCTTGACTTAATTGAATACAGTTTATCGGGAGCCTTTGTCGTGTATCTAGTCATGATATTGCCGGGTTTTTATGATGGAGATATCACGATCTGGTCAGTTTTCTCCTAACGACGAGAGACGAGGAGGTTTTAAGGACCAGATACCTGGTTCACATCAAGATCTGGTAAATTTTGTTAATAACCTGATACCTCTTCAAGACAACCATAAGCACTGTTAAAAATGACACATGTTGCTTGTAATGATGTACATAACAATAGGGTTTAGTCACTCACCTTTGAGTAAATATTTTAAGAGGGTATTCTTTGGCGGTTGTATCAGTGAATTCCAACTGTAATACAAAGGCAAAAACTTCAAGATATGGGCTTTGCAGCTTTTAGACTGTCGAAGAAAGAGACCACAAAGTCATTTGGATGAAATTTATATTTCTCCTTGAGAGACATTATAAGCTTATTTTTCCCCTTCCATTACATGGCTAGTTTTGACATTCATGACAAACAAGATTGGATTGATGAATTCTGATACAACAACACGGGATGAATTCACGATGCATCTGAAATTCTTACCATGACTTCTATATACATTTCTTTCATAGACGCCACACACTTATTCAAGACGGAAAAATGTACATGATTTATTCATATTTGAACTAGGAAGTTTTCGATCCAGGTAACTTTACAATATATATATATATATATATATATTTTTTTTTCAAGCTTTTTAGTGTCTATCTTTAGACTAGTGAAGTTCACTGATTCTGGAATGTCCTTCGGTGTTATTACGACACCGGTGTGCATTTATTGCTTTCTCCCTTTCACTATTTTTGTTGGATTTTTCCAATTTCTTGTAAGTTTTAATCACTTTACATGATACTCTACCATTAAGCAATTTTGTGTAACTCAATTTAGAAATATTCTACAGATGAATTTGCCCAGGCAGCCCGCTGGTGTTTTCTTGACGAAAAGCACTTTCAAGTCTAGGTAGCTTTCGTTCAGCGAAACATGACCATAAAAAAGAAAACCAATAATATTTCTAACAACAATACATGCAATCATCTAAGTGGTTTAAACGAGACTCCCACCAAGATCTGGCCAATTGTCAAAGACGAGATATCTCGTCCATTAAGATCTGGTCAGTTTTGCTAATGACGATATACCTCATGAAGACAACATATCTCTTCAAGACAGTGCTTCTTCATTCGTTTATTTAACCTTGAGTGAGTTAGTATCAATTTCAAAGGAAGAAATGGGCCAGTTTTACTGTAGTGTTCACGTCTTAGTTTATGCATTTTGTTAGTAATTATAATTCCAACTAGAACCTTATTCATATGAAACACAAAAACGACAGTTTTCGCAAAAGGTCCTGAATAAACTGTAGGTCTTTTTGCAAAAAATATCCAAAAATGAATCTGATAGGGGTGAGCACTCCTACTGATTTCGATTTCGATAAAGAAACTGAAATACGGGAACATGAATCAAAACTCTTGATGAAAGTGACACAGATGATTCTGACAATACTGACAATTATTTGGAATTTAAATCACTCAGGATGACACAGAAAATAAAATATAAAGTGAGTAACTAGTCTATAAGGAAATATTTGAAAATTAGTGCTGTTTCAAATCCATACATCCATACAAATCCATACATCATCTAGAAATATAAATTTTTCAATTTGAATTTACTTTTCCAACGTAATACAGTAATACTGTATTCGACACACTTTAACATTTTTATAACAATAATTTATATCTTAAATTTGTATAGTTAAATATGTGCTTTCACAAACATTTTTTTACTTGAAAAAGTAAGTGTCCTGTCAAATAAAAATTAATTTCTTTATATTAATAAGAAACCTTCTAATTAAAACTAACTTTGATACATCTTCAAGCGTTATATTCAAGCACTTATTTAAAAATACGACCAGATTTCACGAATGTACATTTAAAAATAAGAAATAGTTCAATTTTTTAATTATATTGAATTAAAAGTCTTATTTTTCAATCACTATAAATCACAAGTTACACTTCAGTGCTTCAAGTGCAGATTAAGTGCAAGCATAAGACTCTGTAACTAGTATGAAAGATCTTTTATATCGTATTAATCTATTTTGTTTTGTCGAGCAGATTTCGTTTTTATTTTCCCTACCTGAGAATACCGCTTTTCCTTATGCTACGAGGGTAGTCCCAGAAGTACCCGACCTGATGTATAGATGGCGGTTGTAGCTTGAAAAGAATGACTATGGTAGAAAGTGCCAACCTTGTAAAGCTTAAGTTTGAAGTTTGGTGATGCTACGTTGTTTAGTATATGTTTGGCAGTCATCAATATTGAACACTCAGTGCATTTGGAAACAATGAAAAAATTAGTCACCGTTATGTGATAGAATACTTTCATTTGAAAGGCCTGAATCCAACCAATATCAAAGCAAAGCTAGATTCTACTCTGGGGAAGACTGCTCCTTTGTTTACAACAGTAAAATATTGGATATCAGAGTTTAAACGAGGACGTACCAGCTGCCGAGAAGAACATCGCAGAGGTCAACAAAATGAGGTGACCATGCCAGAAATGGTGCAGAAAATCCACAAAATGGTATTAGATGACCATCGACTGAAAGTGCGCGAGCTAGCAGATATGATACGCATTTCAAAAAATGCTGCACATCGAATATTGACTGAAAATTTGGACATGAGAAAGTAGTGCACAAGATGGTTGCCGCGATCACTCACAATGGAACAAAAACAGCGTCGTGAGGTAATTCAATCGAGTTTCACAGCAATAAAGCTGAGTATTTGCTTCGATTCATAACCATGGATGAAACATGGGTCCATCACTTCACACATGAGACGAAGGAACAGTCAAAATAATGGATTGAAAGGGGAGAATCTGCTCCAAAGAAGGCAAAGGCAGATCCATCTGCAGGCAAGGTCATGGCGTCAGTTTTTTGGGATGCGCGGGGGATAATTTTCATTGATTATCTTCAGAAAGGAAAAACAATCAACGTTGAATATTGTGCAAACTTATAGCAGCGTTTAAGTGTTCAAATAAAAAAAACGGCCGCATTTAGCGAAAAAGAAAGTTTTGTTTCATCAAGACAATGCACCAGTTCACACATCCGTTATCGAGATGGCCCAAATCAATGAATTAAAGTTCGAATTGCTTCCTCACACACCCTATTAGTCAGATTTAGCCTCCTCAGATTATTTTCTGTTTCCAAACTTGAAAAAATGGCTTGGTGGTAAAAGATTTGCCAATAATGAAGAAGTGTAGTCTACAGTTGATGACTATTTTGAGGAACTCGAAGATTCTCACTATAAACAGGGTATCGAACTATTTAACATCGCTTGGGGAAATGGTTAGAGCTAAAAGGAGACTATGCAGATAAATAAAGATATTTCCCCCCAAAATATCTTGTGTTTTTTTGTTAGGTCGGGTACTTCTGGGACTACCTTCGTATGTATGCTTAATATAATCTGAATGACGTTCATTATGCATGAATTTCATTTCAGACAATAAATTTACCTGTCGTAAATTGACTGTTCTTTAAATCTTGAATTTATAATAGCCCAGAAGCAATTTTTCTGCTTTCAGTCTTTATATATAACCGTTATCAATAAGTCTTAACGAACATGAATTTAAATTCAAATAAATAAATGCTTACGTATTAAGAGTTCAGTCAATTTATATAGAAATTGCATTCCTTATTGCCTCTTTTTGAAAAATACTACTCCTTGGAGTAATACAAATTTTAAATATTCCTAAGCATTTCTCTAAGCACAACTCTACAGTTTTCTTCGGTTCTTCAATGAAAGACTCCTCCGTAATGTTTAGTGCTTCACAGACCAATTCAATAACATTTATTCTCAAAGCAACCATTAGAACTTTAAAATTGTGTTTTGAGGGAGGCATTAATTGTGTTATTACAAAAACATTTTCTTTGCTCGTAATTTCTCTGTGAATTCTATTTCTGTTTTTTAAACAAACTTAGTGAGTGTTAATATTTTTTAAAACAAGTGATTTTTCTCAAGCATTTTTATAAAAGGGAAAATAATATTTTTGAATAAATATTTGAAAACTAAATTGATGTTAACAAGTTCGAAATACTTTGCAAATCTACACATTTGAAGGCAATTTAATTTTCGTAATAAAAGAGATGTGAATTGAAATATTTGCCTTTCTCTTAAAATTATTAAAATATTTTATTTCCTGCTTGGATAAAATGTCTGTCATATGATCTTTAAATACAATACCATTAAAATTTGGAAGAGTTTTGTTTGATCATAAAAATTTTAATACCTAGAAAAAGATAACTATTCTTAAATTTATAATTATTAATAAATATTATATTGCATATTATTATTTTTTCAATGATCAGTTGGTTTATGCGATTAATGTCACAGTTTCCGTATTTTAGTGTGGGCCAAATATGGTCACGCTGAGCCATACACAAGATGTAGAATAATATACATTTACACACAAGTAATCAGTGGACATATACATAAAATGTGTTAATCAGTAATCAAGTAATGAATATATACGCACAAAGAAATTTTTACTGATACAAAAGAGATAGATACACGCAGGGCGATGGTCAAACCTACGTCGCCTACAACTCGCAGATTGTTAGTGCATTAGACATCAACTGAGTTACGAATTGTCCATAATTTCTCGGTCAAGACGTTTTAGAGAACACAAATCGTGAGTAGATATCACTTATTTATTTTGCTTTACGTAGAAAATAGCAATGCTCGAACCATTCTGATGCAAAAACAAACTGACCAATGAAATTTAAATGAATTTAGAGCATATCGCACTCCGGCAAGAAAAGAAACACAGGTCGAAAAAATAAAAGTTTTGATGTTATGTCATTGAAAATATGTATGAGGCGCCCTAGCGTGTTATATTACTATTCCATAGAATATAATAGAAGTTACCACCATAAATACGAGGGTAAGTCAAAACCTACTTACACTTTTTTTCTACAACTTTATTAAACAAAAATAGGCGTGCAACAGATATATTATTTTTCGATATAGTCTCCACCTTGAGCAATACACTTGGTCCAGCGAGGCACAAGCATCCGTATGCCCTCCTGGTAGAAGATTTTCGGTTGGTCTTGAAGCTGCTTTTGCACCGCATCCCGAACGTCATCTGAGGCAAATCGACGACCTCTCAAAGCTTCCTTGAGCGGCTCAAAGAGATGAAAATCTGAGGGAGCGAGATCTGCGCTGTAGGGAGGGTGTTCCAGAGTCTCAAAGCCCAACCTGTTGATTATTTCTACTGTGTTATGAGCCGTGTGCGGCCGTGAGTTGTTTTGCAACAACAAAACTTTCTTTGAGAGTGGAACACGGCGTTCGTTTCGAATTGCTGGTTTCAGCTTATTGGCCAACAAATCACTCTACTATTTATCGCAGTATAATACTATTATACGCAATACAATTACTATTACTCGCATTATTTATAGTAGTACCCCTGTCCAAGAAGTCGTCCAGTATAGGGCCTTTTTCGTCCCAAAACAGGGTTAACTTAAGCTTCCCAGCCGATGGCGAGGTCTTGAATTTTTTCCAGCTCCCTCTTTTTGTGTTACGCTCGTTCGGCCACTTTTAAACATTTCCATCCACAAAAAAAGTTTTAAAAAAATTACGAGATAAAGCACTGTTTCCGTATTGTGACAAAAAATCACCTGTGAATTTCAGCACCTTTCACACCCTCTGACCACAAAAATCCTCGTTGTTCCTCTGTGGTGCAATCTGATAGCGAAGCTGAGAAGCTTACGCTCTTACAGCTATAAAACAACTGACCCGATCGTGATTACAGTACATTACACGTGACCACAGACGCGCCAACTAAACGCATGCGCATGCGGCCGCCAACTATCTTTGTTTTATAAAGTTGTAGAACAAAAAGTGTAAGTAATTTTTGGCTTACCCTCGTACTTACCTAAAATTAAAAAGAATCTTATACGATATCAATATAAGTTTTATAGTATCCTTTAAGTTGATGTTTCTCAAATTCTGCAATTTTGAGTTGAGTTGTTTTTCTTGCTGGGTTTGCGATATGTTTAATTGCCGACAAACGCAAATATTTCCATACAGCTAATTCTATATCTCATCTAATAAATTGTTTAAAATTTAATTGAAAACTGGAATTTCATGTTTATAATTTAATTTACTATTAATTTGAGAGGCGTTGTCAACCTTGTAAGATAAATATGGGTGGCGGTAGTGTCTTTGTAGTGGAACGTGCTTCCTGTTATGAAATGGCATCAATTGGCTTGTTTTTCGATTACGATTTTAGCCAATAGAATTTTAAATTTATACATGATAGTTAGTTACACCAACGCTAATTATATTTTAAACGTCAAACGTTTCCAAAATGAAGATAAGCTATATTTTAAGGTAACCCTGAGTTCGTTATGAATGAGCAAATGGTAAAGATTGTTTGATACTAGAGAAATGCGGATTCCAAGCAGACATGAACAGGACTTGCCGGTCAATCAATAACGAAAAAAGAGATGATTGACAAGGGGATCGAATGCTGTTTTTTGTCGAAGATGTAGTAAAATCATTGTCTTCAGTCAAGATTGTTTATCGACCCTTAAACTCCATCATACAAAATGTAGTGACAAGTTCGCATCATAACTCTTGAATGTAATTGAAAACAATCATTTTACACACTAATAAACCGTTAAATGATATATCTTGTCCGTCAAGATCTGAAACCTTTGATAGTAACGAGATGTCAAGACATATTGCCGATTTTTCATGATGACGAAATCCATATCTGTTCAGTTTTCTTCTATTGATGAGAAATCTCGTCTATGAAGATTTGGTCAATTTTGAAAATAGCGAGAAACCTCGTCAAGCTAACTACCATTGCTATTGAGTAGGATGATGAATCACATTAATATACTACAATTCTTTACATTTTTAAAAACAATAACTTGTAAAATTTAATTAATTATCAAATATTGCCAAGAAGACACTTCTCTGAGCTTGTCTCGTTTGCTGGTAAGCTGTGGATTACTTTATATTTTTTGTATTGGTGTATTTTCTGCAACAAAACATGACAAAGGCGTTGTGTTGCATTCCCGTCATGTTACGAAACATTTTTGTGTACATTGTAAGGTGTTCTTTGTTCTGGACTTCGCTGAAATTTATTTTCCCAAGCGTTTTCTCAAGCTCAATTGTGTAAGTTTCCATTATTTCCTTTGTTAATATATGGTTTGTTTGCTTCAACTCGCTGACTTTATCTCCTCTCCGATCAAGTCAACAACTGTTTCCACACTTGTCTTTCTTACACAACTGTATAACTGTTTATCTTAGTAGAATGCTTATATACCACTGTCTGAGCTGAATAGTATTCCAACTTTTATTACTTTAATTCAGAACTATTTGCACTTGTCATATTGGGTCCTTTAATTTATTTTAACAGGGCTGCTTTTAAGAATTAATGGTAGATGGAATTTTGAATTTATCAAAATTAAAGATATAGCCCCTCCCTCTTCCCCATTATTTACTGCACATTTAAAAATCAGATGTATGAATATGTGTAATTTATTTATATTCCCCCAAAAAAAACTTTTTTTCTTATATATAAGTTTTTAAGACTTATTTTTCATATATTATGTTGTTACTAGGTTCTTCTTAAACGAGGTTTTCCATAAACTTAGATATAATCCAAAAGACCGTGTCTTACAAGAAACCAATTCCTGTTATTCCAATAGCTGTCCCACATTAACGGCGATTTAATCTAAAATTTTGAAAGAATTTGCAGGGGTTTATAAATAAAACTTTTAACCTTCCTCATAAAAGTCATATATTATCTGCTAATTTATAAATCTTACCAAAGCAGTTTTGAACCTTATCCTTCTGGTGGTTTCCCTTCATGTCAGGCATGTAGCGGCCAGCCTATTGTGAACAAAGTAGTCCAAAACACCATGTTTTACAAGTCGCACAGAGATTAATTCATGTTTATCCAGTCGCTGTTACCCATTGTCCCCGATACAATCCAAAATATTGGAAGGAGTTGCTTTGGTTACGAAGAAAGTTCTAGACCGTTCTCACAAACATCCTCTGTCTTATGTGCTAATTTATAAATCTTACCAGAGCAGTTTTGAACCTTATCCTTCTGGTGGTTTCCCTTCATGTCAGGCATGTAGCGGCCAGCCTATTGTGAACAATGTAGTCCAAAACACAATGTTTTACAAGTCGCACAGAGACTAATTCATGTTTATCCAGTCGCTGTTACCCATTGTCCCCGATACAATCCAAAATATTGGAAGGAGTTGCTTTGGTTACGAAGAAAGTTCTAGACCGTTCTCACAAACATCCTCTGTCTTATGTGCTAATTTATAAATCTTACCAGAGCAGTTTTGAACCTTATCCTTCTGGTGGTTTCCCTTCATGTCAGGCATGTAGCGGCCAGCCTATTGTGAACAATGTAGTCCAAAACACAATGTTTTACAAGTCGCACAGAGACTAATTCATGTTTATCCAGTCGCTGTTACCCATTGTCCCCGATACAATCCAAAATATTGGAAGGAGTTGCTTTGGTTACGAAGAAAGTTCTAGACCGTTCTCACAAACATCCTCTGTCTTATGTGCTAATTTATAAATCTTACCAGAGCAGTTTTGAACCTTATCCTTCTGGTGGTTTCCCTTCATGTCAGGCATGTAGCGGCCAGCCTATTGTGAACAATGTAGTCCAAAACACAATGTTTTACAAGTCGCACAGAGACTAATTCATGTTTATCCAGTCGCTGTTACCCATTGTCCCCGATACAATCCAAAATATTGGAAGGAGTTGCTTTGGTTACGAAGAAAGTTCTAGACCGTTCTCACAAACATCCTCTGTCTTATGTGCTAATTTATAAATCTTACCAGAGCAGTTTTGAACCTTATCCTTCTGGTGGTTTCCCTTCATGTCAGGCATGTAGCGGCCAGCCTATTGTGAACAATGTAGTCCAAAACACCATGTTTTACAAGTCGCACAGAGACTAATTCATGTTTATCCAGTCGCTGTTACCCATTGTCCCCGATACAATCCAAAATATTGGAAAGAGTTGCTTTGGTTACGAAGAAAGTTCTAGACCGTTCTACAAAAATCATCTGTCTTATTTGCTAATTTATAAATCTTGCCAGAGCGATCTTGAACATTTAGCCCTTCAGGTGGTTTCCTTCATGTCAAAAGCAAGTAGTGGTCAGCATATAGTGCAAAAAGATAAATAACATACACCAGAAGGGTTCATGGTGTAGCTTAGATCTATACCAAGTCTAAATGACCACATTTTACAAGACTTAATAGAGACCAATTTCTGTTTTTTCAAGAGCTGTCTCACATGACCCCGATACAAATAAAATATAGGGACGTGTTTCTTGGTGTTGTGAAACATGGATAGGTTGGAAAGATTTTACACACTCACACAGAAGTCATGTCTTATGTGTTTATTTCTAAACCCTTCCAGAGCAGTCTTGAACCTTAAAACTTCTGATGGTTATCTTGTTGCGTAGCCTGTAGTGGCAATCCTCTGTTACAAAAACCTGTTCTAAACAGCCATTGGACGTTGTTTTTCCTACTTGGATTTTTTCATTCCAATTTGGAGTAATAGGTAAGTTTTATCTCGATGGGGTATCTCATTGTTAGCAAAACTGCTCAAATGTAGACTGACTAGACAGTCTATCAAGATCTGAGCAATGTTGATAGTGACAAGATATCTCGTCATAAAGATGCTGTCATTTTTTATGATAAGGAGTTCGATATCTGGCCAGTTATATTCTAATGGCTAGATATCTCGTCTATCAAGATGTGGGCAGTTTTTCTAATGAAAAAACAAACAGACCATATTTTGTAGTTATTTTTGCATGAGAAGGATGGGGGTAAATCTCCACTGCGGTGAGATCGCTATTAAATGGGCTGATTTCCTCGAAAAACTCTTTTTTTTTTTCAACAAATTGCCTATCTTATCGATGTTTTTAACATCGATGTATTGGAGTCGATGTTTTTGTAACATCGATGTTAATACTTTTCGTTGTTTTTACGTTGTCGATCTTTTATTTTTAAATGAAAAAAGTATCGTTATAAAAATTTTAAAATTAACAAAGTAGCAAAATTTTCATAATCAGCAAATTGAACATACTTATAGACCAAAGTGGTCAAGAGTGAAGGACCTGAAAAGTAGGGATGCGACATCGATGTCGATGTTTTCAAAACATTGATGTTTTATAAAAACATCGATGCATTGGAGCCGATGTCGCATCACTAGTTGCTAAACCAGTTTTAAGAACTGGGGGAAAAAAGTTTAAATACACTGAATTTTAAAAACATCGATGGTTTTGGTGCGATGCATTATAAACATCGATATTTTAATTTTGAACATCGAAGTTTCAAAACATCGATGTTTTGCTGTCGATGTAGCATCACTAGTTGCTAAACCAGTTTTAAGAAATGGGGTAAAAAGTTTAAATTCACTGAATTTTAAAAACATCGATGTTTTGCTGTCGATATTGCATGACTAGTTACTAAACCAGTTTTAAGAAATGGGGGGGGGGAGTTTAGGGTATCAGTACACTTTCGGAGGTGTTTTTTTTTAATTAATAATTTTTCTTTTTTAGAACTACGTTTTATATTGAAACATAACATAAAACACAGAAAAATACTATAAAAACTTTGTTTACATTGAAAAAAAAATTTATGCAAGAAAAATGGGTGAAATTTTAACAAAAATTACTCGTACGTCATACCTGATAACTCAAATTTCAATCAAAATATCAAGATTTTTAAAACTAAATAACAAATCTAACAATATTATCTAGGGAATAGTCTTTTCACTTAATATTTCTAAAGATATTTTAAGAGCTATGGTTGATTCAGAAATACATTTTTGAATTGTTGAGAAATAGAATACATTGTTGAAAAATTAATGAAATATATTGCAACAATAAATATAAATTGATATAAAAAATAAAAATAATTAATCAACAATCATGAGCAGATTTTATTCCCTTCCTAAGCAATTAAAACGTAATCATGCCAAATTTTAAAGCATTTCATACATAAAAATGTGTTTTATGATGTTATGCGTTACAAAATCGACTAAAAATCTTATTATGAGAAAATACCAAAAACAAGTTTTGTGTATCAAATTTGTTTTAAAAAATGTATTTTAAACACTGAAATCCACCAGCTTTATATATTTCACCCTCTTTAGATTCAAAAACGATATTTTTTTCTTTCTAAGTGCTTTTAGCACCTTTCTACGCTCTTTTAATTGGGGAGTAGAAAGTCTTTTCGCATCCTTGATTCTCGCCTGATCCAAGTAACTATATCCTTTCAAGGTAAAATGCCCAGGATTAGAAACTTTTAGTTTTTTTAAATTATTAAACAGGCTTTAAAGCCATCGTTAAACTGGATAAGAGTATCATACTCCCCAATTTTTTAAGTTTGTAGGTAAACGAATTCATTTTTTCGTACTCTTTGCCATATCCCACCATTTATACATTCATTTTGGATTATGGGTTTCACCAGGAAGGCATTTTAACCTTTGCGCTACGGCAGATAGACAATTGTTACCATTAAAACATAGTTTACACCAGCGGAACGGTATAGATCTGTATACTGTGGATGTTATCCCCGTTTTAAGTGACAGCTGGCATCGATCACCATTTGCGAGCTGTCAGCGACTGACTTCTACAGTGTTCCTCTTTTGTTCGCTACCCTACCCTGTCGACCTTGAGGTGTGAACTCTTTGGGGGAAGGCAGAAGGTCGCTCCGGCGATATCTCTCATGCCAAACGATACGCTGCACAGTACTATATAAGGAAATTGTCAGTCGTAAATGCCACTCAAGGCCCTATCACTCAATTAAGTAAGTAAATTAAGCTAGGTAATTAGGTAAGGGGGAATTGGACATGTAGGCGAAAGAGCCGTTCTGTGAGACGATTGAAAAAATATAAGCGCCGCAGCCTAAAGGTTGAATAAATAAAGTGAAAATTTTCAAAAGAAATGAAATACGTATTAAAATAAGCGCTAGGTGAATTCAAAATATCTAAAACACACAACTAAACAACGCAATGAATAGCTATTATATTGCCAGTTTCGAATCCCAAATTAAAAAATAATACGATGCCAGATACATTAAAAATCTAGTAATATATTTAAATTTAATAATTTTGGCTTACTTAAGTAAAAATCTTCACTTTTATAATGAGATTCAGAAAAAATAAGGAATGCAAACAAACATTTAAGATGACTTCCGTCTACTAACAAGCACTTCCAGTGTAAAAATTAAGTTTCGACTAATTTTTAAAACGCTATAACTTCGGTTCTAAATTGGATAGAAACACAATTCAAGCAGCATTTTATAGAAGAAATATTATATTTTAATATTCTATCAAAATTGAAAAATCGATATTTTTGTCGAAAAGGACATTTTAAAGGTGTACTGATACCTTAAATTCGCTGAATTTTAAAAACATCGATGTTTAAAAACATCGAAGTTTTTGGGTCGATGTATTATCAACATCGATGTTTTAATTTTGAACATCGATGTTTTGCTGTCGATCCCTACTTTCAACAACGTCATATCTCAAAAAATGTGATTTTTTTAGGAGAGTTATTTTAATGTTTAAAATTAGAATAAAGTGTATTAAAAATAAATATTACTTCTGCTATCTAGCGGCTAAATAATGAGCGGTAAGATATGACGATCTGGCATGGATATATTATTCCATTAGAGCACTCTGAAAACAGGCATAACTTAAAATCGCTATTTTTTTAGATACATAACGTTGTTGAAAGGAGTGAGCGATATACTATTTTCCTGAAGATTCAGAACACTTCAAAATCTCTCTGAGAGCCAAAAGTGATAGAAATACCGAGCCATGGTTAGATGCCAACATCATTGCTATTCTTAAGTTAAGCAATTATTTTCAAAGTGATAAAAAATAGAACTAATATGTCAATTTATGAATTTTTGACACCGTATCTTGATTAAAACTGATAAACAAATGTTTGTAATGTTCGCAAACTGCGAAGGAAGGATTAAATAAATGAATAAAACGGGATATTTTAAACTTTTTAAAGTTCTGCGAATAGATAATTTGTCAATTTTGATTAACACTAGATATGCGTTTGTCGTGGAATGAAAGTTCAAGGAAAACCCAAGAGGCTCAATAGATGAGTTTACAATTCCTTCACACACATACGTGCTTTTCAAAAAATATCCTAAAATCTAAACTTGTAAACAAACTCAGATACAAATTACATCAAGCTTGTTCAAATACTTGATTCCTCAATTAAACTGATATTTGTCTTTTTTTAAATGGCATTCTCTTGACAATTTATTTCGAAACAGTATTTTCACAAAGTTATTGTCGATTAAACTTCAGAGAATACGCATAGTTTCAAAATCATGACTTAAAATATGAAACTAATTAATCGGATTCACAACATCTACACAAAAGGAATTCTTTGAATTAATATATGCTTTAACCCTTCGTTTCTTGTCATCTCAGGGGATGAAACTGTTCTGCAAATTGAAACAAATGTCACCATTTTTCATTAGACGATATCGCTTCAAATCTAGTTCCAATTAATTGTTAAATTTCACCATAAGTCTATTCCCATAAAATGCACACAAAAAAGCCCTTTAAAGTAATATAAGTCTTTGTACAATTATTCGCAACGGCTTTTCTAACTAATTAGCTTCCGTTAAAAAAAGTCTATACAAAAGAATGCACACTCAACACATTGCTGGGGAAAAAAACGCTTTATCCAATAGAAGTTTCATTTCGAAAGAACAATGGTTCGACAGATACAAATAAAAAGGGACATACAAATTGCAATGAATTTTAAAAACAGAAAAAAAAAGATTGTCTGGAACCCTCTAGGGCGTGAAATTAGTGAACTGAGAA
This sequence comes from Metellina segmentata, assembly GCA_947359465.1. NCBI lineage: Eukaryota > Metazoa > Arthropoda > Arachnida > Araneae > Tetragnathidae > Metellina > Metellina segmentata. The sequence goes on along the minus strand of OX375873.1, from coordinate 102,065,119 downwards.
GTAAATGTTCTTTGTTATTAGGTTGCATTTGGATTTATAGAGCAGTGAAACGAAATGTCTGTCGCCGCTACTTTTCTTCTTCAATCTTTTTTTTTGCAGCTCACCTGCATTTTTTTGCCCACTCGTCTTTCGTATAATTGTTAATTGCACCAAAAATATTTAACAGAAATGCGTACCACTCGTTGTAAAGGGAAGAGATTGAAGTAATTAGATTGTTCTTTTGGTTTTAGTTTTGCTTGCATCTGCAGTTAGTGTTCCAAAAGAAACCTAGATGACTTTGGATTTAAAAATAAAGATTCTGGTCCTTTTTATTTTATTTATTTATAAAATTGTCAACATTTATTGGACATGTGTAAAAGTAACTAGTTCCTTAATGGCTTAGTCAATAAACTGTGATTTAAAATATTTCTTATCTTTTTAGGGAAATACTATAAGCTATTTTGTTTACATAATAAGAATTGTCCCCCAAATGATAGATATATTGCAGATAAGGCATTTGCAGCATGGCTTTAAGGGTTCTTGAAGATGCGATATTCGTAGAATCATATTGCAATTATAAAGTAGTGTGTTAGTGTACAATACTGTATATTTGCAATATTATTCTACGAATATCGCATCTTCAGCAACCCTTGATGTCATGCTGCATATACCATATCTGCAGTGGATATATCAATATAATTAATCCTCCTGCTCTAGTTCCGTCATGATTACTAAATTCCGTTATTCATTTATTTTTTCTTTGTGAGATAGGATGAGGTTCATTAATAAGAGGTAAGTACATATTTTAATTAACTTCACACACTGGTACAACACAACGGGTTATTATATCAATAAGAAGGGTAAGTTTATTGGAAACTAGAACACCGTGGGTATATGTTTAACACTTTCTGTTGCTGAAGGTGGCCATTTGAAGTCCGACTGATTCTAGAAATCACAAAGGTAGTGTGTTATTAAGAAATAAATTTTTTTATTTTATACTTTAATGTTACTAAACTAAATTAGTTATAAACAACGCTATCAATTGGCCTTTGGGAGAATTGCTCTAATGTAGTATTTTTCCAATTATATTCTGGTTCTCTCCTTTTGGGACATTTTATTCTAGATACTCTACTTTTAAATTAAACTTATATTTAACTCATAAAAGTAAAATTTGATCGAATTATTAATCAGTAGAATAATACTTCATTAAATGAATTTGCTGAAAACACAAACAGTCTCGGATGTTATCAATCTTAAGCAAACCAACATTCACTAATGAATGACAGTTGAATATATATGAGATTCTTTAACTAATTGATCGATGAAAAAATAGAAAATATAATTTTACGTGCTTACGTGCATGTAGAATGACCTTTCGTCTCATAATCCTAATTAGGGTACTATGCTAACAAAAATGGTTTTATGACAGAAAATTAGCAATTTGTAATCATATATGAATGTTCTTTGAAAAAACAAAAATTTAGCTTTTCGGATTCCTTTATGCCAAACCACTCAGAGCCCTCCTACATATCAGAATGTAAGATGCTTGAAAATAATTATGTCTTAACAATCGTTTCGTCATCTGACAGTTGTTCAAAATTACGTGGAGTTGTCCTCGGATCTTTCCCCTTTTGGGATTGATCCGGATCGTAGTCAATAGCCCGCTGTGTTGCTCTAGTATGACGTTAATTAAAATTACCTTACCTTAACAATCTTTATAATTATAGTGCTAAAATCAGTATTTTCTTCATTAACATAGTGAATAACTTGAAAAACAATTTATATCCATTGGTTGAAATAATCATAGGGAAGTTTCTATTGGTGAAGAAGTTACTGGTTATAAACATAAAGGATAGACTGCAGGTAATAGAACGGATAGATGCATGTAAACCCCTCATAGGGAGTATTTATATAGAAATTTTATGTTCATAGCCTCAACTTGGAGGTACTGTAAGAAAATTAATTATCCTACTACGCTCTATATGGCTGTTATAGAATTCAACTACTGCAAAATATTGCTTGAATTTCAACTTCAATTGTAAGACTCTACTCTTTTCTCACTAAATTCACAATAAATCTTTAAAATTGCCGGTATCTCCTATCTTTCTTCCTTTAGCAAAATGGTTGGTTTCAAGACGACCTTTATCAAGCAATGTAAACGTTGACTCGATATTATTGACGAGGAAACGAATCGGTTTCCTTCATTAATTTCCATTCACCGTGCCTACTCAGCAACCGCTAAGAATCAGAACATATCCGGAACTGTTGATTAATTTGTCCCAATTGTTCCCACCCGTTGACGCTACTTGAATATATCACGATATTTTCAGATCGATAATTTTCTCTCCGTGTCTCTAAGGTATCGATTAACTTTAATTCATGCTTTTCAACGACTGTTATACGAGAACATTGGATTTTTAATGGGTAGATACCGCAATGTAGACATTTTCTCTTATTATTTCGTTTCTCTTATTGTTTCATTTTGAAGTAGATGTCAGGTTTCAATAAATTTTCATCACATCAGATTAATTTCTTTTAACCATCCAAGTGAGAGACTTTCAAACTGTGAGACGTGTCTCACTGGGGAGGCACGAAAACAGAAACATAATTTAATAAAATATATAAATAAACTTTCATAACATGATATTAAATTTTATAACCTCATTTTTAAAGTATTTAACGCCACCTATCTAACTCTAACTCCAATATAAACATGAAATAAACTTTTAATTGGAAAAAAAATTATATTTCTCTGACATGGATTTATGAATTGCGATAGGTATGATGCAATTATCAATCAACCAATATCTTACTATATAACACGCTAGATTCACCTGTGTTCCCGTGGTTGTTAATGTTTTGATTGGTTCTGTGACTTAACTAGTAAGCTGAGTTTCTTTTTATTTTGGTTGGTTGTGTGATGTGACGAGCGAAAGGAGATACTAAATACCAAAAATCATTACATTCGAAATCGCCATAGAAATAAAAAGAGTACAAAATGATGGCTGCACGCAACTTGTAGTTTTAGCAGTGTGGATCAAAAATTAAGTTTTCCAATAATATTGTTTTACCAGTGTTGCTCAAACTACAACACCATGCGAAAGCAAAGCAAGTCGACAGATAGTGGTGGGAAAATGTTTATACTTAACGAGTAATCAAAATATGTTAGCAAATAGTGGTTAAAAAGTTTAAGAAATAGCCAGTAATCACGTACCGTCCAGTTTAAAAAACATACAAAAAATTTTTTTTTACCAAAATAAATAAATTTTGTTATGCAACCATAATATGACGAGTCATTTATCTTGTATAGATATAACTTAGTAAGTACTATGTATGACATATAGGTAGATTGCCATAGTATAGTATTACTGCATAGTTGCAAATTTGGTTTATGTAACTACAGTAAAGATGGATTTGTTCTTTTACTGGAAAATCCTTGTTTTGGAAATTGGATGACACCACTGGTTTGCAGTTTGCAAGTGCATAGTTTATAAAAGGGCAGCTAGATCTGCTAGTCGCAGGAATCATCAAAACAATACCCCCAAATTAAAACGTTACTCATAGTAAAGTGTCAACAGAAGCATTTCAGTGGTTTACGATTAGGCTTTTTACTGTTTTTTGGTGAGATTACTTGCTGATAATAATAATTAGTAATTAGTTGTATTTTTAAAGAATATAAATATAATCCTAATATTTTTTGACGGAAATGGATATATTTTTGACTGGTTACAAGAGAAAAATCCACTAATAATGACGATACCTAAGATGATACAGGTGAAGGTAGAGGAAGTACAAGAAACAGAGAACATGGAGACGTCCATAAGGAGAATTACCAAGACCAGAAAATATGATTCCACCCATCTATCATTAGAATTCACTAGCGTTATTATAGATGGCTTGGAAAAAGTAATGTATTTGCTTTGTACAAAAGCTTTGGCTGCAGATAGTCTGAGACCAGGCAAATTAAAACGGCACCTTAAAACTAAATACATTGGTAAGCCTATAGAATTAATGTAAAGATAATTACACGAGTTTGGTAAACAAAAGCAAAAGTTCAAAAAAGTAGTTTATGTTCTAACAAATGCAGAGCTAGGGTCTTACCAAGTTTATTAAATAATCGCGAAATGTATACAACCACACATAATAGGAAAAACTCTAGTTTTGCCAGCAGATAATTGAAACAGCTAAAATAATATTCGGCAAATCGTATGCGAAACAGTTACTACAAATTTCTCTTGCTGATAATACAGTCGTCAGAAATCGTCATCTGACCGTGGTTCAAAATTGCGTGGTGGTGTCCTTTGATCTTTTCCTTATATAACTAATACCGGAAACACGTTAATAGCCTATTGTGTCGCTCCAGTACGGCGTTAATTAAAAATACCAAATACCAGTAGGCAAAAGACTCGATGATATATCTGAAGATCTTTGCAATTAGTTAGTTTCTTGACTGCGTACTTCGAAATTCGCTTTACAAGTAGATGAGGCCATTGATGTAACTAAAGATGCTAATTTAATTACATATGTTTGATATGTTGCACAAATTACTCTAATCGAAGATACATTATTTTGCAAACCCCAGTCCTGGAAATGCCATATCCACTAACATTTTTAAGATAATTGACACTTTTTTTGATGAGAACGACATAAAGTGGAAAAACTGCATCGGACTATGCATACGGAGCACAGTCGATATCCGAACACAAGGCAGATCTTCAAGCATTAGTTAAAAAGAAAGCGCTAGAGGTTATTTGGACGTACTGCATGCTTCATAGAGCAGCTCTTGTGCCAAAAAATATGAACGAGGATATTACCGTTTGGGATTGATTCCGTACAATCGCCAATAGCCTGTATTGTTGCTCCAGTGCGACTTTAATTAACTACCTATTTTACTAGTGCACTAGGAAATATTACTTAATGTATGATATATTATTTACTGTATAATATACGTCATGTGCTATCTTCCATAATATGCAGTAAGTGTGTGTAAAGAGGTATAATCTTTTGAATCTGAAAATAATATTTGTATTTTATTAATACATTGACATTTGGCCAACAACCCATTGTGTTGCTGCAGAGCGACTTTAATTTAACTACCTGTATACCTTCAATACAGATTACCTTTTATTTGAAACTATGAATACTTCAGTTTTAGAGTCCTTACACGAGCTATTGCTAAATATTGGATACTTGATCATGATCTTTTCAAATATTTATCAAGTAAAACTAGATATGTGGTGTATTCCAATTTAGCTGGAACTCGTCTTTCGGAACCTAGATAATCATGATTGGCATTCAGCTTGCAGATCCAAAATTTGTTCAACGTTGTTAGACATGATTACGATGAAAATTCCTTTCAAATCATTTGTAATTTCAAAACATCTGAACGCATTTACACATGAAGCATTTCATTAATGCACTAATTTATATTCAGATTTTACTCGTGATTGATTCGATGAAATTATAATTATAGATTTAATGTAATTTCAAATTAACGACTGCACAGAAATTGCATGATACTGATTTATTCAAATCAGATGATACTAATACTTAAATACATGACCGGAGAGACATCTTGAAAGCGTATATGAGGCCTCATTACATTACCATATATGGGAAAACTATGAATTTGCTTTCATAGCAATTCCAAATATATATTTCATAGCTACATTATAAGAATCATAGGATGTAATGTCTCAATGTTGAAAACTACAATACTACCAGGAGCAAGATGGTCAATCTCTAAATTTATTATTAGACCACAAGTTGTTTATAGCATGCTATCTAGCTTCATAGTAATGATACCCATTTCTAATCTCAACATTCATTTTTTTTCAGTCGGGCCACTGATGTATATATTAAATCAGACATATAAAATGTATGGTGTGAATTCATATGATGTTATATCTCCTCAAACAAAATCTGACCCAATCTGCCTTTGACGAGTTATTTCCTTATCAAGACATTACCAATTGACCGATTGTTTGACGACGAGATACAAGATCTAGTAGTTTTCTCTGATCTCAATAACGAGATACTGCGTCCATAAGGATTGGTCAGTTTTATTAATGACTAGATATCTGGTTTAGGTAACCACTAAGATGGTTAAGGCCATGGGGTGGTGAAAATATGTTTGGGAGGCCAGATGGCTAAACCAATGAAACAAAGGAAGAATGAAACAAATAAATAAAATGAACAGAAAAAGAGGGAAAAGTCACATGGAACTAAGGGATTTTTCTGTGGTGAATATTACATTGCAGGAAGTTAATATTTGTACTGTTTCATGTATATAAAATGGAAAATATGAAAAGCATAAGACAGGTGGGAATTAGATCTCCATTGAAATATCTCTCTATATTAAAAAGCGTAGCCTATGCAGCCGCCGTCGCTGGATTGAAAATTCGCTTTTTGGCTCGTCTCTTAGGCGGTTTACCGAGAGAGTACGGATCGGAAATATACAAAATTAATACGATTGGTTCAAAATTGTACTGGGAAAAAGATGGAGAAGATTTTTTTCCTATGAGGCTATTAGTTTAGGGTGCATTAAGTGTCAAAGTCGAAAAAAGCGAAATTTCTAACGCGAGTGTGCAAAACACGTAAAAATTTTCAGTCTTCAGCCATGAGTTTTTTTAGAGTACCTCTAAACGTGAATTTTTGCAGCTTGTTAAGTTTTTTTCGAAATTTCAATTTGGGGTTCCTGGTAATATTTCTTTGAAATTCGGGAAAAATCGGGTAATTTTTTTTTGTTAAAACTGTCATATATGTAGCTTATTACAATCAGTTCTTAAATTTGAAAATATCAATGAAAACCTTGGAATATACTTTTCTTAAGGCATAATTATTTTTTAAAGTGTTTAATAAATAAATTCGATGCGATTAAAAGTTTTCACACAAATTTCGTATTTTTTAGATCGTAATTTCCGATACAAAACTAAAACTGTCGTACATAGCTTAATACTATAAGTTTTACCACGTGACAACTTAGAATACACTCTTTCTGATGTTATAATTATTTTTAAAATTGGTTCAAAAATAAATTCGATGCGATGGAAAGTATTATTTCTCAATAGCGTACAAATTGTTTATCGCGAAGATGCGCCCAGATCAAATGTGAAACGGCCATGATGAAATTCTCTGTGACGTGATGACAAGGAGAGGGCAATCAGGAACATACAAAGTATTAAGATAGTTTCGCCGTCGCAGAGTTTTTGAAAATTTTGCGAAAGGAGTGTTGGTTTGCGATGCAAATCTAATTGATTGCGTAGCAATCACAGGGGGTTGGTGAGGGTAGGTGAGCAGGGGGCGGAGCCCCCTAGTTCACGAAAGGAGAAATACAATGTCATTGAAAAAATACTAATTCTGTGACTGGAAACTCATCAAGAAACTCGTAAAGAATATAAATAGATTGAATTATAGAAAATCGTTCCAGGATTTCGTCATATACAAAAAGAGATTTACGTTAAGCTCGTATCTTTATAGTTTCCAATGTAATGAAATATAGTAATTCGTCGTATTCTTTCACAATATTGAAGAGAAAACCCGATGCATAATATATGGCTTTTAACCTCGTCGTTTCTGAAGCAGACTATTGTTCATCCCCTACTAAATCCAAGGAATGCTTCCTGAATGCCCATTCATTGTCACGTCCCCGATCCCCAGAGAACCGACGTCCACCGCGACTTAAAAGGAAGAGAACACCGCCGCGACATTGTCTGCAATCCAGAACTCCGAAAACGGGAGCCTCTAAATCAAAAGCAATACTTTCTCATTATCGCTAAAAGACAAATTCCGTACCACTGTAACTGGACTCTCTCTCCTTCTCCACTTGCAAGGGGCGAAAAGAAGCCAACAGCAAGCCCTGTTGGAAGGGTCATGAAGATTGATGGACTGCCCGGAGGACGTAAGGTGCTCCGAATTCGTTGGTGGCCAGCGGATAATTAAAATAAAGCTTTCCGTGGTTTCTGCTATCGTTGCATTCATCATCCCTCTTGCAAAGCGAGACTCGGATCATTATGCAAGGGGAATTAAGATCGGGAAGGGTCAAAGTTTGTTTGGCACCGGGATCTGTGAACTGGTGCTTGGGTAAATGAATTTCCATAACTCAGACGGAGGGGTAATTATTGTTTGATCAAATGATGTTCAGATTCGATTAATTTGGGGCATATGGACTTTTAAGGAGCTGGGGTTGATTTTAACTCGTAACATTAATGGGTGTTCGAACGCAAATTTTTGTATGGATAGATCTTAAGTTTTGGGGAATATTCCGTGGTGTTTCAAATTATATTTTACTATTGCTCCAACTTCTGTTTTAAGTCTTCTGCTATACACAGTCTCTAAAGATCGATTTTGAGCTTTGGACATATTTTATGCTCTTACAAAGAATATTTTTATATTGTCCCAACTCCTATTGAAAGCATTTTGCAATCCAGAATCTCAAAACATCGGATTTGAGATTCGTATAGTTTTTTTCTATTTTTTCAAACATAGTGTTATTTTTTTCCAACTCCTATTAAAAGATATTTGCTATCCAAAATACCAAATTATCAAGATTTCGATAAATTATCGTATTCTCTTTGAAACGATATTTTTATTTCCGTTCCAACTTCTATTAAAAGCTTCGTGTAATACAAAATCTCATATTATCGATAGTAAACTTTTCAGAGATTTTTGCTTAAAAATCTTCAAATCGTTCATTTGAAATATGGTATTTCTTTGTTCCAGCTATTGCTGAGAAATTTCTCTATCCACATAGTAAATTATTGCTTTTGATTATTATTTTGGATACATTATTTCATGATCTTTCAATCTATATTTTATATTTTCTCCACCTCCTTTTAAAAGCTTTTTGCAATCCAAAATATCAAATGGTCTATTTTGAGTTTTCGATACATTATTTCATATTTTTCAAAATATATTTTATTTTTTCCTCCTATTAAAAAAATTTTGATATTCAAATTCTCAAATCAGTGAACTTGAGATTTTTAAAAAATTTTAGGTAGATAATTCTGTGTACTTTCAAACAGTACTTCATCCTATGAAAAGGTTCTGAAAATATAAATAAAATTCAAATATTTATCTTTTAAAATGCATTAATGTAAGCATTTAACATTTTCCTAACTTCGAAAAATTATTTGTCTCGTAGAATCCTGTTGACTTTGAAACCCAATTATGAATCCACTATTTAATTTGAAATTAATCAAAGTAAAAATACGGATAAAGCCCATTATTAACATACAAGAAAAAATATTCGAATAAATACGTTATAAAAATGATATTTCTGCGAAAGTTCAAATGCTATTCGAATACTTCTAGAAAACCTATCTGTTACCTCTCCAACTACTTCCCTTCTCACAAATTCCCATAATATGAAAACTTAAGCAAGAACATAAATATATAGGGTATACCTAATATTTTCAATACATACAATTGCCCATAAAAATCCACAATGCGAAAAAAATAAATGCTTAAATATTACTTCCGCGTTTTTTTTAAGGGACAGTTAGGAATGAAACAATAGCTGGGGAGCCGGCGAAAGTTTGCAGCTGTTCATGACAGAAGAAAGTAGATGAGATGTACAATATACTTTATAATCCTGGGGGGATTGGAACGATTCGATTTAATCGAATTCTATTAAAGCTGGCAGCATGGTTGAAGTGAAGTGGGGAAATATCTCTGTCCCAGCAGTTCTAGTCAAACTGTTACGTCCTCATGCCACGGGTCCTTTGTGGACTGGTCAGTGGGGGAGAAAGATTGATCAGTGAATTTAATGTTTACCAAACGAGGATATTCCCTTTTGAAGGTGAACTATCTGCGCCTGTAAGCGGTTTTCACTGTGAGTGAGATATAAAGAAGGAAGTGCAAGCTATTCAATTTTAGAAAAGTTTTTTAGATTAAGATACAGTTTCGATTTACTTATTAATAGAGTGTATACTTTGTGGATTTTATAACTAAGGATTTTAATTCACAATCTATTTTCAGAACAAATTATCATATCTTTATGGGCGAGATATCTCGTCATTAGAAGAAAAATGACCTGATGTTGATCACGATGGCATAAAAAAAATCGACAAATCTTGATGACGTGATATCTTGTCGTTAGCAAAATTCGTCCTTCCTATAGTGATGGACGAGATATCTCTTCGAAACCACATGAAGGGCCCAGGTGCAGAATCTTCTTCAGTGTTCTGCAATACAACTCCAAGCAATTGCAATTGTTCTGCACGCATTTTGTCCGAATTTTGAAAGCTGCAGTAAAATCGAAAACAGACGTGAAACACATTGATCGGCTAAATATGCAATATATATATATATATATATATATATATATATATATATATATATATATATATATATATATATATATCAGGCCTCGAAATAGATTTTTTAATATAGGTGCACCATGGTCACCTAAGTTTTTTAATTAGGTGCACTCTTATATTTTAGGTACACATTAAAAAAAAAACGTAATTCAAGAGTATCAATGTAATGTAAACTAGTTTAGTAGTTGGGTATGTTTATATAGGTTCAAAGTATACAGTAGATAAAAATATTTAAAAATCGAAATTCTCCCTTCTCCGGCATACGGCTGTGGCGACAGTCACTTCAACAGAGCCATCTCGAAAATGTTTCGATCATCGGAAAGGTCTGGTGGTAGTGACACGCGTAAACCTTCATCCTGTATAAATCCGTTACGGCCAGCGATTTTGTTTTCGCATAATGTGTAATTAGGAATTTTAATTACGTTTCTTTAGAGAGAGAGAGAGAGAGATGTCGATACTAATATTTTGTTCAAACATCAAAATAACATAAAACACGTTCCCCCACTTCCCTTTTCTTAACGTACACTGCGTGCACCTAGCGGGAAAAATTAGGTGCAAAATTTCATTTTCATGTGCATAGTGCACCTTTGCACCCGGGTATTTCGAGCCCTGATATATATATATATATATATATAATATATATATATATATATATATATATATATATATATATATATATATATATATATATATATATATATATATATATATATAAATATATATATATATATAGAGAGAGAGAGAGATATATATATATCATAAATAATTAACCAACTTTATTTAAAACCAAGGCATACTTCCAGAATTTGCAATTCTGTCGGTAACTTTTGAAGTCAAATATTTTGTCATGGAAATAGAAGATGTGTTATTTATAAAGTGTTTGTAGTAATTTGGGCGGTGTAGGGAGGTTGTTCAAGTAGCTAGAGAGGAAAAAAATGGTGTGCCAAGGAATACGCTTTGCACAGCAGAACATCGTAACTCATGATTGAAAAAGAAATCCTGCAAATTTTGATAATATTAAGGAAAAAATGTTCTTCAAAGACTTTGTTCTGCTTCGAACTTTCATTTCTGTATGTCTCAATACTTTGAACCATACTAAGGTTATATATTTGCTTTGAATGAATATTAAATTTCAGTCGGATAAGCTAAACAATTATTTTTTTTGCATGCATGGGTATTGAACTATTTTCTTACAGAAGCCATTGGTAGGTAGTTGAGTTAATGCTACATGGCAGGGTATAGGTGACGATCTGGGATCAATACGGAAGAGAAAGATCAGAGGAGAGCACTTCTTAATTGCGCTTTATGGTTAGATGGCGAGGACACCTCTCACTTTATTCATTGGAAATAGTGTTTTCCAGAATCGTCTTATTGACTCACTGATATTTTATAATGTACTTAAAAACTCTTATAGTAGGTCCAACCCCAGAATGCATAAAATGTTTTAGATTTTGTTTCGAAAATGAAGGTATGTTATCCACATAGGTGCTTTTAAACACATTTACCTGATGATTGCAAAAAAATATGCCACTGATTGCACTTATTTCACACACACACACACTTCAAATGTCACTTTATGAAAATGACAGCGAAAATAAACTTTAAATGTTGTTTTGGTATTACAGATAAAAAAATTAGGCTAATTAGTTCATCTTACTTGAATCCCGTGACAAGTACCTGCACCAAAGTACCCTCAAATGGGAAATGAATATTCCATAACCTGAGTAGAATAAAATAAAAACATCCGTATGCCTCGTCGTGCTAATGGGAACTGGAAGACATTTTTTAAAAGATAAGCTGAATATATTGTATGTTATAGTTACTGCGTATAGTTATAGTTATTGCAAAAAAACATTCCTTTCTCTTTTAAAAGCAACCTAATAGAAGGTATGACAAAATCTAACCCTAATTCAGGCTTCCCTTTGAGCAGACATGTTTTTCATAAGACTGTCTAAGAATTACTATAAAGAAATACTAACCATGCAATAGAGCACGTAATTGCTCTTCTGTGGTCCATGATGGTGTTGCGTAGGTATTTCAATTATACTCTATTGGATTGAGATCAGGTGACATTGCTTGATACAATTCATAGTTATCTTTAACTTTTAGACACGTATACGTTACTGAAATGAAAATAATACTTTTTAAAAAGATGCCTCGTACTTTTTTTTCCATTTCAGTACTGGAAAAAAAACGAATTATTAACATTTTAATGATAGATACGCGACTACATACTCAAAACTTTTTATGGGCAACACATAATTAGTGTAGAACAAACCAAACTAGATGAAATAAAGGGCATTAAACGAAATTAAACTTAACTACATTGAAAACAAATTACATTTACCATTCCAAAAACTCAATTACAATCGAAACTCCACATACAAACCCATTAACGCACTCCTAATACAAAACGCAATCACGTTTCAATGTTTACCCGCAATTTTGTTTCCAAGTTAACTAACTTATTCCCAGTATAATATGCAGCCCCGTTTTTGCGCTTCGTGTAGACTGTCTCCTCACATTAAGCAGCCTTCCTGAAAAGAAAATATTCATCGTAATAACGTTATCTTGGGCACTAATTTGAGGATACCTCCTTATTGGTATCCTGCCTTAGAGAGACCCATGCCCATCCTCGAATTCCGGCCTCAGTCATAAATTGTTAAACATTAGCCGTCGGCGCTATTCTTGGCCGTTCAATTAAATCCCCCAGAGTAATGGAATTTACGCTAACTATATTTAATTACGTGGCAATGGCGATTTGCTTTCTAAGGTAGAGCGGGTTGGAGAGATTTTTTCCTCCCAACACTCGCGAAGAAGTAAAGTACATTGAGGAGAAAATTACTCAATTTTATTAATATAAAAACCCGCAAGTAAATTCGTTAGTTCGAGAATCCGAGTTTGGAGGGAAAAAAGGGGTTCGGTCAAACAAAATACAAAAAAGGTTGGAAAGAAAAGCAGCAGAAAAAAAACCGGCCGCGAAAATGACGTTGTGAGACTGTAATAGGTTGTGTGGGAATTTAATTAATGCTTGGGGAAGCAAAAATTGTGGAAATATCGGGGGTGAAGGCATCGAAAAGTAATGTTCTATAACGGAGAAGGTAAAATACAGGGACTTAATGTTACGGCTCGATAAAGTCGCTACTTTTCTGCGGGGCTTGAAAAATTAGCGTATTAGCTGAACTCCCTAATAATTGACTGTGGTCGGTCCTGTAAGGGGGAAGTCTTTTCTCAAAAGCTGGCATTAAATGAATTCTGACGGGCGTTGCTTCGGTGGCTTTTGGGGCGGCCGGATGCACTGAAACAATATATTTTGTTCTGCAGAAAATTGAGAGCGAAAGAGTAAGGAAAATGGCTTTTATTAGATTGTAGTGTATTTATAGTTTCCTTTGAGTATCACATATTCTGCGGTTAATATTATTTACGTGTATGCGAACTGCGAGATATCGATCTGAAGATCTGTGAGAATCTGTGAAACTAACATTTTCTGCTTCAATATGGTGGTTGTTGATACTGCTCATCGCTTCACATACCTCTTGTCCCGGTAGCAGCAGGTGCTTAAAACTGCAACGTATGTCGCAGAACAAACAATGTCTTTGCAGAAGAATTTTTCCCTTATTTTATCAAATCTACGATGTACTGCAGTGCAAAGCCACACCTTTTTTTCTTCTCTAGCTACGAAACAACATACATACATATCCCAAACTACCACAAATGCCTTATAAATAACACATCTTCTAAGTCAATGACAAAATATATAAGTTTAAAAGTTATCGACAGAATTGCAAATTCTGAAAATATGTCTTGGTTTTAAATAAAGTAAGTTGATTAATTTTGATGTTTTTTATACATATGCAATACATATTTAGCCCATAATTGTGTTTTACGTCTGATTTTGATTTTACTGCAGTTTTCAAAATTCTGACAAAATGCCTGCAGAACAATTGCAATTGCTTGGAGTTGTGTTACAGAACACTGAATATAATTGTGCTCCAGAGCTTCTTGCAATAGAAACTAATTGATGAAGATTGTATGAAGGATTTGTTATTGGTATACCACAGTAGAATTTTGCTAGGCATTTCAAATCAGCATTTAGATCTTAGCGCAGATAGAAAAATGTTTAGAAAGTGAAACTTATAGGGATAAAATTTACATTTTTTATTCATAGATTTAAAATGTTCTACTTTACTGATAAAAATTCAATTGTTTAATTCAAGAAGAAATGTCTAAGTTCTTTCAAAAGTTGAGTAGGAGAGAAAATTGAATTTACGTCGCACTGGAGCATCAAAACTGGTTATTTGTTGCTATTATATTGAGACTGCCCGGAATTAGTCCTTAAAGGAAAGATACTAGGACAGCACCTTGAAGTTTGAACAATGGTCTGATGATATGGTTAACACCTGAGCTGGTACCTAACTCTTCAAATTTCCACACCACGCCAACATGAGGATATTTGAACCTACATTTTTAACCTACACCATCTTCCTCGTTCATGACTGTCTTTTGGTTGGATCAATTTGAAACTCGTACATCTCCGGTTGCTAATCCACTATTCTGCCAACTTGGACTCTACCACTGTCCCTGAAATGATTGCAAATAGCTATCTGACCTTTATTCAAAATTATGTGATGTTGTCATCGGGTATTTCAATTGGGTATTGATCGCGGGACGTCACAAAAGGCCCGTTGTATTGTTTAAGTGTGACGTTAATGCCTTATGCATTTACATTTCTTTTGATAATCATAATTTTTTTAATGTGCACTGTTCGAAATCGCATACTATGATGTACATGCGACATAGGAACACAAACCGAACTAGGTTCCTTCTATACAGTTCATAGACTTCCCGCAGCCTACAAGATATATTAGTATTTCAGAGATCAAAGATTCTAGTCACTATCAGACCTTCGGACTTTCTAATTTAGCCCTCGTGTAATAATAAATGAAGTAAACCAAACCAAGCCTGAATGTCCCAAACTAACAGAGGGATGGTTGTGTATGCTGGGGCGATTATAAGTCAGCCTATAAACACAAAAGATATTGCACACACACAAATATGGTTCAACACACACTCAACTAGTTTTCTTAAATCAAAACTATAGAGTGAGCAGCAATATCCATTCACATTTCTGCGAAACATCATGTCCATTGATTACTAGAAAATAACGTAGATCAGTGCATTTGCTCACTGTGTTAACAACCTGTAAATTGTAGGTGGCCTCGATTCCATTTTGGGTATATTACTCTCTGTTGTGTTAGTAAAGCTTTCCATAGTACGTGGGCCATCTGGGGTATTCACACTGTGATAACAACCTTCGAGTTGAGGCAGCGGTAGAAGAGTTTAAAGATCAACGGATAAGCAATTGTAGAGTTTCGAGTAAGAATCCAACCAAAGATCTTCGTATCCAAAGGGGCTGGAGCATGTTAAATCTGCAGTGGTCCCGAATGTCCTCAGGTTGGCGTAGTGTGGAAGTATGGAGATTGGGGTTGCACCTCAATCTCCATACTTCATGTGACTTCGTCATCTGACCACGGTTTACAGTTATGTGATGTTGTCCTCTGATGTATTCCTTGGGGATTGATCCCGTGCCGTTCCGTTCCGAATGGAAGCAGACCCCATCCGTACCGAGATATTGAAAACCCACAGCGGATTGTAAGTGAAAGCCTCGAGTAGGATAAAGAAGGATGGTGGGCCAACGGGCACATCGCCCAAAATTTTCGCTGCCAGGATTGGCTAAGGTGTGGGTACATGAACGTTGGCGACCCTTGGGGATTCATGCCGGACTGCCTCCAAACGCCCGTCGTGTTGCTCCAGTGGGACGTCAATTAACTACCTACCTTCGAGATGTAGGTATCATAGGTTCAATACCTATCTAGTGCATTCCTCCCTGGGTGTATTTATAATTTCTGTGTCGTTTTCTGTAGCTAAAAGCTTTTATTGCATTTGCTTGTCTATTACTTGTGTCTGGCTGAGCATGACCACATATTGCCCTTGCATCATAAAACCTCAACTTACCAACCTTGCATGTCCATTTACTTGAAATTGTTTGGCACAGCATGGTCAAGTGTGACCCTTGCGCATTAAACCCAACCTGCAATACACCATCATTACCCAATAAACTGTGGACGCAGTCTATAAGCGCAAAAAATATTTACTTGTCAATGAATCCTTCGAAACATTTCATTGAAATTCGGAGAAGTCAGGAAAGAACAAAATAACTGGAAAAAACTGTTCCTTGAACAAATTCCGTACCTCGCCAAACATGTCCTCGCTACTCATTAAAAAATCGTGTCTTCATAGGCCAGCAAATCAATCTCGTAGCCTCAGGGGCAGTTCGAAACAGCGGGAGAGAGCGAGAGTACATGGAAACGTCTTATACTAATGAAACTCTTTCGAACAAGTCATAAATATTTATTTTTCTAATACTGGTCGAATCCCGAAGGATGCTACTTAACTATGCATTACATTCTCCCTGCTTTCTCTAATTGAAAATGTTGTCAAGGCTTGAACGGCAGATTTGTTGCGAATATTTCGATCCTTGCATTCCATCAGGCAGATGGTTCTCGTTTTTTCGGCCTAGCTTGCGTTCTGGGGAGCTATTTAAATTTTGTTTTCCGCCATGTTGTCTCTCGCTGATATTTTTCTCGATGCATTGTTTTAGTCTGTGTTCTCTATATTTATTTTCTGAAGTTCGGGCCATTAAGTGCTTTGTGCTGAGACAGTTGACATGGTCTTCTTCATTAAGTCTTCTTTCTTTGAGGTCCTAATGAATGTTCGGATATTTGCTATTTGGAATGTTTGATTTTTTTTAGTAAAATGTGTATTCGCCAAATGCAATGAAAAAAAGCTTTTAATGAGAATAGAGATTGGGGAACTAAATATTTATTTTTCTTCATCGAAGCGAAAAATTTGCATCCAATGTATATGTATTTTATCTACAAATATTTTCTAACCCACAATTACTAGGATACTATTTTTAATCTACACACACTGTGTACTTCTTTTTGAAGTTAACATAAAATTAAAAGTTTAAGCTGTATTAAATCAATTCAAATAGCAATCATACATTAATAAACGTTTCATATAATCTCAAATAATGTACATTGAAATTCGGTTGTAGCACATTATAAAAAATATTAGCACACTTAAGCTCACACACATATATTGCACATCGTTTATTTGAAAATAATGTTAGGTAAACAAACTAACAGCACATCGTCGGTCTTATAGCTAAACTCAATAAACTGACATTTTTTCTTAAGACATTCAATGCTCAGTTTCATGATGATGACAAATGCATTGCCATTTTTATAATCTGTGTTAAAAATATACAAGTTTAAATGCTTATAATTTTTAACTTTCGACTTAAAAACACATTAAGTTAGTCTAGACAGCTGAATACTTAAAAATAGTCTTCTTAGTTGAGTTTTTGCTCTAAACCAACGATCCTTTTTGATTCAACATGTTTTGTGATAAGAATATATTTTGGTACTTGAATTAACTTTGCACTGGAGCAACAGAACGGACAATTTGGCGACGGTTCGGGACAGATCCTATAGGGAAATTCGAGGACAACACCACGTTAATTTGAACCTCGAATAGATGAAGAGGTCACACCTGAGGTTAGACCTTCCCTAATCTTCAAACTTCCAGACGACGCCAAGGTGACCACATGACAGATACAGATTTAATGTGCACCAGTCCTCCCCCACCCCATCCTTGTACACGATGGTCTTTGGTTGGATTCTAACTCTCAGCCTTACGGTTACTAATCCATGTTCTTCCAACAGAGATACAGCGACTTTTCGAAATAATAATGTAAATTAAAACAATATCAATAAAGCGCCGAATTTGAAAGCTCTTACAAACTGTTTGCATTGAAGTGAATATATATATTCATTTGTTTTTATTTACCTAATACACTGCTGTTTGTAAAAAATGCAACGCCATGAAGGAATCATCCGAATGAAATGAAATTTAGAGCAAAAGTCAACTATAGGATGTTATGCAAAGTATTAAAGTTTCAGAGCCATCACGCATGCGTGGTGTGAGCAGCGCCCTCTCAACTGATGCTAAAAGCGTATAAATAGAGGGCTGTAGCGGGACGTTGAAAACAGTGCATGGTTATTTTTTAGTGGCGAACGTTTTGTGAGACCTAAGTATGCATCCACGAGGTAATAGGGTGAAATTTCAACAACTTACGAAATTTGAACGGGGGAGAATTATCGGCCTTCGTGAAGGAGGATTTTCCTATCGCGCAATAGCAGCTCGTGTGCAGCGGAACAGTTCCACAGTGATGCGAGTTTGGAAGCAGTGGACCGACCAACTCGAAAAACTGGGAGTGGACGACGGAAGGTGACGTCAGCGTGCGATGATAGACCCTTGGTCCACATGGCGGTGAATGACCGTACCTACACCAAATACTGATTTCGGACACTTCATATTGTTTTTTTCTTTGAAAATGTATTCATTTGTTTGTACTAATACAAGCCGTTTGTGTATCAAATTCCATTTAATTCTGATGACTCCTTCATGGTGTTGCATTTTTGACAAACAGCAGTATAGTTTTTACTAAAACTTGAAGTTGCATGAAAAATATCTTAACGCTATTTAAAAAGCCTTATACAGTCTACGAGAAACGCAGTCATGAACCTTTTTTTTTCTTCATAATGCAAATTTGTATTACTTTTAGTTAGAGATTGTAAAATGATAAATCTATTGCACTTGAAATCTCATTAAAACAGAGAATCAAACAATACAATCATACACTTCCGTCACAAGTTCCCGGAATCTGAATTAGTTTCCGGTATACCAGCTGCATTTGTCTTTCTTTCACTCACTCAATACCGTTCGGTATTAATTAGCCATCCAATGATACTGTAGCAAGCGCGTTTGTGATTTCAATTTCGAGACAATGCACACTTTCTTGTTATTGCTGCACGACGCGAGCGCAATGCTTTAAATTACTCTCAGAAAATTTTAATGAATATATCTGATTAAAGCTTAGATTGATCACTTCAAAGGGCCGGCCTGACGAAGCACAAACAGCACCGACATAGTGAAATTTAGTTAGTTTGGAATTCATGAAATGATTTCATAACGCACCGAATTGAACCCGCGTGTCGCCGGGTGACGAATGACTTCATTATTTTCAATTCTATTGACTCGGTGTAGTCGTGCTGGGATCCCTGAATTCCCCCCCGGCACCGCTACATTACTCATCTCATCGCCCATTCATTGCAGACTCCCAAGTCTGCAGGAGCTCGGATGCGGTTATTCGATTTCGGAGAGTCGTGTGTCTGAAGACTTACATGTGACTCGGGGACATTTTTATGTAAATCTTCAAATGCTGATGTAGATTCGGAACGAGTTGCATGAAATACTTTGTTTTAAATTAAATCATCGGCAGTAGATGTTGATCCACCTACTGATAGTCGTGAAAACTAGTCAGGTATTTATCTCGTCATCATGAAAATATTAAAAACTAGGGGGCCCGCCCCCTGCTCGCTAAAGCTTGCCAACCCCCGGAAGATTGCTTTGCAATCCTCATTGGTTCGCTACGCGAACCTATGCTCGCTAAAGCTCGCATCAATGAAGACATGTGTCCTAGCAGAAGGGATTGTTTACAAAATATGATATACCAAAATAATATTTTTCAAATCTAAATTGTCTATATTACAGAAAATATATATACAGTACCCTAGAATACCAGAATTCAAATGAAAACTTGAGTCACCCACACTTTTTCATTCAGTTTGTTGTCGAAAGTAATAGTGCAAGCGTCTTGTTGAACTATAATTGTTGGCCCTGTAAAGGACCGTTTTTTAAATGGCTCTGAAATGATCCTCCGCTTTCTTTGATTTGTAATTTTATGCTCAACTATGCAACAGCTCGACTAAAATTATTTATTTTTTCAATAAAATTTCATCCGATAACGCTATAAATTCAATTGAGGCGACTTCGAGGTAAACAAACAATCGTACAATGTTGCCAAAACGCGATAACAAATAACGTCATTTTTGCGTGCCACGTAAGAGAATTATATATATAGATATCTAGATGATGATACATCTTATCATTAGCTAATTTGGTCAGATATGATTTAACTAGATACCGAATCACTACAAAAAAGTAAACTGGATAGGTGTTGATTGCGTCATCATGAAAAATTGTAAGTATGTTGATGACATATCTCATCATTAGCTAATTTGGTCAGATATGGTTTCACGAGATACCTCACCACTAAAAAGAAGTAAACTGGCTAGGTGTTGATTGCGTCATCATGAAAAATTGTAAGTATCTTGATGATATATCTCATCATTAGCTAATTTGGTCATATATAGTTTAACCAGATACCGAATCACTAAAAAAAGTAAACTGGCTAGGTGTTGATTGCGTCATCATGAAAAATTGTAAGTATCTTGATGATATATCCCATCATTAGCTAATTTGGTCATATATAGTTTAACCAGATACCGAATCACTAAAAAAAAGTAAACTGGCTAGGTGTTGATTGCGTCATCATGAAAAATTATAAGTATCTTGATGATATATATCATCATTAGCTAATTTGGTCATATATGGTTTAACCAGATACCGCATCACTAAAAGAAAACTGACTAGGTCTTGATTGCATCATCATGGTAAGTTGTAAGTTCGTTGATGATATATCTCATCATTAGCAAATTTGGTCAGATATGGTTTAACCAGATACCGAATCACTAAAAGAAAACTTTTGATTAAGACTAAAAGAAAGATTGCGTCATCATGAAAAATTGTAAGTATGTTGATGATATATCTCATCATTAGGTAATTTGGTCAGATATTGATCTTGTCAGAATGAAAAAAATTTCAATCTTTTCAATTTTGTCAGATCTAGGTAGACAAGATTTCGCGTCACTGAAGGAAAACTAGTCATGTCTTGATCTCGTTATCATGAAAAAATAGGCAATATCTTGATGATTTATCTCATCATTACCATATTTGGTCAGAAATTGTTTAACGAGATACCGCACCACTAAACGAAAACTGGCTAGGACTTGATCGCATCATCATGAATAATTTTACCATACCTTGATGATATATCTCATCATTAAGAAATTTGGCCAAATCTTGACCTCGTCGTCATGAAAGAATGTGGCCTGAACGTGATCTCGTCATCAATAAAAAATTTGGCATTCTCTTAATGATATATCTCATCATTAGGAAATTTTGTCAGACCTATATTGAGGATATATCGCAACACTAAAGAAAAATCAGTCAGGTCTTAATTTAGTTATCAAGCAAAACTTATCAATATCTTGATGATGATATATATCATCATTAGAAAATTTTGTCAGTTCTTGATTGACGCGATATCATGTCACTAAAGAAATCCTACCCAGGTCTTGATCTCGTCATTATGATAAAATGGCAGTATCATGATGGATATATATCATCATTTGCAAACTTGGTAAGATCTTAATAGACGAAATATCTTATGACAACCATTTGGAGATATAAAAGGGGAATGTGAGCCGCGGTAGCTCAGTCAGTAGAGCGTCGGGCTCGCATCAGAAGGGTTGTGGGTTCTGTCCTCGGCAGAGCCTGTTATTCTGATGATTGCGAGATCGGCGCTTCGACCTGGCTAAAGACCGTCGTGTTCACTAATGGTGACTGGGGCACGTTAAATAGGTCGTGGTCACAAAGTCCCTCATGTTCCCATACCAAATCAATACCTCTGGGGGTATCAGATCAGGGGGTTATCGGCCTCTGATTGAGATCTAAATTACGATATGTGTGAGTGAATGGATGTATGAAAGGGACCATCCTGTAAAACGGATGTGTCATGTATGTCGAGCAAAGTCGGACTTACTCCCAATGGGACTCAATAACATGGAAGGCGCACCCCCCTCGCCTCTTGCCGTCTTCAACGGGCCTGGCACTCCTCTGGTCTGCCAGTGTAGGCATGAGAAACAACAACAACAACAAAGGGGAATGTATCGTATCACTGGCAGATCTTGAATGATGAGACATCTCGTCCATGAAAATAAACTGATCTGTTCTTAATATCGCCATAATGAAACAATTCCAAACGTCTTGAAGATATATATCATAATTAGCAAATTTGGCCAGTTCTTGATAAACGAGATATCACGTCACAATAATTTGGAGATATAAATGGAGAATATTTCGTATCATTAACTGATCCTGATTGACGAGATATCTCGAATTTAAAAGAAACCTGGTCAGGTCTTGATCTGATCATCATAAAAAATCAGCAAAATACTATGATCTATCTCATCATTTGCAAATTTGGTGCATTATTAGCAGACCCTGATGAAAAACCCTCTATGTGATTCACATGTTTATATAAAATCCAGCCTTTGTGCAAGAATTATAAGTGGTTTTGACTTTCTTTCCCAGTAAAAAGGTTCCTGGAATTCTTTCAGCGAATAGATGTGGTTGTTATGTTATCGTTCGTATTGTAAGAGAAAACCGATGCTACACTACCAGGAAATTCTGTGCTACTCAAATTGGTTAAATGCTCCTCCAGGAAAAAGCACTTTTTGAGTTCCGACATTTTTGCAGTGGGAATGCGATATCTATTTTGGATTTGGTTTCTCTGTCTATGGCCATTTTTTCGCTGTTCGGTGACTTAGAAGACGGTAGGTAGGTATTGCATTAACATCGTCCTGGAGAACAAAAACGGGCTACTGACAATAGTCCACGAGCAACCCCAAAGAAAACGCTCAAAGGACAACGCCACGTCATTTGAAGCACAATCAGATGACGAGGTCACATAGAAGCTGGCATCCCACTCTACACACTTACATGACATCGTAAGGAAATGTGAGACCACAATGGATTTAAAGTGCCCCAGCCTCCTTTTCACAAAAAGGTCTTTAGATGGATTCGAACTCGCAACCCATCGATTGCTAGTCCGTTACTCCACCAGCCCTAATACCACAGCTTAGGTGACAAAGACCTACGATTGATAATAGAGTTAAGATGCCATACAAATCTAGGGTAATCTTTAAAAAATATCATCCCCCACAGGCGAGTGTAATCTTTGATTTCTGTAGGTATTATTGCTCTGCAGAAAATTGTTGCTTCTTGTCGAATAATCCAACACGAACTTACGGCTTGAATTGTATTCAGAGATATACGAATATACACATACAAATAGAGAATTGATCTCCGAGCTAGTTGAACTGTGGTGACCAAAGGGTAAGGATTTTAGGCGAGTCTTCAATTTGTGGTGACCTTACTCAAAGCCCTGAAACTATTCAACTTAACAGCCAGAGAGCGAACTAGTCGTAACAATGTGCCACAAAGTTAAAATAAATGTAGATTGAAGCATAAGGCATGAGTCTCAAATTTATTTCATTAATGTGTTTTAATGTTTTTGAAACTACATGTAAAATACGGGAAATACTGCTGTGATCAAACAGTATCCGGTATGCTACCTTTAAAATACATGTATAATAGATATCATCTGAAATTGTTATCAAGTATTTTTACGACTTATATAAACATTTATTTATAACTATAACGTTTAAAAATAAATTTATTTTTAATGAAAGAAGTTTGACTCCGTTGATTTTCCAAAATTTCGAATGTAATTAAGGAAAGAATATGTATTAAATTTTGTTTCCGCGATATAATTTCTACAAACGCATTTGATATGTTGCAAAAAGCTTTTACAGACGACTGTTTATCAGAAACAACAGTATTTGGAAGTTATAAAATTTTTAAAGAAGGTAGAGAATCCTTCGTAGATGATTCGCGATCTAGTAACCATCCACTTCGACTAATGATCAACATGCCAATCAAGTAATAGAATTGGTGCGTAGTCATCATCGTATGACAATACGAGACATTATTGAACAAGTTACTGAATGACTTAGTTCCTGTCAAAGAATTTTTGAAAGAGCATTTAAGTTTGTGACCCGTTGCTTCTCGAGTTGTTCCAAACACTTTGAATTTGTTCCAAAAACATCGTGTTGTAGTGTCTCGAGAGACGCTTTCTCAAGGCGATTTCATTTAAAAACTTAATATTACCGGTGAGAAAAATTGGATCTATGCTGTTGATGCAGAAACAGCTCAACAATCAAGTGAATGGCGCTTGAAAGGAGAAACAAGACCGAAAAGACCACGTCAAAGTCGCTAAAAAGTCAAGGTAATGTTGATTGTTCTCTTTGATTGTCGTGGTGTTGAGCAATATGAATTTCTACCAACTGGCTAGAGAGTATGTAAATATTACTATAGGAGTGTTTTGCACTGTTTGCGTGAAGCAATTCGTGAAAAACTACCTGAATTGTGGCGAGATAACTAATGGGTTTTGCATCACGATTATGCGCTTTCTCACAATGCCATTATTATTCGTGATTTTTTGAAAAATCATTCAATAAATACGGCTCCACAAACTTAGTATTCCCCTGATCTGGCATCATGTGACTTTTTCTTATTTCCACGGGTGAAACTCCCTCTTTGTGGTCACCGTTTTGAGTCCATTGATGAAATAAAAGAAAATTCGATACGAAACCCGAAAGGGTTTCACAAAAACGGCTGTAAGGCATAGTTGAGGATTGAAGAAAACGTTGGAAGAAAAGTGCATAGAAGTCAGAGGAGATGACTTTGAAGGGGATGTAATAAATTTTGACCAATTAATTGATACCTTTAGTTTTATGACAACTTTCCAGGTACTTTTTGATCACTGTAGTATTCCCAACCAATGCGCTTTTTCACAAGGATGTGCAAATAGAATTATAGAAACTTTGTTACGAGGATGTGCAAATAGAAAACATTTAAAGTGCTAAGTAAAAATTGGTGTTCCAGATTTCTAGAGAAATAAGTGGTTTTGACGGGATATTTCGCTTTATTTATCTTATACATGAAATTCACTCTGAACTTAAATAGGCGAAATGTAATAAACGAAAGCCAACGCTAATTAGTTGAAATAATGACTTACTTCACTTTTATCCTAATCCATGGATAGTTCCTGCGATAGTACCAACATCTATTTCACTTGCGATATTTTATATTTATGTGCATCGAAAAAATGTTATAATGAGTGGTTTGCGGTAGAAATATATTTAATCAAGCAAATCTACAGAAAGCATTGCAAAGTTTGTTACACATATTTTGAATGTACTCCTGGATTTATTAAAAATATAGACCAGATAGGGTTAACGAGTTTTCGCGGGGGCATCATAATTTTCTACTTGTACTAAAAAATTTGTGAATCAATAATGCTTGTGTATTAATTTGATTTTCTTATTTTCGAGAAAAATCTCAAGTGATGCCCTAAGGAACAACGGTTTCCTAATTATAAGAACCGTGTGTGGAGGGAGTTGTATTTAAAAATTAGGTTGCTTGGTAAGGCATTTGATCTTTAAATGTGTTACATCACACAAAAATGCCCCAAATCTTAAGCAATGTTCTTAACACAAAATACATTGTCATGTAAATCAACACATTTTAATCAAGATTAATCACGTTTACCTATATATTTAACATCGCAATTAGAAAAATGTGTCACATTGTATAGCATGCGCATATGTCACAAGTAATTAAGAACTATTAATGTAAATAATGTCTTTTTTTAAATATATTTTTTGTACAATCTGCTAAAAATTAAAATATGTTAGTGTTTGTATGTCTATAGAGAATAACCACTCTTTATAAAGCAAAGTGTATCAGCTTTGAATCTCAATCTTGAGTTTTCATAACAAAAATTTTTATTTTTCGTTTGCTTATTCCTTATTGGTGTTACTACAAAACAAGCTTACTGATTTTCATGGAATTCATAGATTCCACTTGAAATGTACACAAATTCATTGAAGAAGCTTCAATTTTAGACAAGTACTTTAACGGCATGAATCAGATCCAAAACTACATTAAAATTATTAGTGTGTAACACATTTAAAAGAACTTTCGTTATTAATCTCATTGTTATAAAATGTTAACAATCTTAAATTTTTACTAAAGGTTTATATATGAAGTTTAAAAATATTAAGTCAGTCAAAGGTAATTAATCGACATAAAAACTTTTGATAAATTAGCAAAATTTGATAGGTCTCAGGCTTATTATTTTTCTGTTTAGTGACATTTTAATTCACATAATATATTTTGTATACATATAAGTCAAATTGACTCCCAATTTGGTATGTGCCTCATTTAATTGTAAAGCAAAATAAATGTGCTAAGACACTAGGAATTTTGCACAATAAAAACATTGGTGGACACCATTTCAAAATTTGGATGTAGGTATGATGTATTTCTCATTTGCACTCAGATGCATATAGCTCCTTTGCACAACGAATGTATCTCTTAGGTTGGTTGGTCAGTGGGCAAACCCGTTGAGTCATAGCGAACCCGAAAAAATATGAATACGAATGAGATGTTGTGCAAATAGAATTGTAAAACACGAGAAAATTGGTAAAAACTGGTGTTCCAGATTTATATGAAAACAAAACTTCTGCTTTTAACATACTCGGTGATTTAACTGCTAACCCTACAAGTGGTTTCGACGAGATGGTCTCGTTCGATCTGACCAATTTTGCGAATGACCGAGGTATCGCGTCATCAAAATGTTTCCACATGTTGTTGATGGCGAGATCGAGATCTTTTTTCCTAACGAAGAGATACCTCCGTTCTTCAATATCTTAAACTTTTTTCCTAACGAAGTGATACCTAGTTCTTCAATATCTTGTCCTTTTTTCCTAACGAAGAGATATCCCGTTCTTCAATATCTTAAACTTTTTTCCTAACGAAGTGATACCTAGTTCTTCAATATCTGGTCCTTTTTTCCTAACGAAGATATATCCCGTTCTTCAATATCTTAAACTTTTTTCCTAACGAAGTGTTACCTAGTTCTTCAATATCTGGTCCTTTTTTCCTAACGAAGAGATATCCCGTTCTTCAATATCTGGTCCTTTTTTCCTAACGAAGTGATACCTAGTTCTTCAATATCTGGTCCTTTCTACCTAACGAAGAGATATCCCGTTCTTCAATATCTTAAACTTTTTTTCCTAACGAAGAGATACCTCGTTCTTCAATACCTGGTCCTTTTTTTCTAACGAAGAGATATCTCTTTCTTCGAGATCTGGTAAGTTAAGATATTGAGAAATACCTCGTTGAGACTTTCACCTGAAGGGTTGATTACACATATAGTTGTCAAAATGGATGTCATTCGGTGCGTAATATAGATACCTCCTTTGAGTACGTAATCTTTAAATCATCCCAAACGCATTTTAATTACTAACGCAAAAAGATAATACGAAAAGAATGTTCCTGTGTAATTTCGGAACCTACCCGAGATCACTTCAATAAACAAGTCGAATCATTGTTTTAATCTAATCTTAAAACCACCTAGTTTGGCAATAAATCTCTACCTCCTCCACTCTTTAATCTCTTGTGTTGAAAAATACGACCCTTTTCCTGATGCGAAAGGTAATTTATTGGAGCTTGCGAGAAAGGGCTTTATGACCCGGTACTTTTATTGCTTGTAACTTTTTAAAGACCTCCGATATCTACTCTTTGGTCTTTTATGTCCGCTTGCAACCATCTACTTCGGGGTGAAATCGGTGAATAACGCGAGTCTGCTACAATGTTGAAGCATGATATCTATTGTATTCCACATGTGTCACATGCGTAGTTGATAGATCTAGTGAATAACATTCGTGTTCCCTCTTCAATGTTGAAGCATGATAACTATGATACTTCACTACTTGTATTAGTACTCGCGTAATTGATAATTCTAGTGAATAGCTTGACTGTCGTCTTCAATAAAGGAATATGATAGCTATGGTATTTCACGTGTGTCACATACCTATTTGAATGTAGTAGTGAATACGATGGGTGGCTTCTTCAATGTAGTAGAATGATAACTATTGTATTCCAAATGTGTCACATACGTAGTAGATAGTAGTAGTGAATAGAATGATTGTGTTCTCATAAATGCTGAAGCATGATTCCTATGGTATTCCACATGTGTCACGTACGTAGTTGATAGTAGTGAATAACATGTGCGTGTGTCCTCTTCAATGTTGTACCATAATAACTACATTTCACTTGTATCACGTACATATTCAAGAGACGTAATGAATGATATGCGTGTATTCCCTTCAATGTTGAACCATGATGGATATATATCACATGCGTCTCGTATGTAGATTGTAGATATGAAAAACGTGTGTCATCGTCAAGGTTGAAGTATAATAGATTTCACTTATGTCGCATATGTATTTGATAGCAGAAGTGAATAACATGTGTTTTGTCCACTGCAATGTTGAAGCATGATAGCTACGGCTTTTTAATTGTGTCACTTACAGAACTGATAACATTAAACAGGTTTGTAATGGTAAATAGTATTAATTGTATTTATTTCAAATTGCGAAAGATTACTTTTTTACTCATTTCCCTATCAATTTGCTTTAGAGGGTTGGATAATCCCTAATTGCATAAATACCCTTGTTTGGCTTCATATTGAGACTGATGTTGTTTTGCTTCATCACTGGATAACAATTTGGTATCACACTTATTTTGTATTGATGTTTAGTACAGCCCCAATTTCAGACTTCTGCGAACATGATTCCATTACTGCCGTTAACCATATTCTTCGCTCTTTCTCTGCAGAGCTCTTTGTAGGTCTGTGTGGTTCATAGTGGTTTGTCCACCGCTATAGCAACGTAGAAGTTATAATCGGCAAAAGTTCAATTCCTTTAACTTACACTAGTATATATTTGCCTTTTCTGTCTATAAAACTTTCTTAGTGCATGTACATACAGTTACTTGCCCCTGTATGTCTTTTGTTTCGAGCAGCTTGACCAAATATGTATATTGCTCCTTAAAAATCTAACAAAAAGTGTGTTTGTATTGATGAAGCGTTATTCGGAACTAAGAAGGTTGAAAATAAGACAAGTGCTTTCTGAGGTGAATACGTATTTAAATTTGCATACGGGGATTCTATTCGTTGTAAGGGGGTCTCTATAGATAATCTAGCAACCAAAAATATGGACAGAATTGTAATGATTATATCTCGTAAACTATGGATGACATGATGACTTAAATTTTATTGGATAGAGGTTGAATGTTAATATCAAAAACTGATATGTATTGGGAGGTGTAGTAAGGAGGGGAAGGGTTGCACTTGCGAGTGAACATTGAAGATGGTAACTCCAATAAGCGCTTGGGCAGTGTAACCTTTTGGATTGTAGATCTAAAACGTTAATATTTGTGTCGATTTCTAGAGAACAACAAGAACTACAATATAATTTAGCAATGGTAAACGATAAAACAATGCTTTTAAAGTTTTAAGCTGGTATGTGTGCTGAGTTCAAGAACACTTTCATGCTGTCAAAAACATAGCAATGGAGATGTGAACAGAAATGTAAGAAACGCATACCATAGGATAGATCATTTAAAAAATAATTAAAAAGGCCCAAATTGATAAGCGTCAAACGATGCAGATTGTATTAGAGAGTAACTAAGCTAAGGTTGCCAACAAGTATACATGAAATAAATACGCCACCGCCTGAACTGATGGATATCTACTTAGAATGTGATAATTTTGAAAGACTCAATGAAGAAAATTGAATCCATTATAATACCTGATGCCATCGTATCAATTATGCTTGCCCGTAATTCCAATGTCAATGGTACTCAAAACCAATCGCTTAAAGACTATATGTAAGGCGAGTTCAACGTGAAGTTCAACGAAATTTAATGTTGAGTTGTGTAATGCATTTTCAGATGAAAGTCGCTCTACTATACCCCATGTCTTCATTCCATGTTACAAATAAATGCAAAGAACAAACTTCCGTTGACACTAAAAGGGTCATAAATGTTGACTACCTATATTTTATTAGTTTTAATTTCTAAAATTCTACAATTTCGTTATTTCGCCTATTGATGCAAAACTTCAATATTTTGCATAACTGACCTTTATAGTTCTCGAGTATGGCTCTCTATCGTCATATTTCTGCTTCAAGAGGTCTAATTGGATCTACAAATTGAGAATAAAAATTAGCATTTGAATTTTCCTTGTCCTGACAGAATCTTGAGAAAGTATCGTTTTATCCCAAAAAATATGACATACCTGATACATTACAAAAGTAATGTATAAAGTATGTTTTAGACAGATAAATGAAAATTGTCTTTCCTGAAAATTTCTATTCTTGGATGAAAACATGTAAAAAATATTTTTATTAATTATTAAAATGACTAATACTTTTAGAATGTTATTTTACTACAATAAACCTTTTTAATTTAAGCGAAATTGTTTTAATATAAAATTTATGAGGTAAAAGAAAAACATGCAAAAATATTTCTAACTTCTACAGAACAAAAATAGTTTCAGTTCCACCACTTGATAGTGAACAGCTAATTAGTTTGTAAAAGATTAATCTGATTACAATTTAAAAAAACTCAAACAGATAAGACATCACTTAGTACAATAAAACTAATTGCATTGGTGAGTATTTAGATTTAAGACAGTTCGGATCACTTTCATAGAAATTTTTCAAAGAACTCTTAAATTCCTACTTTGAAACTCAAACTAGTATTAGTATAATTTTTTGAGCAACAGTAACTTGAATTCATAGTATAGAATAAATTATTCTTGCATCATCAGATAAACCTCTGAGATTGTCGAAGTAAACAAATCATAACACATCTTTTTTTTAGATTCCTTCATGGAGTAAAAGAAAGTGTATTAGTAGTCTCTGTTCATTGTAGATTTTTGCGTCCTTTCACACAGACACATATATCCCCTTCCGTTTATTCTAGTTCATTTTATATCGACACCCTGTGTATCGGAACGATGACAGTCATTTTCTCAAAAGAAGCTACACATTTGTCAAATGGAGTTATATATACGCAACATCCCCTACTAATACAACTGGGAAAGCGTCGATTAGATTAGAGAGACATGGCGAATTTGAGCACAAAACGACACAAGTTCTTTTTATAAGCGGAATGTGTGCAGTGTGATCGAAAAATTGCACAACCAAACACAAACAGTCGATATTAATTATAAGTGATTGTTGCAAAAATCATATTGTTGCTTACAGAGAATGCCTAATGTTAAATTACAATGAATGTTTTACAGAACAAAACTGTTCAAGGACAAACTTTTTGGCTTGAACATCTTGGCTCTAAGTGTATCTGATGCACAAAGTTTTTTTGAATTTCACCACCTCTTATGTATGCACGATTTAAGAATTTCAAAACGCTAGTTTGTAAATTAAACATATTAGAACTGAATTATGAAACATATTTATTAAATTAAAATAACAAAAATAGATTGCACACTAGATTGGTAGCAATTATTAGTAAGCAGTATCAATCAAATCATTGCATCTAAAAATAACCGCTAATGAGAAGAATGAGCTTGGCGTGCTAGCAATTTGTCTACATCAGGCTTTAGTTTGTAAGCAGCATACTTAAATATCCAAAGATGACAATCTGTTCAGGTTAAAGAATCAATTAACAGGCATCACAGTAGTGAGTGTCTTTGTATAGTCAAATGGATAAGTTTTTGCTTTACCCTCCAAGGTCGCCCACAGTGCGTCGAAACAGTGTTTCCCTCGTTTCGAATTGTTTCCATAATCGTGAAATGATGAATGATGAACGCCGAAGAAAAGAGCAACATCAGTGATTGATTACCCTGCTTTCAAGGCGTCCCACTGAACTCCAGCACTCACTATCTGCCATTCGTCTTCTGGAAGCCATAGAAACACGTCTATCTTGAAAACGAATCGTACGAAAGTTCTAAACACTTTTTATCAGCGCTTACATGCAACTCCTCTAACCCTTCACAATGCTGACTTCTTATACGACAGCCTTTTTTTGCACATTTCCCGACACGAAACAGTAATCGGTTGTTACATAACACATTTGCATACTTCCATCTACCTCTGCAGCAAATTGCAGCATCTCAAATTCAGATTGGCTTCTGAAAATTAACATTTTCCTCTCCGTGCATAACTGATGGTAGTGAGTGTATTAAAATTCAGTTTGATGCTGTTTTTTCTCATAAAACGTTTTTCTGGATGTTTTAATTTTTTCTAGATTAAGTTTAAAAGTTCAAAAAATTGTAACAATATGGTTTTCTCGAAACTAGATATTTACTAGAAACGCTTAAATGCTATTTAAATCACAGAAAAAATTAACATAAATATATTTATTGGTATGCCCCTAAACACTACAAGTATTTCAAAAAGTTTGGAATAATTTGTTGAGTTAGTTTAAATACTTGCATTTATTTTCTCCTGTATAACTTGGTTTTTGTTCAAAATTATAATTAGGGAACTTAGAAATCCAACACACCATGTTCATTACCAAATCAAACTTAATGAAATATGTCCTTTTTTTACATCATTTAGGAAGAAAATTAAAATTACCAATTTCCCACATTTACGTCCCGCGATGGCTCGATTGGAATAGTAACGATTTGCAAACGGACAGTTGCGAGTTCAAATGCAACCAAACACCGTCGTATATAAAGGGGTCTGGTGCAAATTAATCTGCTGTGGCCGAATTAAATCTGCCGTTTGGAGAGTGTGATGCGAGCTCAAATATGGCCTTGTCATCTAACCGTCGTTCAAAATTACTTTTTGTTGTCCTTGAATCATTCCCCTTGGGATTCATCCCGAACCGTCACAAATATCCCATTGTGTTACTCCATCATGACGTTAATTAAAATACCTACCCTACGTTTACATTCTCAAATTTGACTGAAGTATCAGATTTGATGTTCTAGTCTAAACATATATCTAAACTATTCTCTTACACTAGAAACCCTTCTGGGCATACTTTCAACAAGGTTTTGATACACGGCTATGCGTATTTGTGTCCATTCCTGCTGCAAGAATATCGCCAGTTAGCTGTAGATTTCGGACGTGGTTACCTGGCCTGTAAGCGTAATTTTTAACTCGTTCCATAACTATTCTATGGGGTTTAGGTCTGGTCTCTGATCAGGCCAAGGAAAACCTTTTACATCCATATCTTGATACTACTGCTTCACACAGGCTGCAACATGACATGGAACGTTGTTTTCCTGGAAGTAACACATTCGTCCATTTAAAAAAATTGCCAGAGCGTAGGAAGAACGTGATTGTCCTAAACGTTCAAGTAGGCGTCGGTGTTTAGTTTACCAGAAAAAAAAACACGAATATATATATATATATATATATATTCCGAATGAAATGAAATTTGCAGCAAATGTCAATTATAGGATGTTATGCAAATTAGTAAAGTTTCAGAGCCACCACGCATGCGTGGTGAGAGCAGCGCTTTCTGAACTAATACTAAAAGCGTATAAATAGAGGGCTGTAGAGGGACGTCGAAAATAGTGCATGGTTATTTTTTAGTGACG
This sequence comes from Metellina segmentata, assembly GCA_947359465.1. Lineage (NCBI taxonomy): Eukaryota > Metazoa > Arthropoda > Arachnida > Araneae > Tetragnathidae > Metellina > Metellina segmentata. The sequence goes on along the minus strand of OX375873.1, from coordinate 102,031,459 downwards.
AACGTTTAGTTAGACCTAAGTATACAACCACGACGAAATAAGGTGAAATTTCAACAACATGAGAATCATCGGAATTAGTGAAGGAGGATTTTTCTATCACGCAATAACAGCTCGTGTGCACCGGAACAGTTCCACGGTGATGCGAGTTCGGAAGCAGTGGACCGACGACCACCGGACAACTCGAAAAACTGGGAGTGGTCGACGGAAGGTGACGTCAGCGCGCGATGATAGACACCTGGTCCACATGGGAGTGAATGACCTTACAGCGTCCTCCAGGCAGTTGACAGCACTTTGGTCTACAGCTACACTTGTACTAATGTCAACTTCGTCAATCACCGACGTCTCCTGCACCGTGGACTGCATGCAAAGATTCTTTTATACAGGATCCCCCTCACGCCAAACCATCGACGGGCTCATGAGCACAGATCCTGGCGGGCTGATTATCAACAAGTTGTCTTTTTTGACGAATACCGCTTTAATTTGTCGAACCATGATGGCCACATTCGTGTTAGACGCTATGCCGGTGAACGCTGCCTTTCATAGTGCGTTATCGAACGTCACAGTGGCCGAACACCCGGAGTTATGGTCTGGGGTGCGATTTCTTATCATGGACGATCTCAGCTGCTGCGAATTGAGGGTAATCTGAATAGCAATAGGTACGTCCGTAAAGTACTAGAGCCCGATGTCGTTCCCTTCCTTCCAGGCATCCCTGGAGCTATCTTTCAACAGGATAATGCACGCCCACATGTTGCAAGGGATGTTCGAGACTTCTTTTCAGCCCAACACATGCAACTTCTTCCTTGGCCTGCTTATTCGCCGGATATGTCGCCTATTGAGCAAGCGTGGGATTAGGTTGGTTGGCGTCTCGCTCGTGATCCGCGTCCTACAGCTTCAAAAGAAGAACTTTGGGTGCGCATACAAACAATATGGAATTATCTTCCATAAGCAGACATTCAACATCTGTTTCATTTCATATCACATCGTATAGCAACATTTATTGCAGCTCGTGGTGGCTACACCAAATACTGATTTCGGACACTTAATATTGTTTTTTTTGCTTTGAAAATTTATTCATTTATTTTTACTATTACAAGCCGTTTGTGTATTAAATTTCATTTAATTCTGATGACTCCTTCATGCTGTTGCATTTTTTACAAACAATAGTATATATATATATATATATATATATATATATATATATATCGGGTGATAAATGCGAAATATATAAGCGCTTCGATCTTATAAAAAAAAGTTACATTAGAATGAGAAGCCTCATCCCCTATGGGGAAAACGAATGTGGTAAAAACTAGTTGAGTAAAGTATACAAAGAGCGAGTAATAACAAAGGCATGTTTAGTCAGGGATTACAATGTTTATGTTCATTTTTTACTAAGTGTAGCATTCACTGGAGACCAGAATTTTTTCCCTTCGTATACTACCCTTTTTTATTGAGTTTTCTTAGGTCTTATATCAGCCATAGAAATATTTCGCTTGCTAATTAGTTTGGGAATGAATAAAATTACGCATAATGTAGTCAAATTGGAAAATGCGGAAGTGGTTTTTTAAATATAAATTAATAACTTAAGTCTGCGCGTCATGCAACTGTGCTACAACTTAGGTTAATAGACGTTGTGATCTGGTTCTGTGTTTAGTGCTTTGTAAAAACTTTATTTTTAATTAAAATATACTTGTTTAATTTGTTGATAGCTTGTATAGTTTATTGATACTTTTTATGGAAGAATTTGTTCTAAATACAAACCCCAAATTAATTCTTTCTGCAAGTTTTATTATGCGTTTCAATTTAGAAGAACAGCTCTGTTCGGATAAATCAGAACGTAAATAAACGTTCGTTCAAATTAATGTTAACAGAAACCTGTTTGTCAACTCATAATACCGGAATTGTGTTTCAGCTCTTAAAATATTTGTCTTTGCGGAATAAGATTTAATTATATGAATGGTTTTGTTTTGAATGAATGGCAAATGGATTGTATTAACACATAAACTAACGTAGTCGTAGGCAGCTTTGAGTATTGCATTTGAACTATTAAATTTATCGTTCAGGTGAGATGATTTATTTAACAGCTTAAATGGCTCTCTGCGTGTTTAAGGAATTTTCTATTTATCTCAAACGAGTATCGGCTACAAACATACTGTAGTACAGCAGCAATATCGTAGAGTGTAATCCCTGCAAGACAAACATATTCGATGAAAATGTCTTTAATGGAAAGATTAAATCAGCTCTCTCTCTATCTCTCTCTCTCATACACACACACAGAGTCTTATTTTCCTGTCTTGAAAAATGCAATAGAACGGAAAAATCACGTCAAAAGTAATGTGTAGAATGAAAGGCTTGCAAACACACAAAATCTATTCGTCAACTTTCTGACTATATTCCTTGTCTGTGAATTTTTACAGTAGCCTCGGTAGCTCAGTTGGTAGAGTCGTTGATTAGATACCGGAGGGTTGTGAGTTCAAAACTGGATCCCACTAATTACCACCGTGTCCGTGGGGGCTTGTGCAAGTTAAATCTGTTGTCTGGAAAGCCAACCCAGGAGTGACCTAATCATATGATTAGTACAAAATTTGCGATATACGTGTCTTTGATATCTCCCTTTGGAATTGATACCGGAATGTCACCAATAGCCGGTTGCTGGACTGAGACATAAATTAATCTACCTTTCGTGGAGAATTTAGATATGTCTACTTGTATAAACGCTCTAAGTGGCTTAAACGATTTATATCTTATATATGAAGATCTGGTCGGTTTTTATCTAATAACGAGATATATTGTCCTGTACATTACATTCCTGCATTGCAATCACCACTTAACTAAAAGTTAAATAATTGCTGAATACCTTTTAAATTAACAAAATTCAATTGTTACTAGTTCTCGTCTGGCATTCCCACAAAAATTTTCAAAATCATACAAATTTTTAAGCATATTATTTAAACATACTTAATATTTAGTACTTAGTTTGTGATAGCTCCAAACCTTTTTTTAACAGTCAAAGGTGCTTAAATAAGTAAAAGCTCATGGTAAAACGACAAACCAAACTAATCGTAATTTAATAAATGGTACAACATAAGAATGATACTGTATTTTTAATAATAATTTATTTTAATAAATATTTAAATTTTCACCTTACATAGTGTAAAACCTCAAATATTTGATCACTACACAAAAATGGAAAAACCTTCCCTTATCCTAAGTAATAATTAATTAGGAAGTGTCAAATGAAATTAATGAAAATATTTTAGTAACAATCACACTTTTAAACTGGAAATTGAACCAGTATCATTTTCCAACCATAAGCAGACGCGACAAGGAATTTAATCCTTCGACATCTTTGTGACAAGAAAATAATTAAAACATACTAAACTGTCTTTGAAATAAATTATTTCAATACAGTTTACAGTTCTCAGTTGCAACAGCGTAAATATTACAAATAGATCCATGAATCAATTTTAAAGCTTGATAGATAATCCCAAGTTTTCCAAGTGACAAACCGCGATTGCTATAAACATGCATCTTCATAAATTAAAGGAATCGGTTTATATTCGGAATCCACGATCCATATGTATCACTTGCGAATTTAATTAAATGAATTTTGATATAAATTAATTGCAATGAATTCATCATTGTAGCTTAGTGGTCACTAGATTATCACAGTCGTCGAGGAAAGCACGGTAATAAAAATTAACACTTTTGGCGGTTGTCTTTACGATGTATCTGGTCATTCGGGAAGCCATTAGCACTTCTTGATAAACGAGATATCTCGTCATTAGAAGAAAACAGACGAGATATTGATCTCGTCATCATAAAAGAATCTTAATATCTTGACGACCAGATGTCTTGACATTAGCAAAATTAATTAGATCTAGAAGGCTAAGATATTTCGACGAAACCACTTGAAGAGTTAATTACACCACAATGTGTGTGTAATTTATCTAGTGTACCGGAATAGTATACCCGAATACAATTGACTAGCTTTCGACCAGTGCTTTGTTTATGGCCATTTTGAAGCATTCTGGATTTTATATTCAAATGTTAAGCACATATCGCTTAAGTACAATCACACTTGTAGATTGCCGCTGTATGTATTGATTTAGTTATTTGTCATACATGATATATCTACCTGAGATAATTATTTAACAATACGAAAATAATATAAAAAAATCGTGTACCATATGACCCCATATAAGCATTAATACATGACTTGTACCATGAATGTTTCTCCAATAAGATTGCCAAATCGTTAATATTTGAGCGTTGGCACCAGTATCTGTATTAAAACGGAACATTTCATGTCTACAGACATTATTCAGGTAGGTCGAGAAGTTGAAGCACTCCAAAAATGGAAGAGAACATTTTTTTCCGCACTCGACTTTAGACATGTTTGCGGTACAATCTTTGAGCAGCTCTTCCGTTTTCGTTGGTGGTCCCTTAAGTTAGATACATGTCAGTCAATACGAATGTCATAAGAAATAGCATATGAGGAATATGCAGCTATCTGTATAGTCCGGCTCCCACGAAAAGGCAGTTGGGTCACATAGTTTTGAACGAGTCTCTTGTCGGAATTAAGGGACTGGTGGAAACGTAAACAAAACCTTTTTTTAGTCAATTATTTCTTGGATTATCAATTTGGAATCAATTTATCCTTTGATTTCAAAGCCATTGAAGGATAAATCATTAATAACGATCGAAACACGTGTTTCTTTGGATTTATAGTATGTCAACTATTTTATGAGACGTTTTACACACCTATAGGAATAAACTGGCCAAAAGTCACTCTCCTTCTCATAGTAGTGACATTAATGTTCTATCACCTGAGAAATCCGCGTTGTGGCATACAAAGTTACGTATAAGGGCTTCTTGGCAACCGCTCCAAATAGCACAATCTAGCACCTACGAGCAACAGTTGCTGATATACAACATTATCTGGCTAAAAATTGTTTGTCTTAATGGATTCTACCACCCTTTAAAGTTTGGCTGAGGAATTTCGAATATCAGTGTATAAAGGCAATGAAATATTTTTAAAGCTTATCTTTAAGTCAAAATATACTTATGTACACACATGGAAAACTACGCTCTATAACAAAAAAATCGACGAAACAAGGAGGAGTTGTCCGATGGAGAAAAAAATTGGTGGATAGGAATATAATGTACAGAATAGAAAATGATTAAAATTTCAGAACAATTGAATGATTTATTTCAGAGTTACAGTAACGAGTTCAATAAGTTGTTGACCCGCCTCTAGCCTGGATGCAAGCTGCCACACGGCGTGGCATAAACTTATAAAGCTCCCGGATGGTCTCCTACGGTATTTCTTGCCAAATTTGCTCCAATTGTCGGACTACGTCATCAACATTCCCTTCCGGATGCAGTCGCTTTCCCATCATATCCCAGACATGCTCGATGGGAGAGATATCTGGTGATCTGGCTGGCCAAGGAAGTGTTTGACAAGCTTAAAGACAGTTCATAGCAACACGTGCCGTATGTGGTCTGGCATTGTCTTGCTGAAAAATAAGCCCAGGGTACTGCGAAAGGTCTCAGGTCTTGAAAACAGGTCTCAGAATGTCGTCAGCGTACCGCTGTGCAGTAAGTGTACCTCTAATGACGACCAAAGGGGTCTGGCTATCAAGGAAAATGGCACCCCAGACCATAACTCCGTGTTGAGGGCCCGTGTGGCGTGCAATAGTGAAAGCAGGATCGGCACGCTGCCCTGGGCGTCTCCAGACACGTCTTCGATGATCGTCAGGACACAGTTGGAAGCGCGATTCCTCGCTAAAGACTATACGTCCCCAGTCAGCATCATTCCAGCCTGATCAAGCCAAGCACCACTGTAATCTGGCTCGACAGTGTGCAGGCATGAGTGGCAGGTGGCGTAACGGTCGGTACGAGCGTAGATTTCGCTCTCTCAGCCGTCTGTGAATGGTCATGGTGGACACTCGTGTGTGGGTCGCACGACTGATGGTTGATAGCGATGAATCAGGCGCTGTTACATCTGATCTAACAATCACTCTGTCCTCGCGATCTGTTGTGGCCCTACGTCGACCGCTACTATCATGACGCTGAAATCTGCCAATGTCCATCCACTCTTGCCAGCATCTTCTATTCGCCGCATCGCTTCGACTCACATGACGAGCGTTTCTCCGATTTGCCCAACCTGCCTCTTTCAATCCAATTAAACGACCTCTTTCAAACTCTGAAAGTTGCTCGTAATGAGCTCGAATCCTGCGGCGAGGCATTTTTCAGTCGTTAAAAGGTATCATAAATCGTAATGCAGCAGAAATTTTTAACAACAGTTCAAGAACATAAGAACAACTCCTTATATACATCTGCTGGATGCGCAGTTCCGATGCGCTGGGGATCGCACTATTCATTCATTGGACTCCGAATTTTAATCATTTGCATATTTGGTCAAAACATTTTTGCATTCGAAATTTGAAAGCTATCGGATGATTCCTTCTTGGTGCGTCGATTTTTTTTTGTTATAGAGTGTATTATGTTGACAAAACTCTTGAGCTGGTACAAGATCTGTATGTTGAGTGCGTTGCAGAAAGAAACGCTTTGATGTGGAAACCGAAAGAATTTTCTACTGAAATTTAATACTGTGAAATGCGTGATGTACCAGCCCCCCTCCATCAATTCTTTATTTAACAGATTTATTTTGATTATTTTCCGTGTGATCTTCTGTTTACAGATGCATATGAATCATGTCACAAATAGTTTAAGATATTATGTTATACTAGCGATTTACCCGACCTTATTAGGTTTTATTTGGTTTACTCTAGATTGAAGAGATGATCAAAATATATAAGGACTTACATTTTTCATAGAATAAAATAATATTTTAAAAACCTTTCGACATATTTAAAATTTCTAAAACTTACTTTGGATACAAATCCTACACACGCATATCCATTCATGTAATAACTTTCACACACATCGCACCTTTGCTGCATGACAAAGCTACAAAATGACGAAAGGTGACACTATGGTTACAACTGTAAAAGACGATTTTGAGGGAGATTTAGAATTCCTTTTCTTAAGTTCTTGTACAACTCACACAATGAATAGAAACGACGATTCACGCCGAGTGTTCTCGCACTCATATTCAACAAAACAATATTTTTTACTCGCGGCACTTTTGCATCCGGCATGCGACATTCTGGAATTTCCCAATTTTCTCCTGTCATTGTGACAAATAACTTTTTAATGTTTGAAAATTTCTAATTAGGATTTTTTAAACGGTATTATTCTTTCAATACTGGTATAATTACACTTAAAATTTGCTTTACTTTGCTGACTTAGCCAATTTAAGTTGAATATTTTGTGGTGGTATTACGTGTGATGAAAAAGAAACACAATTTATTAAAATAATAAATATTTAAAACAGAAAACAAAAGAATACAGCGAAATAAAACAAAATAAAAGATGTCGGGAAAATGTTGTTCTAAAGATATTAATTTATGTTTCCTTTTTGTCTATTGATCTCGCAGTTGCCACAACTTACAGCTGAAAAGTGTACAAAATTTGGAAATGCGAAATTAATTCAGAGCAGAAGAAAGAGAAAATATTACTGCACGTGATTAACCAACAAGAGTTTCCATTTCATTCCCGTTCGTTGAAAAATACTATCTGTCGCAAATATTAGGAAATTATTTACACTACGCCAGGGCTCGAAATACCTGGGTACACAGGTTCACTGGGTGCACGAAAATAAAATTGTGCAGCTAATTTTTTTCCCGCGTGCACCTAGCGTTAAAATAAGAGAGAACGTGTTTTTGTAATTTTGATGTTTGAGCAAAATATTAGTATCGACCTCTCTCGCTCTAAAGGAACGTAATTAAAATTCCTAAATACACACTATGTGAAAACAAAATCGCTGGGATATAACGGGTTTATACAGGATGAAGGTTTACTTGTGTCACTGCCACCAGAACTTTCCGATGATCGAATCATTTTCCAGGTGGCTCTTTTGAAGCGACTGTCGCGATAGCCGTGTGACAGAGAAGGGAGAATTTAGATGTTGAAATATTTTTATTTACTATCTAGTACTAACCTATATAAACATACCCAACTAATAAAGTAGTCTACATTCTTTAATACTCTTATGATACATTTTTTTTAAAAATGTGTACCTTAAATATAACCTGTGCACCTAATTATAAATCTTAGGTGCACAAGGTTCACCTGTATTAAAAAATCTATTTCGAGGCCAGCAATGCGCAAAGAACAAAAATGAGACTTGAAATAAATAAAGTATCAAAGTTGAAATTCCAAAAAAAAAAAAAAAATTGAAAACTAATTGATTTTGCAGCAGTTCTGGTAAAGCAATCAGAGTAATGGTACTACTCAATATACATTCCAATTTTTCCAATGCTACAAAACTATAGTTAGTTTAAATATACTTATTCAGGTATGTTTTTGTAGCACGAAACTCATCTAATTATAACAATAAAGATATGTTTAATATTACATCCACGAAACTAATGAATAAAATAAAACACATTGCAATCAAATATCTGGAGTAAAATTAATGTGATGCCTGTAAAACCCACAAGCACAAAATCGATTATAGAACAGAATGACGGACAGACAGACTTTTGCAACCAAGTTCACTCACGAAATGAAGATAAGTGCTCAATGTGTGCAAATTGCCATGAAAATATATTAAACCGTGTGGACGTGTGTATGAACAGACAGACAGTCATAAGCTATGGAATCCAGATTTAATAACACCGTCGATACCTTATTATATTACTGATTCTGAATATAATGTTTTTCCATATTTCTTCCAGTTTTCTACACCACAGCTCCAAGCAATTGCAATTGTTCTGCTTGCATTTTGTCCGAATTTTGAAAACTGCAGTAAAATCAAAAACAGACGTAAAACACAATTATCGGCAAAATATGTATTACTTATTTATAAAAAAACATCAAAATAAATTAACTTGCTTTATTTAAAAACAAGGCATACTTTCAGAATTTGCAATCATGTCGATAACTTTTGAAGTTAAATATTTTGTCTTTCACATCGAAGATGTGTTCCTTATAAAGTGTTAGTGGTAATTTGGGCGGTGTAGGAAGGTTAATCCGAAGCTAGAAAAGAAAAAAAAAGGTGTGGCAAGGAACACGATTTGCTCTGCAGAACATCTTAACTTTTGATTTAAAAAAAAACGGCCAAAATTTTGACAAAATTAAGGAAAAGGTATTTTGCAAAGACTTTGTATTTTCTGCGACGTGCGTCACAGAACAAACAAATCAATCTTTAATATGTCAAATAGATAGTCAAATATGGCCAGTGACAAATTGTCGAAATTGTAGCCGACTTAGAAATCTGGATATAAGCTGCAAAGTGGCAAATCTCGACAACTTTCAATTCCCAATTACAATTTTTTCATGCTCTCTTCAAAAGTTGCTATGTTCATATTGGGTAGCTTAGCTCTCCATGTGATTTTGACGAGACATTCCGTCTATCAAGATCTGACAAAATTTGCTTACAACAAAAGAACATGATCAAGATAACGTCAATTCTTTTGTGATGACGAGATCAAGATCTATTCCAGTTTTTCCCAAATGACGAAGTACCTATTCTTCCAAGATCTGGTCAGTTTTGTTAACAACGATATGCATTATAGAGACATCCATCAAGAGGGTTATCATGGAATCGATGTATGAAATCGACTCGTTTGAAATTGTGATGATTTGCATGACAACAGTTATAGATCCCTTACGTATATTGTTTAACCTAAATAGATTATTCGGATCAATAAGTGAAAAGAATAGGCTAATATAAGATTAGAGGTACGAGTAGGATGAGTTTTACCTTGTTGATTACGAGAGGCAAGAGACCATTACTTAAAGAAATTACAATTTTAATAATTAGAGTACATTCAATCAAACGAAGCAACATTTATTTAAATAAAATACCGGAATCAATACTTTTATTGCGAATAAATTTTTAGATACCATTAAGGTAAGTAGTCATAAAGTCAGGACCACGTGATACCAAACAAGCAGGCTTTAAATATTCTTTTAATGCGCATTTCAAATACCGAACTATAGGAGTAATCTCTCTACATAACTTGTTAAATCTAAATAGACTTGTTAAACTAAATAGACTTGTTAAAATAAATGCAAAGGATTAGTATTTAAAGGCAGTACCCAAGTCAGTGTTATTTTACTTATAATACACTCATTGCCATAAAAATTTGCGCACCAAGAAATAATTGTGGGATCGTAACGAAACTTAGCAGGAAGGTACATGTCGGCCAGATATGCAAATGATTAGAAATGCAGCGTGATTGCGCATTGCGTAATTCCACTAGAGGGCGTTGAACTTCGTTCTCCTTGGAGTATAAAACAGGTAAGCAGAGCTTGTTTGAGTGTACTCAATCTTTTGGAAAGGAAACGCTGAAGTAGACATGCCGTTGCGCCGCCATCGAAGACAATATGAGCATCTGTCAGAGTTCGAAAGGGGAAGAATCATCGGGATGATGGAAACTGTGTGGTCATCTCGGCAAGTAGCTCGTTAAGTAGGCCGTTCTGATTTTACTGCGAGGAGGTGTTGGGACCAGTAGACAGAAGATACGTCATTTACACGGCGACCAAGCTCAGGACGCCCTCGACAGACCAATAGTCGAGAAGACCGTCACATCATACGAAACGCACGCGTAGAGCCAATTGCCTCATTGGCCGCTATCCAGACACAGGCAGCACCTTCACTACGGGCCCCTGTGTATTCCCGAACCACCGCAAGGCGCCTGACTGAAGAACATCCGGTATCACGGAGCCCATTACGTGACTGGCAATGACACCCACCCACCGACGGCTCCGTTTGGAGTGGTGTCGCACACGACGGGATTAGACCGCAACGGAATGGAACCAGGTCGTCTTCAGCGACGAATCTAGATTTAATTTGAGCAGTGATGACAATCGTGTTCGTATGTGGAGGCCCCGTGGTGAACGCCTCAATCCTGCAAATCCAGCGACACACCGCTCCCACAGCTGGTGTGATGGTATGGGGTGCCATTGCTCACGATTCACGGTCACCCCTAATATTGATCCATCGTACAATGTCAGTCCAGCGGTACTTCCATGACATCCTTCAGCCAGATGTTATGCCACTCATGGCAGGGCTCACAGGAGCCATTTTTCAACAAGACAATGCTCGGCCGCACACAACAAGGATGTTACAAGACTGCCTCAGCCACATTACCACCCTTCCCTGGCCTGCTCAATCCCAAGATTTCTCACCAATCGAGCATATCTGGTATCATTTGGGACGGCAAGTTGGACACCCTACGAGTTAGGTCGAACTAGAGGCGCGTTTACAGTAACTGTGGAACGAGATGTCTCAGGACATCATACGGAACGTGTATGCCTCAATGCCCGCTTGTATCGCATCGTGTATTCGCGCCTAGAGGGGATCCAACAAAGTACTAAAACTTCCGTTCATTTGTACTATTTTCTGCAATAAGAGTGATCCTTCTTCTTTGATTTTCTAATCACTTACTTATATCAAAGTAATACTTACGTGTGTAAAATTTCGTTTCACTTTGACGACTTTTTCTTGGTGCACAAATTTTTCAGCAATGAATGTACATTCAATTGAACAAACATTTTTTAAATGAAAGACCGGAATCATAACATTTATTGGGAAAGTATATTTCGATACCGTAAGGATAAACAGTTATGCCATGTTAAGATCATGCCATACCATAATATCGGTATTTTGTCAATACAGGGTGGTCCATACATTCCACTTTAAAATCCAAAGAATTAACCCTCCTCCTGGTTGTCTCAACAAGGTATCTCGTCATTAAAAAAACTGACCAGATCTTAATTTACAAGAAATCGTTATAAAAAGTGACGAGATATTTTGTCAAGGGAAAATATGGCCAGATCTGGACCTCGTCATCAAAAAACAAATCAGAAATATCCTGACGACCAGATACCTCTCTCATCAGAATCTCTAGTCATTATCAAAATTTGTTGAACCTCAATTTACAAGATACCTCGTAGAAACCAATGAGAGAGTTAATAGTCTTTCTTACTCTTCAAAAAAAATCACTTCTCTAATTTTTTAATACAACTAAATACATTATTTTTTATATGTTAAATCATATTAGAACATTAAATCTTTTAAGTGGCTTCCATTTCAATAATGACAACTTCATGCTGTCTGGTTGAGCATGTGGGAGCTAAGTAAAATTTAATGTTTTGACAGGTTCTCGATCGTGTATTTCTCCATAGTAAAGTATCGTTTAACTTTAATAACTTGCATCAAAAATGAAAAAGTTATTAAATTAAGTGGTAAAGTTGAATTTATGGATCACCCTGTGTATTGGACGACTAGACTGAAAGGAAGTTGATTGTTTGGTCAGCAAGTACCTTTCTACGATTCAGAATATTTTCAAATGACACAAAAGCAATCAATATCCGTCCGCTGGATACGTTTCAGTCGAAGATTGTATATTTTCAACTCCCTACAAAAGAAAATCCTACCTTATCAGAATCAGACAATTCTAATCACGCACTTTGAAGGTCCATGGGGAAATTTCTCAAAACGACCCTAAAGTACCCGCTTTGTATCGAAAGCTGTAAAAATATAGCAGAAAAATTGAGACAACGTATTTGACATGAGAAGAAAATGGAAAAGAAATACAAAAGCGATCCATTTGAGAACTTTTTTAGTCATCCATCTACCTCCATTTTGACTTAGAAAGAAATTTAAAGCTTTTTTTCCTACCTCATAATGATCATGAACAATAATTTGATTTTCCTCCTACTGCCGACTGAAATTAAAAACATACTGCAGCGATTAATTCGAGAAGGATTTGTTTTTAATGGTCCCGAATATAGAATGTAAGAATAAAAGATTTAATGTGGTACTCTCATTTATATTTCTCCCTGAGTCTCATCAATTCAATATTTTATAAAGTTGGTATTTTCAATGAAACATTCTTGCTTTTTAATCATTAAAAGAGGATGACGTCTTAGGGATGAAGTTTTTGTAGAGTAGAAAAAGAGTATTCTGGTGAATTTTAAATCCACCGCTTTTAGTCATTTCCTTTTCAGTGAAAGACAATTACGAAGAAGTTATTTTAATTTAACAAACCTCTTGAAGTGTGTCGAATTTTCTCATCGCTATATTTATAAGTATTTACGAATAATTAAATCCTTATTTTAAAGTTTTAAAGAGCATAAAACATATGCGTTAATTTATCAGTGAACGTGGAAATTTACAATTAAATAGTCATAACTTTTATCTTGTTTTACCTAAGATGAGAGTGTTTGATCCGAATTCTTAATAATGTCATTTATTTTAATGCATATTGATTCTGCTAGAACACTTTTATTTATAACATGCAGGATTACCCAGCGTATTTCGGGTTGAATGAACTGAATGTCTTCCGCTTTCGTTAATAAATTGTAATTCCTATTTATCCCATGTAACAACTACCATAGTTTGAAAACGTATATATTTTTAAAAATGAATTTCACAGGTGTAAATAAATGTAAGATTTAATACATTACATTTTCGAGAATTTAACTTTTAGTAAGAAAGAAAAGTTTCTAGAGTGTGTTAATGTTTTCCAAAATGTATATACAAGTTCAAAGGTCATTTTAAAACGAAAGTGTTGCCCAAAACCATCATACAATGATTTTATTTGTTTTCATAACTAATTAAAACCTTGATTGCAGTTAGTGAATAAAAAAACATCCGACTGCGACAATCCATATATTTATCTCAAAACAGATTTAAAGAAAATTAGAACGAACAGTAATGGATGTATCTGTTTTGAATACGAAATAGACAATTGGAATATAACGGGCACATATTTAAAAAATCAAACAATCAAAACAATATCGAGGTTGCCATATTTTTGCTACCAGTACTATTTTAAAAGATACTGTTCCGTATAATCTACTTATAATATATTTTCTCATTATCACCTGTCCCAAACATCTAGACTTTTTTAATTTCGTTAAGAAGCAATATGGCCCAAAGTAAATAAATATTATAATTTAAATTCCGTAAAAATAAATTTTGGGAAAAATAATTGATTTTTCAGCAACACTGGTGAAACAGTCCAATTAATTACAAGACTTAATATACCTCTCCCAGCTACTGCAAAACTACCAAAACACTAAGATGTATTCACACAAAACTTATTTTTTACAAGCAAAGAAATTTTTAATAATGCATTCACTAAACCTAATATGATGTATCAATTACAAAACATTGTATTAAAATAAATTTAATAGATTTTTGTGATAATTGTGTAAACATAGACACAAAAGTAAACATATGATAAGAAGACAATCATGTAAATTTAATGAAATATGGTGAATGAATTTTATGTGATACACAAACACAAAATCAAACATAGAACGGGAAGGCGGACATACAGACTTATGCAACCAAGTTCAGTTACTAAATGAATGTAATTACTCACAGAATGCAAAATTTCATGACAATATATTGAACTTTTTTGACGTAGCACGGGCATATATATATATACACACAGATCGACGCACACATCCCAAATCAGTAATAGACAGATTTTGCATCAGAAGAGCTCAGAGCGGATAGGAAACTTGAAATGAGTGGAAAATATTCACTGTAATAACAAGCACTCCATTCTTATTTACATTAAAATTGTCTTTTCATTTGTATCTGGTCTTTCTTCAAAGTTTTTTATTGCATGTTTTAATTCAATAGCAATTACTATTTGACATTTGTCCTAGTCCTTCCTCAACATGTTTATATCATGGAAGTAAAAAAGATAATGGAAGTGCTTTTACTTTGAACTGTTGAAGCCAAAACCATAACCGCGCCGCCATCTTGGTGCTTTGAAAACATTGTGCTCGTGCATGTTAATCAACGTGGTTATACCGTTTTTGAACTTCCGAGGTTTTTTATTGACGATTTTAACCAAATAATTAGCACCATTTTCTTGGTTTTTATTTGAATATGACTTCTTGTGTCGCCTACGGGAGTACAAATCGAAAGACAAAGAAGATCCGTGGAATATCGTTTCCTAGGTAAGTTTAATTTCATGTATCTTTAGGCTGATAGCTTTTTGACCTGTAACTTTTAAGTGTCCAAGCAGAATTATATTCAAAATTAGACGTATTTATAAACATTTAAAGAATTATTTTTAAAAGTTGACTGATTTATCCAAAATATTAATTTTATTTATTAAGTAACAGAATTGTACGATTTTGATTTTTTAACCTACTAGTTGTAATAAGAGTTAGAAACTGCTTTTTAGGAAAGCTTAACTTTTATTTAATGAAAAAGTATTACAGTCGAATAAACAGTAGAGGTATTTTTAGTACATGGGTGAAAATATTACCTCATGTTACATGATTTAGAATGAAACAGCTTTAGCTAACAGCTATAAAATTCGAATTATAAACTTTACTTTTGGTTTTCTAAAACGCATTTTTTTTGTTAATTAAGTTATTTTGCGTTGAGAAACTAAGTAACTGCTTGAATGCTATTGAAACCTTGGACTGTGAGCAACTTGTTAATGAGTGTTTTAGAAGACAAGCAAATACTTAAAACATTGTAACTACATGACGTTTTTAAAACACGCATCTCTTGAGAAAATGGTTAACATTATGAGCTCATATAATTTCTGCTTTCTGTCCTAGGTTTTACAGCATTTGCATATATTACCAATTTTAGAAAGAATTTATAATAAAAACAACCCTTTCTATGGATAGATTTGTATGGACAGTTATAATATATTCAATAATCAGTCTTCAATTTATGAAGCATGTTTATTTTTATTATCAAAGTAAGTACTTGTAAAGAAGTTCGATTTAGTGGTTATTTAGACTGAATTAGTTTATGTTTATAAATTTTTGTTTTAACAGACTAAGATAAACAGTAAAACCTGTAATACAGTTGAGACTTAGGAAAAAATATGATTAGACAAGTCTATCACTAGACAGGATCAATAAACATAGGTTTCAATGCATCTATCAATACATTGTATATAACTAAAATACTTTTCATTTCAGGTTTCCCAAAGACCCAGAGAGATGCATGGATAAGCAGTGTATAATCATAATGCAGTACATAATATAAATGCAGTGAATAATAAGAAGTAAAATACCACAAGAAAAGAAATATTTGAAATGGATGATTGGGCCAAAAGTGTATGTATTTCAATGTATGCAGGAAATCTCTCTCTCAATAAAATTAATTTCAATGTTTAACTGAGGAAACCAATTTGGATACATTTTATAAAAACAAGAATGAGGGATACAGAGTTTTCTGTTTCTTTATTGTAATTATATTATAGCATATTCAATCACAAAAATTTAAAAGCAAACGGGTGTACCCGTAAAACAAAAAGTACCCGTGTACAAAACGTAAACGGGTGTACCCGTGTACAAAAAGTAAAACCACTTCCTGGTTAAAATAGTTATATTGAGAGTTAAAGTTTTTACAGAATATGTACAGCTACAGTTTTATAATTAAAGATGATATCCATCACCGATACAATACAGCCTCCGTAAGATTAAAGTTTCTCAAATCGTCTCCGGCTAGAAACAGCCTCCGTTCCAAAGTTGTCTCTTCCCAGACCGCCTCCTCCAGTCGTCACTTCCGCAGTCGGAACAGGGGGTAGACTTCGGGAACGATTCCCGTTGTGAGCTCCCACGTTTCTCGATAATGATTCTATATCTTCAAGACGTTACACGGGAAAAAGGTAGTAAATTCTTTTTATATATCATACTTAAATTATCATTTAAAAAACAAACTATTGCCAAAATTAGAAAAATTTCTTTTATTTAGCATCGTTTAGTTGTAAAATGAATGAACACATCTTAATATGAAAAAAATGAGCATTTTAAAGTTTTTAACAGCGCATGCGCGGCAGCCATATTGGTGCCTTAAAACCATGGAAATATCGGCTTCAGTTAAACCGGTAGCGAAACATTGTTATGGCACTTCCTTATATTTCTTACTTCCATGGTTTATATGCATGTAATGCGCGTAATTTCATAAGCATTTAAACGTTTAGTAATTAGTTAAGTTTTGGTATTTATCCTCACTTTTATGATCAAAATTGTTTTTACTTTTTGGAAAGAGGTCCTTCTTTCTCTGAAGTTTTTAAATTTTCCTTATTCTATACCTGCTAGCAGCTAAAGAATGGACATATTTATGTATGCAACATCTTTGTAGGTATTATATGTAAATCCTACCTAGATTCTAGAGCTGGATTTTAAGGAGCCAGAATATTCTTTCCGCCTATCCCTAATCCGGCTTAAAGCCATTGTTGGCAGGCTGGGTGACCTATGTCATAAAAAGGGGTTGTTTCTCAATGAATCTGCTGGTGTTTTATAAAGTGAGGTTGTACATAAAACAAGACAAATATTTCGTTAGTCTTTAAAATTAAAATTAAAATTATTCAATTTGATACATAATATCAGAAACACTTCAGTTTTTTTTTTATTGAAAATTTTTTACATAAACATTAATTACCCTGTAGAATTCAAATTACGATCAGTTACGTAACTACTGTTTGCTTTAGACTATACGCGAAATACTAATCACAATATTTTTAAACCCTACTTTTTTAAATACATAATTATGTTAATTATTTTAGGTCCTATTTAATGTTTGTACGTTCGAGTTATTTATGTTGCCGTCTATGTTCATATCTGTTAAACATCTGTTCAATTTCTCTTGTACTTTTTAAAAGGCTTTACTGGGACACGGCACCTTAAATTTATTTTTTTACTGACAATACTTTTAGACAATTTTTTTGCAGTTTGGTATGCCAGAGAAGTATGTATACAAATTCAAACCGTCACTTTTAAAAAAAAAGTGTTAAAAAGTTTTAAAATTAAAAAAAAGTTCAAAAATTAAAGAATTTTTAAATTGCATCTTCTTTTCTAATTTTTATGATATAACATTGATATTTTTTATAATATTCCTTTAACTATAATCTAAATTTACAGGTATGAAACTGAAGACACATTGAATAGATCTTGAGACAAAAAATAAAACCTGAAACGCTATGTAAAATATCACTGAAAACGCCACTTTACTGAACATTATAAGATTTATACAAAAAATGAAGTAGGAGAAAAAGCAGTTTAAAGTTTTAAAATTATACTAAAAAATTATTATTAAAAATGATCGAAATTTTTACTTCATCTGCTTTCTACATATGAGTGAAGTTTAAAACTTACCTGGACTATAAGTGATCCTTTACCTTTTTATTCAGCCAATTCCTTTGTTGTGATTTCTTTCTTCACTAAGTTTCGAGCAAGCTGAAATATGGTTTTTAAACGGTTCCTTCGCTGTTATTTCTTTCGAGTATCAGTTATATGTTCAAGTTTTAGTATCAGATCATTACGTAATCCCAGCAGCTTTCTGAAAGTGTTGAATAGTTGAAAGTACCACTATATTATACTCGCAAACTGCTTCTGATGTGGCCATTTCGACACTTTTTTTTGGCAAAAAATTCTTCTTCGGACACTTGTCATGCTGAGTAGACTTTAATTTGAATTTTGCGTCATGCACCTTGAACATCTTTCTAAAAGTTCGATTGTCAAAATCTTTGGCAAATGTCCCTTTTAATTGGTGTTCCAACTTTAAATTTATGAGAATCTGGTGGCAAATGTCTGACTTTCGCAGATTGGTAAAAGCACCATTAAATGGTAATTAATTTGGTAATTTTTTAGTTAACGTCGTACTAGAGCTACACAACGGGCTATTGACGACGGTCCGGGATCAGTCCCTTAAGGGAAAGATTCGAGGACAACACCTTGTAATTTTGAACCACGGTCAGATGACGAAGCAACACCTGAGCTGGCTCCCCACTCTCCAAACTTCCACGCCAACCCAACGTGATGACTTTCTGCCACGACAGATTTAAGGTGCACCAGCCGCCTCTACACCATACGCTTACAAACACCCATGCCCGGACCCGGATTCGAACCAGGAACCTTCCGATCTAGAGGCTAACACCTTAACCACTATACCGGTTGGTCGGCTCACCATGAAATGGAACCTTCAGGACACATGAAGTACTGTGGTTTCTTGTCTGTTGATAGGTTAAGGTATATAGTAGTTTTAATGGCATTATTATCAGCTTTATTTGCTAATACTGCATTCTACTAATAACGAGTTATTTTTTTATAGTTTTTTCAGATAAACTGCCACGAGATTTTCCCACCCAATGTGATAACACTAAGTTTCCACGTTTTTACAGCATCTCTAAATTGTGTCCCCTAACGTTTACTAATGTGGTTGACACATTCCACTTTTTTATAGTGATATCACGACCATACACACCAGACAAATTATTAAATGTTTAGGCATCACCCATCCGAAAGTAAAGTTGTATAACGGGGGAGGTGAGAAAGAACCTAACCCATATAATCATAGCTCTGTCGTTTACGTTTAGGTATAATTAATAATAACGTATAAGCAGAAAAAGGAAACAACAGAATAACAAATATCAAACAGGAAAACAAAACTAGAGCCTTCTTTTATGATAAAAAATCGATAAGCAATGATATCAGTAATAGCTACCAAGAAAACTTTCATCGTCTAACCTATTTCATTTAATTAACTGAAAATAACTATCAAGGTAATGCGGTTAGTTCAGTCAGATCGGTTTTTCAGTTAGTTTTGGTTTCGAAGCACTCACAAAAAAAAATCCTTATAACTTTAAAAAATATACAGAAATCAGTCTGATTTTCTAGTACAACATTTTAAACATTATAAGGCAACTTTTTAAGCAATAATTGTTTGTGTGCAGTTTTGTCATTTTTAAGGTGCTAGGTTCACTTAAGAGGAAATGCTTCGTAACATAATACTTCTCTTGAGTAATAATTACTTACTTTTTTGTACTCTTTGTTGATGTTGATCTACTTTACTTAACTATTTAAAGGCTTAATTAAACATATAAACATCACGTGAAAACGTGAAATGAAATTATTGTTGTACAGATTGTAAAAAAATGCACAAAATTAGATTAGTTATGAAAATAATACAGGCAAATTGAATTACGAATTTCAATATGTATTCAAATGGTTTTAAGTATAATATATGTATGTTATTGGTATCAATTTTTATTGCCTCAAGTGTTGTGATTTACTTTATGTTCAAACTTAAAATTATCTGCTATAGATTGTCTTCTGTTTTATAACTTATATTGAGTCGATTTAAGCTTTAAAAATTCGTTTTCTCAAACATATGTTTAAAATACGTTTTATTGCTTCTCGTTTGTATAATAAATATAGATACGTGAAGCAATAATTTTTAAAACCAAGTCCAAAGCTCAGAGGCACATCTCTTATAGGTGTTTACGGGCTTTAAAGACCCGAGGTGCTCCAGTGATTGTTTTCTTTTCCCATGGAGTTTACTGTTTTTAGTAAACATCAGGGTCGACCTCCCGAGATGCCCAAGCGATCCTTTTTGCTTTCATCGCACTTATATGTTCCCCAATCCCTCTTCGTGCCCCTTTTACAATATTTTTTGCTTGACGTTGTCTTGTGTTTGCCGCAGCTATGCGCCGTCGCAATCGCAATAATATCATGTTTAAAACTGTGAATAACTTAATTATTATAAACAATCCCAGTGTTAATCGACGATGGATCTCGTTCATCAGGATCTAATTTTTTTTGCTATTGATGTCACATAGTCAAGATAAGTTGACCAACCATTCTGGTGGTTAAGGTGTTAGTCTCCAGATCGGAAGGTAACTGGTTCGAATCGAGGTCATTGCATGGATGTTTTTTAACGTATGGTGCAGAGGCGGCAGGTGCACCTTAAATCTGTCATGGACGTAAGTCCTCGAGTTGGGTTGTTTGGAAGTATGGAGAGAGGGGTGACAGCTCAAGTGTTACCACGTCATCTGACCGTGGTTCAAAATTACGTGGTGTTGTCCTCGGATCTTTTCCTTGGGGGATTGATACCGTCAATAACGTTGTTTCCAGGAGCAGAAAATGATTAAAATTGCGACGTACGTCCAGAAAAAACAAAGTCTTTGCAGAACAAATTGTCCTTATTTTTATCAAAAGTTTGGAATTTTTTTCAATTATACGTTACTATGTTCTGCAGTGCAAATAAGGCTTCTTGCAACATTTTTTTGTTCTCTAACTATGGAACAACCTCTCTACACCGCTCAAATATTTTAATAAAGTAAGTAAGTTAATTAATATTGATGTTTTATTACATATACACAGTCCAGTCACATTAATGTGACCACCACCTACTATCGACGTCATCGTGAAAAAACCAATCCCAAAAGGCAGGTGGTACCACATTGCAGTGGAGTGTATATAAAGGAAGTCCTAGAGCATCGGAAAGCATTTCAATCGTTGGCGTAATGCAGAAACGTAGCGATTTATCCGTTTCCAAAAGGGCATGATTATTGGCTTTCGGGCCAAGGGTAGAAGCATTTCGGAAACGGCTAATTTTGTGCTGTTCGCGTGCCGCCGTGGTAAAAGTATACCGTGCATGGCAAAATTGCACTATCCAAAATCAGCGGCGTGGCACATGTGGTGCACCACGGGCTATAGAAGACAGAGGCCAACGAAGGCTACGGAGATGCGTTCGGGCGAATAGACGTGCAAATGTTGAGCAACTGACCGCCCAGATGAACCAAGGAGCTACAAAGAGTGTATCCTCAACAACGGTTCAGCGAACGTTGCTGCGCATGGGCCTCCGCAGCAGACGCGTGAATGCACCTATGCTGACTGCTGTTCATCGGCGACGAAGGCTGGAATTTGCACGCCAGTACCGCAACTGGACGTCCACAGAGTGGAGACAGGTTGCTTTTTTCGATGAATCACGTTTTATGCTCCATCGGACAGATAAACGTTGGCGTAAACGGCGTGAAACGTCTGAAAACAAACACCCTGCAATAATTGCCGGAAGGATCCAGGCTGGAGGAGGGAGCATTATGGTTTGTGGAATATTTTACTGGCATTCACTGGGTGCACTCATCATTGTGGAAGGCACGATGGATCAGCACAAGTACACATCTGTCCTTGCGGACCATGTCCACCCCTACATACGAATTATTTTTCCTCGGAATGATGGCATCTACCAGCAGAACAATCATAAGGTGTCATACAGCTCGCAGTGTATGTGCGTGGTTCGAAGAGCATCAGGATGAGTTTACCGTACTCCCCTGACCAGCAAACTCTACGTATTTAAACCCAATCGAGAATCGGTGGAACCATCTCTATCGGGTTGTTCGCTCCATGGATGCTCAACCGCGTAATCTAGCGCAGCTTGCGACGGCACTGTAGTCGGCATGGCTCAACATCCCAGTGACAAAATACCTGCAGAACAATTGAAATTTCTTGCAGTTGTGTTGCAGAACACCGAATATAATTTTACAATCTGGCAGTGCTCTAGTACGACGTTAATTAAAAAACTACCAAATATCAAAAGACCCTAATATGTCAAGAGTGAATGGAAATCCAAGTAAAAAACATATCGTTCTTTGTCGAGAACTGGTAATCATTTCGAACATATTTTTATGTCACAGTATTGCCACTGCAAGGTAGTTTTGAACCCTAAAAACAACCACCAGGACAGTTAAGGATCTTTTTGGAAAAATCTCGCATCCAAATGCTACAATGTATCCAAACGCTCCCAAATGCTGCAATATACAGGGGTTGGACAAAAATATGGAAACACTTCGTGATATGCTTGAAAAGAAATGTTTATTCTAGTGAAATGTGTAGGTGACGCTGGTTTTTTCGCCTTCTGACGCTATCTCTACAATGTTGTAAATACCCTGCGCAGGTCAGTTGTTGTAGGACCACTGTTCTGTGAAGTTGGAATTGCATCATGGCATAGCTAATAGACTTCGAACGTGGGTAAAAAGTTTGTGATCGTTTAATGGGTGCTTCCGTAAGCACGGCAGCCGAAGTATTTAGTGTTTCAAGAGGTACTGTACCTAAGATTTATTCCGCATATTTGAAAAGCGGAAAAACATCATAAGCTAAATCAGAGCACGGACGAAAGTGTTTGTTGAGCTATCGTGACAGACGATCATTAAGGACGATTGTGACTAAAAATAAGAAAACCATACAGCTGCAAACGTTACTGCTGAAATAAATATCGTGCTCACAAACCCTGTGAGTACCAAAACAATAAAAAGTAAGGTATGTTTGGTCGAGCTGCAATTCAAAAACCATTCATCACTGATGCTAATGCCTGTAAAACGAAAACGTGGTTTTTAAGAGTCAAAAGCCTGGACTATGGAGCAATTTTAGACAGTAAATTGGTCAGATGAGTTTTGTTTCACACTCATGTCTGAGTTTACGTCTGGCAAACGCCATCCCAATCCTATAATAAAAACTGCTTGTTGCCAGGAGTGAAACATGGCGGGGATTCTGTTATAGCTTGGGCAGTCATATTGTAGTTTTCTGTTTGTCCCATGATACTCTGCAGGGGCACATTAAGACCAAGTATTATGTGGACATTTTGCCGATCAAGTTCATCCCTTGGAACAAACTTTGTTCCCCAATGGTAATGGAGTCTTCCTAGATGACAAAGCCCCTGTTCTCACAGCTTACCTGCCTCGTTCAGGACTGGTTTTCTGATCACGAGGATGATTTGTCATATCTATCCTGTCCACCACAGTCACTAGACATCAATATTATTGAATCTTTGAGGTGGAAAGTGCGCGATAGCTATCCACCGCCATCATCGTTAACTGAACTTGCCACCGTTTTGCAGGAAGAAGGGTACAAAATTACCTTGGCAAGCATACAGGAAATGTATTTATCCATTCCGAGAAGACTGTAAGCTGTTTTGAATGCAAACGTTTTTCCATCACCATATTAGGCAAGGTTACATGTTTTTAGGTGTTTCCATATTTTTGTCCAACCCCTGTTTATAAACAAGGATAATAGCTATTTAGTGACATTTACTTTCCTATTCATGAAGTCTCTAATGCATAAAGAATTCTGTAAAGAGGAAACGCCTAGTTTCAATAGCCAGGTTTAATGTTATTGTCTTTGTTATTTAAAATGATTGAAGAAAAAGACACCCTCTCTCTCTCTCTTTCTCTTCAAAGAGACATAAATTCGATTATTTGTTATTTCGTTTACAGGAAAAGTTATTTATTTGCTTTAATTTTCCCGGAAAAGTAATGCTTTAGTTTGTGCAAATATATATTTTATATATTCATGCTCAATTACGTTTCCGTCGATATTAATAATTAAATATGTACATAATTTACAAGTCTTCTAGGAAAAAACATCAATTTTAAACTCTTCCGAGCAGTGGAAATAATGACTGATTTCCGAGAATTGCCTTATAGATAATTTTATTGGCGTTAACTTAAGAGAAACGTTTTAAAAAGAATGTTTCACCTATTTTTATTTATTGGTAAACATTTGATTGTAACCTGATTCCCGGCAGCAGTTGATAAACATATATTTAACACTCTTGGTGGTTGTCTCGACGAGGTATCTCGTTATCATCAAAATTAATCAGATTTTCATCTCGTCAATTTAAAAAAACTCGGTGTCGAGATATCTCGTCATTGACATAATCGATCAGATCCTGATGAACGAGCTATATCCTCGAGACCACCGGAGGGTTAGTGATTAATCCTCGAGGAGATTATTTTCGTTTGGATTCACAATTTTTAATTTAAGTCTGCGAATTCTCAACATTCTTGGAGCCCCGTGAAGAGCTCTGCACTCTCAATAACTTTTTAAGGTTTCAGGACAATAATTAAAACAAAATTACAGCAATGACTTGCATAGATTTGTTCGCATTTGACAAAATGCAATAACGAACGAAAATAACTTTTACAATCCTTAAAACCTCAAACAGCATATACTGGTAAATTCTACAGTTTGATGACCCACACATTTGAAATCAAAACTACAACAAAAGGACTTACCCGTTTTCTAATCTCTATAGGCAAATTTTAAGCCTCAACAACTATCTCCTACTCATTGTGGATAAGCAAAATCTAAGACCTTAAGAATAGAGGAGAAGATTGACCATGTCGTAAATATAAGCCCCAAAGCACTTAACAATCTTTAATCTTAAGTGTTCAAGACGCCACCAGAAAAATCCGCCAAGACCTACAAACAAACACACAAAATATGCGAAATCTGATAGGAATTAAAAACTATCCATGTGTACATCTCTACAACCCCATAATGTATTGATATATCTGTGGGACAATTCCTGTGTGACCAGGAGTTGGTTCATGAATGACTTATGAAAAATAATTAAAAAATTGTGCACTTACCAATACTTTTATTATAAGTTCAACATAGAACAGGACCAAGAGATTATGCTACACAAGAAAATGTCCAGCATTAAATAGGTTTAGTGAAAAAGTTTATTATGGTTATACGCGTTCCTAAAAATTATTCCTGACCGTTTCTGCTTACATTGCATGAACAATTGAACATTACATGTTTTTAATGTAACATCAGTTTTGCTACTTCTTGATGGGAGTGGTTTCAACTTCCGATCTTGAATAACGTAACATTATAACGGCGTATCAATGCAAAAACAACGACTCTATTTCAATATCACTTATCTTATTTTATATATTTGAATATAAATTAATGAGTAAGCCTTTTACATTTTAATTTGAAACCGGATGCCCATAACTTATCTTTAATGCTTCCACGATATTTCACCATGATGTAGTTCACATGATGAGCGTCATTGGTTACGTTAATAACTGAAATAAAACCATCATTTTACCAAATACCTTTTACTCTACATTAGCCTAAAACATTTCGATATCCATGAAACGTGATGAATACCACCATACCTTCAAAGTATATATCTGGAACAGCTTGTCCGTTTCCGGATCTTGAGTCATAAGATCAAAATACAATATAATCCAAGTATACATCGCCTTTGTTGATACCTGATGCTAACTAGCCAATCCAATAAATGGCTTTCTGTAGTAACACTATCACCTTTGAAAATATATTTTTATTGTTCCAAAAATACCTCATGGTAGAAAGTCATACTACCTTCGATCAGTCCTCCTTCCTTCGCACATTATAACTAACATTCAGGTAAAGCATTAAACAATATCTACAAACCACTGTTACATGTTGTATATATACATTAACATTCATTTTTCTTACTTTTTGACACAAATATACACTATAAAAAAAGAAGCACCATGAAAGAGTTGTCTGATTGGAATAAAAAATTGGTGGATGTGAAGAACATACTTAGAAAAACGAACGATATAAATTTCAGAACAATTGAATGATTTATTGCAGAGTTTGACTGTTACAAAGGGAGTAAGTCAATAAGGTGTTGGTCCACCTCTGGCCTGGATGCATGCAGTCACCCGGTATGGTATAGACTGTAAAAGCTACTGGATGATGTCCTGCAGAATTTCTTGACAAATTGCCTGCAACTGTCGGGCTAAATGGTCAACATTTTGGGATTGTTGCAACCGCCTTCCTAAAACGGTACCAACGTGCTCTATGTGAGAGAGATCAGGTGACCTACCTGGCCAAGGAAGTGTCGGGAAGGCTTGAAGACAATTTGTAGCAACACGTGCCGTGCGCGGCAGGGCATTTTCTTGTTGAAAAGTAAGACCGGGTTGTCGAA
Organism: Metellina segmentata; assembly: GCA_947359465.1. Classification (NCBI taxonomy): domain Eukaryota; kingdom Metazoa; phylum Arthropoda; class Arachnida; order Araneae; family Tetragnathidae; genus Metellina; species Metellina segmentata. Next base: position 102,004,842 of record OX375873.1, on the reverse strand, counting down.
AAAGGAACGGTAACACAACCGGTCGTAGAATGTCGTCTACGTACCGCTGTGCTGTAAGTGTGACAGAAATGACTAACAAAGGGGTCCGGCAATCAAAGGAGATGGCACCTCAGACCATAACTCCTTGTTGTGGGCATGTGTGGCGTGCGATGGTAAGGGCAAGATATCCCCACGCTGCCCTGGACGTCTCCAAATGAGTCTGTGGTTGTCGTCAGGACACAGATGAAAACGGGACTCTTCACTAAAGACTATACGTCATCATGTTCTGAAGTAGTACAAATTAATGTTTGGTAATGATGCAAAAAAAGGAATCATGAAAATTCTTCATTCGGACAACACTAAAAAACATTAACATACATATGTCGGAGGATATTGAAAAAAAAAATACTGATAATCTTTCCGAACGATAATTTGCTTTACAAATTGATTAGCCCACAGATATCAGCTGTATGCCTCAAGATTTGTTCGATTCATTGATGAAAATAAATAGGGAATCATTTTTTATGCTAAAGATCTGGTAGCCGACCAACCGGTCTAGTGGTTAACGTGTTGGCCTCTGGATCGGAAGGTTCCTGGTTTGAATTCGGGGTCAGGGCATGGATGTAAATTGTGTTGTTCTTTGTTAGGAAGCGATGATGGTCCTCCCACTGGGTTCTCCTTCACAAGAGACCATCACTTCCGGCCTTGTAGTGGCCAATGACTATCTGCATTTGTGCCCGCCATTAGAAAAAAAAATGCTAAAGATAACTTAACGAACGCACAACATGACATAGTATATTTTACTCCATTTCATCATATTTTGATAAATTTACCATAACATGAGACCAATGTGTAGGAATCTGTACCGATGGTGCTTCTTTAATGGTTGGTTCTATTAAATGATTTATTACTTTTAAAAACCAATCCTTATATCATATTTACACACTGTTTTTTTACACCGAGAATCACTTGTCTCAAAAACATTACCTACGACGTTAAAATCCGTATAAGATCAAATTGTAAATATGGTAAACTACATGACACCGCGACCCTTACAAACACTCCTATTTATAAAACTGTGTATCTATGGAAGCACAGTACAAATCTGTTCTTTTACATACTGAGGTAAAGTGGTTATCTCTGGTAAAATGCTGATTCAAATGTTAAAATTTTCAACGTTTTTTTCAAAACGAATGGAACTATATTTTAAAACTTTTCTTACAAACTATGTTTGTTGTATTAAAATGGCACATTTTGCTGATATATTCAGTTATTTAAGTAACATGAATACCAGTATCTATAAGGTAAAAACGAAAATAACCTAACATCCACTGACAAACTGTCACCATTTAAAAAGCAGATCACTTTGGAGAACGTACATACTTCAAAAATGATTAGTAGACAGGTTTTCTTCAATCCAAAATAGCAATGATGACAAAATAATTCCTATTATAACACCAAATTTAGCATTATAAGAAGAAAAATTTGCAAAATACTTTCCTGCGTTGAACATTGAAAATTATGATTGGATATGAAATCCGTTTTCTGCAGTCGACACATCAAGTTGTGAGTTTTCGTTACAAGAGGAATAATTCCTTACGTTGACAACGAATCGTACTATCATAAGGAAATTTTCCGAAATAACAGTTGAAGAATTTTGGATTTTTGCTCAAACCGAGTTTAAAAAACTATTTCTGAAAAAGTGGTTAAAATTTTATTCTAATTTTCAACATAGTACATTATGCAAGCTTGGTTTATCAACATTAACTAATATTAAGACACAGAAATGTGAAAGGCGAACAAATATATAAGAGGAAATCAGAATAGCTATTTAACATCAGACATTGAAGACATTTGTAAAAGTCATCAGCCCCAAATATCCCATTAAAAAAAATCTTGACAATTTTTTTTTAAATTTAATTCCATTTACTGATTATTAGTTGCTATCGACTGATATGTAAACTGCTATGTATGTGATTTATATTTGTTATATGATATAAAAAATATATATCCTGTTTTATTTAACGAGACTGTGTTCTATAATTGTAAGTGTTCAGTGATTCTGAAAAGCTTTAGAACCACTGTTCTAATGTCATAACAAATACACTCTATATTCAAAACTGAAAAATACTATCGCCTTGATCAGATATCTTTACTACTTCCACAACACTTCAGGGTGATATGAAAGGTCATACTAACCAGTATCAGCATCATTAACATCGCAGTGACTTCAATACAAAACTATCCTCTTCACCTAATATATTATTCCCAAGATTAGGCTAAAGGAGATTGTAATGTCGATGAGAAATCCCCACTTCGTTATGAGCGGCATAGTTTCGTTGCAGGCATATGCACGAAAAGGACCAAATAAGCAACAATGAAAGCAAAATGGAATAAATAAAATCACCCCCAAGCCCCAAAAGATAACGACAGATGGGAGGGGAGGGACGAAAACTCAGCAAACCCCCTCCAGCATTTGAATATTAACTCCAAGCGATGTGTATTTAAAAGGTTTCTCTCCGGAAAATATAAAAGAATGCGGGAAAAATGACATTCCCGAATTCTTGAGTAACGAACTTTAAACTAAAGTGCAATTACCTGTCTGATGGGAAAAATTGTATTCTGTCTCCCCCTCTCTCCCGGAATCGGGAACGGGGATGTAAAAAGGAGGATTCCAGTTTTCTAATGGACTCCCGGAGAAAGCCTCCTGTTGTTGAAAAGAGAAGAGAGGTGGACTTTTATTAAAACGATTGGGGGAAATTATATTTGGAATGTCCTTAAAAATCCCGGAGGATTGTGAGTATACAGGATGGGGGCAGGGTAGGTGCGGCCCGCGGTCAGAGTTAGTTTCTAATGATGTTTCTTTCTTGAAAGGAAAGAGTGGAGTGCTTTTCTGGGAAATGCGTTTTCAAGAGTTCGGAAAAGCATCAGAGAACGACATAATATTTAGATTATTAACTTTTCTCATTATCCTCAAGGAATGAAAATAAATACATTTTATTTAATGAGCTTTGCGAAAGCCATTGACTTCAAATTTAATCACTGATTTCTCCTCGGGGTGGGAATAGGGTGCCTTATACTACGCTTTATGGCTCTTCTAACGATGCATAACAGGATATTAGACATTAATATTATGTTTATAGGGCTCAAGTAAGAGGTAGATGGTTTCAATTTCCTGGCGGGGCGTACGGTTCACTTTCGAAATCTGGATATTTTGCACATAATTAATGTTTCTAAGGGGTTTCCTTTTCCGTTTGACCATACATATTGATTTTCATCTTTGTGGTGAGTTATAAGACACTGGGAGAACGATCAAAATTATTTTTTTTGCCAGTTATTTTATTCATCCAAAGATGTGTAGTTTTGAAAAAAGTAATGCTTTTTTGTGTGAATTCATCAGTATCAAAATCTTAGATAACTAGACAGTTATTGCAATTTTATATTGAATTTGAGCAAGATGGTATGGAAATTGCTTCCTGGTGGAGACGTACGGTTCAGATTCGAAATCTCGATATCTTGCACAAAATTAATGTTTCTAAAGTTTTTCCTTTTCCGTCTGACCGTACACATTGATTTTCATCTTTATGGGGGATTATAAAATCCTGGGAGAAAGCTTAAAATTAATTTTAGACGGCTATTTAATACATCTAAAGAAGTGTAGTTTTGAAAAATTTATACGTTTTTGTTTGAATTGATATCAAGATGGTTCGATAAGTAGACAAGAGTTGCAATTAGTTTAAGAATTAGACAGACAAATATTACAAGTAGAGTTATGGAATTTGAATGGATGTTTAATTATAATAATTAGGTATAGAATTTAGTTAGATTGATTATCACTGCAATTAAGTTTAGAATTTCAGTTAACAGACAATTCTGCATTACATGTTGTTAAAGAACATAGACTCACAGTTATTGTAATTAGTTTTATAATTTAAATAGATCGATAATGTTTCAGTTTATTCTATAATTTAAATAGATGTATAGATATATGTGGTATAATTTAAATAGATATATATGGATAATACTACAGTTCATTATGGAATTTAGAGGGTTTTACAATTATTAACATTTTTTTACGTAATTTAGATTAATAGAAAATTACAGCATTAAATTTAGAAACTAGATACATAAAAAAATTATTGCAATTAGTAAAAAATTTCAATAGATGTGTGTACAATTATTACAATTTGTTTTAGTATTTAAATGGATATATAATTACACGATTAATTTTAGAATGATAGATAAACGAACTATTTTTTATCTAAATTATAAATTTCACATTGAATTACTTGTGAATCTCAACTGTCTGTTTACTGTTAGTTAAAGAATTGGATAGAGCCATGCTATCATAACAATTAGTTATAGAATTTGAACCATTAATCTTTAGAATTTTTAGAATTTGAACCAGGTAAGACCATTAATAATATTTATAGAAATATTATTTTTGACATAAATACATATAGTTCAGATTTTTATAATTTGATGAAAAAATCGTCTTTTTAAATTTTCTTTCAGTTTCTAAACAAAGTATGAAATCAATTTCATAATAACGCTTGTTTGCCTTAGATTTGACAAGATCTTGTTGGTAAAGTATTTTTTTTCTGCTTTTCTTCATGAAAACAAATTCCCGTGACGTAGGATGCATCCTCCTAACTTCTATTAGTAATGTTTAAAGTACAATTTCTGGATCTTTAAAACTAAAATCCTTCTCACGATTTGCCTTGTATCCATCCTACGATCGATGTTTTAAGTAAGAATAATCATTGTGGTGTAAGTATAAGCGATACCCATAAGAAAGATCGTCGTTGTTTTTAATATTTCAAATTAAAATATACTCTATAACAAAAAAATCAACGCACCAAGAAGGAATTTTCCGATTGTGATAAAATTTGGAGGATGTGAAGAACATACATAGAAAAACAAACAATGGAATATTTCAGAACAATTGAATGATTTATTTCAGAGTCGGACCGTTACAAAGGGAATAAGTCAATAAAACGTTGGTCCACCTCTGACCTGGATGCATAGGCGTGGCATAGCTCCTGGATTTCGTCCTGCGAAAATTCTTGCCAAAATGTCTCCAACTGTCAGGTTAAATGGTTGACATTCCGGGATGGTTGCAATCGCCTTCCCATAACGTCACAAATGTGCTCTGTGGGTTAGAGATCAGAAGACCTAGCTAACCAAGGAAGTGTTGGGAAAGCTTGAAGACAATTCATTGCAACAACTGCCGTGAGCGGAAGGGCATTATATTGTTGAAAAGTAAGTCCGGGGTGTCGCAAAAGGAACGGTAGCACAACCGGTAGTAGAATGTGGTCTAGTTACCGCTGTGCTGTAAGTGTGCAAAAATTGATTAACAAAGTGGTCTCGCGATCAAAGAGATGACTACTCAGACCATTACGTCCTGTTGAGGGCATGTGTGGTGTACGATAGAAAGGGAAGGATCCCCACGCTGCCCTGGACGTCTTCAGACAATTATGCGGTTGTCGTCAAGGCACAATTGGAAACGGGACAAGTAACTAAAGGCTATGCGTCCCCAGTCAGCGTGGTTCCAAGTTGATCGAGCTTTGCACCACTGTAGGACAATTCCTGCTTGGTGCGTTGATTTCGTTTTGTTTTTGAGTGTACATACATCAAAACTATCACTTTTTCTCGCGTATCGTATATGTTCAAATGATATAGCATGTGATTAAGACTGTTACATTCCTAGCGTTGTTTCAATTGTTATTCCATTATTAAGGCCCTTGCAAAGCTTTCAAATCAGTATATCACAATCTTTAAATTTATGCGAATGTACAGTATCAATTTTATTAATTATGATCTGCTTATTTAATTGAAAGTTATTTTTATAGATTTCTTTTCTAACTCATACAACATTTAAAATTCAAAATCATATTAGTAAATCGCACATTTCATCGATTCTAATCAGAGAAATGTTATTTCAAATAGTTTTATAGAATGTATTAAAAGATGCAAACACTTTTTACTGAAGGCAGTTCATAGAAATATGTCTAGCCTTCAATTTTCCTGCGATATTTAATCATACAAATGAAGTGATCAAAGCTTATTTTTGTGTAGGTGGAGGTAATATTATCATCTATCTCAGTCAATTAATATTCATTATATCAACAGTATAAGTGGGTGATAATAAGCGTAAAATTATATGATCCCACGCACTAGGTTTCATGTCGTAGTAATTCAACTTTCTACTTTGCTCAAATGCATTTTAATGCAATATATGTTTCGATAAATATGAATTTACATTAATAAATACTAGTGTTCATGCGTAAAGGTTATATGAATACAAAATGTTCTAAGTCATCATGAATACGAAACGAAGTAGCGATATTTCTTAGTCTTTAAGTAACTTATTACAAGTAAAATGTTTTCTCCTGTACTTTCTTTGAATTAAATTTTTATTTCAGTGCAACTGAAGAAGAGATTCAGTGCGTTTAAGTATTCAAATCAGATAGGTATTCTAATTAAAATCACACTGCAGGAATACAGAGGGATGTAGGCGAAGGTCCAGGATCAAACCCAAAAGGAAAGATTCGAGGACAACCGCACGTAATTTTGAATCACAGTCAGATAAAGAGGTCACAATTGAGCTGGCACCCCATTCTCCAAACATCCACACCATGCCAACGTGAGAACATTTGAGGTCACGACAGATTAAACTTGCACTAGCCCTCTCTGTACACTCCGATCTTTGATTGAATTTGAACTCGAAACCTTTCGGTTGCTAATCCGTTTCTCTTTTAACAGGGCTACATATGAACTTCAAATCAGTAGCAAAACAACCTGGCTTCGTTAAAGTGTATATCCTAATGTTTGCTATGTAACGCAATGAAACTAAACAATATTTATGTTTGCTCTATACTACAAAATACAGAAAAATTGGTTACTAATTTTAAAGTTAGGCATTATTTTGTTCGAATTTACATAAAATCAATCTACAAGACCTATATTTACAAAGACAGCTTGCGCATAACTTTTTTAATCAACCTGTGCATCTTCTATCAAAATAATGACTAAAATGTGTTGTATAATATTTACATTTAAACTAAAATCAAAAGATGTAACTCAAATATCACAAAAATATGAAGAAATGAAATAATATTTCAATTAATTGGGTTTAAACAAAATTTCTCTCACATTGCATCCAAAGTTTTGAATGAAGCCCTTTGCAAAAGTTTTGTTTTATTTGGAATCTCTAATGATAATTTAACTTCACTCCAAATTCCATGCGTGTGAGTTTAATGGTTGTGATAAAGTGCTCGCAGTGGTGAATATTGTAATTCTGAGAAGAAAACTAATTAAATTAATCTCAAAAAATTAATCTTAAACTTAAAATTAAAAGTTTAAAACCTGAAAATGAGTTGTCAGATTAATATTAATAGTGAACAAATTAATGCGAAGTCTTCCGTGATTTTATATCAAAATCAGAACATTTCAAACTTTCTAAATTGATCGAAATTGATCAAATAGTTTTTTTTTTTAAGTTTTAAAGTTGTACTCTGTGCCTGTTAACTTAATAACTTTTAGCAAATTAGAAAGTGTATTTGGAAACTAGCCGTGGAAAATCGTTATGGTTCTTTAAACAGATGACACACGAAATAAACTACTATGGCTAGACGCATTTTTGTCATTGTTATATGTTTCAGATCAATAATCAAAATATGAATAAATGCTTCGAGATCAATAAAATACAAAATGTACTTATCTTTTAACATAAACAACCAAAAGTAATGGATTCCGTGCAAATGGGTGAATCGATGCAGTTTTGTGGGAAAAGTTGTTGTGGTTTATAACATTACTTGTTGTGAATATAAGAATTAAAAAAAATACTCTTTAATCTATCTTATACGAAGATCAGACCAATTCTCCGTTGAACTGAAAATGACGAAAACTGTGACATCAGATGTAGTTTATATGCAAAGTTGAAAAAGTGTCTTCCCATCGTCACTGATTAGAGCAGGGGTTCCCAACCTTTTAGTTACTGCGTACCACTTGATATTTTTAGAAATTTTTGTCGTACCACCAGTCCTATAATTTTTTTTGAAACATATATCTAATGTCAGAAAAGTGCCCAATGGCTTGTTTTATTTTAATGAAAATACTAGGAAAGCTTCATATTTTATGATTAATGGACTTGTATTTTTTATTAATGATGTTTTAATAAAAAAAAATAAAACTATTATTGAAAATCGTAATTTGATATTTTACTCACAGGTCTAAAAACAAATAATTATCTCGTGCGAATTATCTCGAATTATCCGTGCGTATTTCTCATACATAAAGATAAAGGAATTCTTCGTAAAACGATTTGACAGGAAGAGGAATTTCGTCGTGATAGACATTGAATAGAAGTAGATAATCAGCAACGAAGTTTCTCTTTAAATAATATGCTACTGTTATCATCATTCATTACAATGTAATCAAAACGTTAATCACAAAATTGACATAATCCTATTTTTCCTATAATATATAGTTGTGCATACCAAAAAATCGAACAAACTTCGTAGAATAATTGGGTCGCTCGTATCATCCTTGCATACCACCTGAAACGTTGCCGCGTACCACCGGTTGGAAATACCTGGATTAGAGGACCCCAACAACAACACGTGATTGCAATACACATTCCTGGTGTCTTGGCTCGAACTCATCCAACTTAATACCTCTTAGAATCTGTAATTATTACTTTTTTTTTTCATTTTCCGTTAATTTATTATGATTTTTTAATAAAACTCAGTTACTTTTAGGTATTGTAAATAGTAGCATTTATTCTCTTTACCGTTTGATTTCGCAATAATTCATACCCACTTTTTACAACGTTGTTTTCGTTTCGTTACTGAAGAACAACTTTTGGGGAATCTGTTTGTTTTTTGAAGCAGAAAATGTTTTTTCATAAGCCAATTTTGCCAACTCGTTTATTTTGCTTTGTTGTTTTGAACAAATTGCACAATCATGATATCATTAGGTATTTTTATTGTAACCAACTTTATGATACTTTGTAGGGTCTACCACTATTATTTTTTTATTGTTAGAAAGAACTGTAATCTTCTTTTTCGTTTCTAGAATTTGTGCAAACGTACATTAAAACGTTTGTAATGATTTGGCAAAGCCAACTAATATTTTCCTAAGACTGATTGTCGTTTTGTTACTCTAGTGTGAAGTAAATTAAAAAATGCCAAGGCACTAAGGCTGGTTGCATTTTTTATTTTATTTATAGTTGAAAGTTTACCATTTTAACTGGCAAGTCTTAATTACGAGTGTAATTCTTTGCAAAGTTCAAATAAATATATGTTTATAGAAAAACAATTTTAATGTTGGTAATTGTCCTTCTTTTTTTCAAAATATACCTTTTATTGATGGTGTTTTAAGGGTTTTTTGGAAACCTTAAGACGATTTTTTTAAATACAATAACTGTGTTTGATAATCTAGTAAGAGATCAGAGTTGAAACAGAATAAAAAATAGGTTACTGTTTCTATTCATACGGACTTGATAGAGAGAGAGAGTAAATAGAGGCAGTGCTAAAAAGAACAAAAAAATTTGTTTGCCCTCACAGTCAAAATTTAAATTTTTTTTATCATGAGGGCTTATAGGTGTATAGACCACCAACGGATTTGTGAGGAATTAATCATAATTTTATGTGTACAAGAAAAAAGCTTAATTTGCTGTGAACTTCAAAACAGCTTCTGTTCACCCGATTCAACGTTGATTGAAGCTAATTTGAATTCATACTAATATTAACATTCTATTCAAAAGTGCATTTGATTAAGACCTTTTACTAGCGAACCTTTTACGTGTCTTACTGTAATATGTTTTAGAAATAGGTAAGTACGATTTTACGCCACAATATCAGTCATATTTTAATAAATGTCTATCGGGGGGTCGGGGGGGGGTACATATTATGCTTTTAGGTTTCTTATCTAATGTTTTAAAACCAGTACCAAACCATAAAAGAAAAAAATTCAATTACAAAGCGTAATAAATTATAATGTGCACAGATTAATATATAACAAAGTTGGCTTAAGTAATCTTAAATTTAAAACTATAAAAGGTAACCATCTATATAGTATTTGCAATTGAATACACATTTAAGAGCAATTATAATCGATCATGAACATGGATTTTAAAAATGCACTATCACATTAATTATTACATTTCTTGGTATTAATGTACTTATATTAATAATTACCATCTCGTTAAAGCATTATTACCCAGATAGCCATATGATTAGAACATAAGGAGCTTTCTTAAACCCCCCCCCCAGAAAGACTATGCTTCCAATTTATAATTTTCAATATCAATTAGCGTTTTTACCTCTCTAAAGAGTTCTCATGAATCTATCCGTTCAAAACCCTGCTACCTTCTCTCCATGAACACAAACCAGTTTTCACCCCATTGACCATTATAATCTTTCTAAGACTTCCCGCAACCAGTGTGCCTATTTAGTCATCATGCGTGTTATGATGTAAAAGTAACACACACTACCTCAGTTCCTTAACACTCAGAAGAAAAACCCTTCAAGTGGCTTCGACGAGATAGCTAGTCCATCAAAATATTTCCATCAATGATGACGAGATCAAAAACTAGTCAGTTTTATTCTAGTAACGACCCTCTGGGGCACATATTCTTTAGATGCTAGCAAACTTCGCTAACCCGAGGTACTTCAGCAATTTATTTTTTTCTCATGGGGTTTACTGAATTTAGTAAACAGAGTTTTGCTTGAGTAATGCCCAAGCTGTCACCAACCTCTCTGTTTTGCTCCCTCCAAGCGGTTTCGACGAGATATCTCGTGACACTCGAAGGTTAACATTCCAAGTAATTAGACGATATATCTCGTTACACTCGAAGGTTAACCTTCCAAGTGGTTTTGACGAGGCATCTAGTCTACTATCAAGATCTGACCAATTTTAATAACGACGAGATTTCTAGCCATCAAGATCTGGTTAGTTTTGTTAATGACGAGTCTGAGACAACCACTAGGAGGATTAACATATTTGAGAATTTTACTGATAGGTCTATTCTTCTAATTAGTCTAAATCTCAACGCTCAATACAACTGAATCATTCACGAGCAGAATAATATCCTGAATAAGCAAAATAAAAAACAAAATGATCCAACAGATCATGCAGAAGAGATCTAAATCACCCCACCAAAAACCACCACATTATGTTCTCAGTCGCCATTCACCGCGCTGTCTCCACAACTCTGTGGGCATTGTCATTTATACCATGCTCCGTATCTTTCAGATGGGTTCTCATCAAGTTATTGCGGTGATAAAAAAAAAGATTAATGGCATCAAAGGGAACACTCATAAGCACAAGCATTGTCCCACCCAACCTCATCTCAGGGTTCGCTTTTTACTGCCCTTGAATTGCATGCTCATGACGACCCCCCGCTGGCATTTCGCTGACGAAAGCCAGGCTGCAAACGATAAGAGATTCCCGCCCTCGCATATTCCGAGTGGCAACATGTTCCACGCAGCGCTGCTCGGTTTTTGCCAGGGGCTTGATGTTCCTATCCGTCTGGGGAACAATTGCTCGTAACAAAGCAGATGTTCATATTCTGTATGTATTAAAGATGTATAAATCTGTGGTAATAACGGCTCCGATGCATTAACGTTTTCCAACCAATTCGGGATCTTTGATGACATGGAGTGGAATTCGTTTCAGTTTACGATCTGGTCACATTAGGATTGGATATAGAAAGAAAACCTGTAGGAAGATTCGATCCTGTTTTGTTTTCTTCTTTTAGAAACGCAAAAACTTGATTCCAATATCATTCGGGTAACTATCTTTAGATATATAACTTTTTATACCAGATATAAAAGATAGAAAAATAAACAGTTAAGAGTCTTTCAGGATGTATCGTTAAATTGACTACAGGAGACTAAAAACGAAAATTGCTTATATGTTGAAAGTACGATCAAAATATTATTGGGAAACAAGATTTTGCAGATAGACCATGATCAATATCACTTTTATTACACGATTAGATTATATTTTGTACTTGTGCTTACAGAATTGTCGTTTCTAGGGATCTCAGGAAGAAAGGTAATTTCAGTCTTAAGACTACTGGTGGTTTCTTAGACGAAATATCATTAGCAAAAGTGACCATGTCTTGATGGACGAGATATCTTGTCATTAGAAAAAACTTATATGTATCTCGTTATTATTAAACACCGGCAATATCTTGATGACGCGATATTTCGTCATCAGCAATGCTTTTTCATACCTTTTTAGGGAACAATTGCTCTTAGCAAAGCAGATGTTCATAATCTGCGTGTATTAAAGATGCATAAATCTGTGGTATTAAAACTGCTCCGATGCATTTACGTTTTTCAACTGATTCAGGTTCCTTGATGACATGGAGTGGAATTTGTTTCATTTTATGGTCTGGTCACATTATAATTGAATATAGAAAGGAATGCCTGTAGGAATATGTGGTGCTGTTTAGTTTTCCTCTTTCAGAAAACCAAAAAAGTGATTCCAATACAGTTTGGGTAACTATCTTAAGCTATATATAACTTTTGCACCAGACATAAAATATAGAAGAATAAACTATTAAGAGTATTTTAGGATGTATCGTTAAACTGACTACGGGAGACTAAAAACTTCCAACCGGGCTACTGCAGTCTCATAACTCGGGCAACAAAAAAGATAAACTGGACATAGCAAAGATTAAAGTGAAAGGAAAGTAATGTTTTTTAAATGCGATATCTATATATATAATTCTCTTACGTGGCACGCAAAAAAGACGTTATTTGTAATCGCGTTTTGGCAACACTGTACGATTGTTTATCGCGAAGTCTCGCGCATCGATTGAATTTATAGCGGTATCGGATGAAATTTTATTGAAAAAAAAAGGAAATTTTAATGAGCTGTTGCAGTTAGTTTATAATAGAAATCAAAGAAAGCGGAGGATCTTTTCAGGGCCATTTAAAAAACGGTCCTTTTCAGGGCCAACAATTATAGTTCAACAAGACGCTTGCACTACAACTTTCGGCAACAAACTCAATGAAAAAGTGTGGGTCGTTTGAGTGCTGGGAAAATGTACACATAAACAACATGCTGGGTATTTAATTTACAAAGCAATGCTCACATTTCAAGTCAAAATTTGCACAAAATTTTATTTGAATTCTGATTTTAGAGTTACTGTATATATTTTTTCTGTAATACAGCAAATTTAGATTTGAAAAACATTTTTTTGGTAACATATTTTGTAAACAATCCCTTCTGCTAGGACACATGTCTTCATTGAGGCGAGCGAAGCGAGCATAGGTTCGCGCAGCGAACCAATGAGGATTGCGAAGCAATCCTCCTGGGGTTGGCGAGCGTTAGCGAGCAGGGGGCAGCCCCCCTAGTTTAATTAAATATTTATATATAGTTACCGAATTTTGCGGAATTGACACCTTATTATACACACAAAATTGATAACTCTCGGTCTCGCATTGATATTAACTTGAGGATAAAATATTTAAAGCTTGCCAAGGCTCTTCCGATTATTTGGAATTTTATTCGATGCCGTTTCGATAGATACATAACTGTTCTGATTCTCAAACGGCCGCGGTAGCCCAGTTGGAATAATAACTAATTAGCAACTGCAGAGTTGCGACATAATATACAACCGAAGACCGTAGCGTACAAGGAAGACTGGTGCGTGTGAAATCCGTCGTAGCTTCAAATGTCCTTCAGAAAGTTAGTGTTCTGTGGAAGTTTAGAAAGTGAGGTGCTGGCTCACATGTATGACCTCGTCATCTTATCTAGATTCAAATTACGTGGTGTTGTACTCGAATCTTTGCCTTCGGGTTTGATCCCGGACCACCACCAACAACCCATCGTGTTGAGGAGTTAGATAGGACCATTAAATACCTTCCTATCATCAACAGATGCATTGGTACTGGCGAAGATATAAAAGATGGCAAAATCACTGAACAGTAGATCCGGTTCTATACGGTCGCCTCGTAAGTCTAATAGTGCTTGCAAAGATACCAATAGGCAAGTCCGGCTACGATATATCAATATCAAGATCTGAGATTAAGCGAAGTAGGTAAGTGTATTTACGTCACACTGGAGCAACAAAAAGGGGTATTGGTGAAAGTCTGGTATCAATCTAGATGATATTAATATCATATGAATACCTCACAGCTATAAACTATTCAATATTTGAGGCCAGGCCAAATTTAACGTGTACTAGCTTCTATGAACATAAACATATTTGGATGGATTAAGTTTTGAACTATCAACCCTCCAGTTGCTAATCCGTGACTAACAACTGGGCTAACGTAGCGTCCTCTGATTGAGCGAGATTACAAGAAGCACTTAAATTCATTCAGATACATTCGATTCCTTAAGATATTTGCGATTCTTATAAAGGTCCTTGGAAAACGAACCTATACATCTTGAACAAATGTTACCAGATTCAATAAATGCAAAAAAGTTAAACTCCTTAAAAGGAAGATGGGTCTCATATTCTTTGCACACTATGCTATCAGGCTGAGAGTTGTACGCGGGGCATGTTCCTTTCCTTTCAGTTTCTATTGTTACCTGTTTGTATATCTTCTGTTACAGTAAAACATTCTTTATGTAGGTTAATTGCATGATGTTGTCGAACTTGCTTTTGACCTAGCATGGACACGACCGCGTTTAACCGCGGTCACAAGTCCGCGTTAACCCGCGGATCAACGATAATCCCCGGGTTATAGAAAACATCGAATTCACAATGCCTGACCCATGGTTGAAACCACCGTTTCGGTGTTACATTTTGATCCTCCGAAATCGGCGAATTAACTCTCGGTTGAGTGTTACGCATGCGCAGTACTATCTTTTTGCGAAAGAAGCGATATAGTGTTAACAAATCAGAATGGACGACACACTTCATTTTCTGTGGTAAATTACAGTATTCTTGCGCCGACGCGCTGATCTTATGAGTCGGAATTAGAACGTGATTACATTTTCCATAAAATAGATATGCCCAGATGTGTTCTGGTTCGAACTATATTCAGGCTCACCAGAGTAGAACCCAATTGAAGAGCGAACGGTTGAATATGACCGTGGCAGATGCAAATTCGTTACTTGGTGAGTAACACACCGGTTTCTAAAAATTCGAATAAAAGAATTTATTGACATTAAAACAGTAATATACGTATTTATCTATTTACAAGTTAGCTGGAGACCACAAAATATAAGCATCCAATTTCTATTACACGATATATTACATACTGCGCGTATTTAAATTTCTATGTGATAAAACAAGAGAAGGCAATCGCATGTGAGCGGTGTAACCGTGGCTTCTCGCGTCAGGAAAGAAATTGTTTACTTACTTTTGCTCTGCAAACGATATTCAACATTCGTCGTAAAATAAAAATTACTAGGGGGCCTGCCCCCTGCTCGCTAACGCTCGCCAACCCCCGGAGGATTGCGAAGCAATCCTCATTGGTTCGCTGCGCGAACCTATGCTCGCTTCGCTCGCCTCAATGAAGACATGTGTCCTAGCAGAAGGGATTGTTTACAAAATATGTTACCAAAAAAATGTTTTACAAATCTAAATTTGCTGTATTACAGAAAAATATATACAGTATCTCTAAAATCAGAATTCAAATGAAAACTTTATGCAAATTTTGACTCGAAATGCGAGCGTTGCTTTGGAAATTGAATACCCAGCATGTTGTTTGTGTATACATTTTCCCAGCACTCAAACGACCCACACTTTTTCATTGAGTTTGTTTTCGAAAGTTGTAGTGCAAGCGTCTTCTTGAACTATAATTGTTGGCCCTGAAAAGGACGGTTTTTTAAATGGCCCTGAAAAGATCCTCCGCTTTCTTTAATTTCTATTATAAACTAACTGCAACAGCTCATTAAAATTTCCTTTTTTTTTTTTTTCAATAAAATTTCATCCGATAACGCTATAAATTCAATCGATGCGCGAGACTTCGCGATAAACAAACAATCGTACAGTGTTGCCAAAACGCGATTACAAATAACGTCTGTTTTGCGTGCCACGTAAGAGAATTATATATATAGATTTTGTTGATTTAATAGGAATGAAATAAAATTGACAGTGCAAGTGTTACTTCACCTTACGCCAACACGCACACACATAGTGACAAGTACAAGATAATCGGATTACATTGATTTTTATCAAGATATTGTATACACTTTTTTCTTGTAAAATTTTTTGTTTCCATAAAAATCCAATTTAAAATTGAGTATCTTTGCATTTTTTTCCATACTTGAATTGTAATGTCATATGCCGTCTATTAAAATCGCAATTTGCAATCAATTCTGCGGTGAAGTACCTGATTGATCAGAATGAATGCAGATTCGGGCATCGTAAGAAATGTAAAAATATCACGTGATCGTGAGAAGACACTAGTCAATGACAGCGAAGCGTATCATTTTAATCCGTGGATCACTTAAGCTTCGGTTTCCTAAGAAAGTGGAGCCGTTATCTAACAGCCGTGATACGTCATGATGCCGCGGGCATAACTAGACGGCCGTCTAAACAAGAATACAGAGGTGTCAACTAAGACGGACAGAATACGTTGGAGAATGGGCAACACAGACGGCTGTCGTGGTTTATTTTATTCGAGAAACAAAACAAAGTGGTTATCTATTCTCTAGTTCAAAGTTTCTAACTTCGGGATCGTTGAAGGTAGAGTAAAAATTTCCACAGATTTCAAATCAGCGTAAATTTCTACGCCAGATAGATATTAAAAACAGTTTTATTATTCAATTATTTACCATTTGATTATTTAATTATTTATTAAATAATTAATTATTTATTTAAAGAAAATCACCTTTAAGGTATCGATCTGGTGTCAAATTTTCCGTAGATTTCGAATCCGTTGAAATTTTCATTCTGTGTTTAACGATCCCGATTTTACAAAAACGAATTATTCAATGGCAATCAAAAATGTTTATATTGTTCCTCTTCGCTCGAATCGTTTGGAGCAGGAAATGAAATCTGGCCGCTACAAGTGAAAAAACGATCTCCAACTGTTTGAGACCGCTATGACGACAGTCATGGAAATGGCGGCTCCGATAATTTTCGTTACGCTCACAAACAACGCTCTCTATGAAACCAACACCATGTGTTAGTATAAACAGCGTTTTAGTGACGTCACCCACCGATACATCACGGCTACGGTGCTTGATGATCCGCGATTTAACTCTGACCCGCGGATCAACTGATCCTCGGGTTACCTCGAGACTTGTGAATATAGCCGTTAGTTTATAAATATCTATATATATAATTCTCTTACGTGGCACGCAAAAAAGACGTTATTTGTAATCGCGTTTTGGCAACACTGTACTATTGATTATTTATCGCGAAGTCTCGCGCATCGATTGAATTTATAGCGTTAGCGGATGAAATTTTATTGGAAAAAAAAAGGAAATTTTAATGAGCTGTTGCAGTTAGTTTATAATAGAAATCAAAGAAAGCGGAGGATCTTTTCAGGGCCATTTAAATAACGGTCCTACTCAGGGCCAACAATTATAGTTCAACAAGACGCTTGCACTACAACTTTCGGCAACAAACTCAACGAAAGAGTGTGGGTCGTTTGAGTGCTGGGAAAATGTACACTCAAACAACATGCTGGGTATTCAATTTCCAAAGCAACGCTCACATTTCGAGTCAAAATTTGCACAAAGTTTTCATTTGAATTCTGATTTTAGTGATACTGTATATATTTTTTCTGTAATACAGCAAATTTAGATTTGAAAAACAATTTTTTGGTAACACATTTTGTAAACAATCCCTTCTGCTAGGACACATGTCTTCATTATTGAGGCGAGCGAAGCGAGTATAGGTTCGCGCAGCGGAACCAATGAGGATTGCGAAGCAATCCTCCGGGGGTTGGCGAGCGTTAGCGAGCAGGGGGCAGGCCCCCTAGTATATATATAATTCTCTTACGTGGCACGCAAAAAAGACGTTATTTGTTTTCGCGTTTTGGCAACATTGTACGATTCTTTGTTTATCCCAAAGCCTCGCGCTTCAATTGAATTTATAGCGTTATCGGATGAAATTTTATTGAAAAAAAAATGAATTTTAGTCGAGCTGTTGCAGTAAATAATAGAAATCAAAGAAAACGGAGGATCTTTTCAGGGTCATTTAAAAAAAAGTCCGTTTCGGGGAAAACTATTATAGTTCAACAAGACGCTTGCATTACAACTTTCGACAACAAACTCAATGAAAAAGCGTGGGTGGCTCGAGTGCTGGGTAAATATACACACAACCAACATGCTGGGTTTTCAATTTCCAAATCAACGCTTACATTTCGAGTCAAAATTTGCTCAAAGTTTCCATTTGAATTCTGATTCCAGAGGTACTGTAAATATCTTTTCATAAAAACAGCATAAAATTTAGATTTGAAAAATATTTTTTTGTGGAATATCATATTTTGTTAACAATTCCTTCTGCTAGGACACATGTCTTCATTGATGCGAGCGAAGCGAGCATAGGTTCGCGCAGCGAACCAATGAGGATTGCGAAGCAATCCTCTGGGGGTTGGCGAGCGTTAGCGAGCAGGGGGCGGGCCCCCTAGTGTAGTTAAAATAATTTAAATGTTAAATGCATAAATTCGCAGTAGGTATTCGTAGTTGTATTCGTGTTAAAAGCCTCCATCAGTTCAACCAAGAGCTACCAAAGAAATAAAAGTAACAGTTCCTAGAACTTATAAACAACGATTACCAATACAAAATAAATTAATTTTATGGTAAAGATTCATTGTCTGTTATTTGAAAATTTGCTGTTAATTAAAAGCGATTCCGCTGCAAGGTCCAACAAGACAGGGCGGGTTACCATAATTGGCGCCAACTTTTTTGTAGAATTGAAAAACATAAAAAAATATCGGACACGTGAAAACTTTACGAATGCGCCCATAGTTATTTTCCCATTTCAAAATGAACTTCCGTGTATGTTCCATGTTACCACACTTATGGGGCTCATATTTACTTTTATATATGAAACAATACAGCTGTAATTTAAAGACATTCAGGAAACACTTTTGGCACATATTTTCTGGTGCCAGTTGTGGCCAGTTACTAGCAACCCCGTTTTCTTAGCATTATGGCATTCTTCTGGTGTTTAAACCATTTTGACTTCTAGAACATTTTTGAATAATCTTTATATTTCCGTTTTGTTGTCCTACGATTCCATTGGTCGGTTCGAATTTGTTTTACATTTTTTCCCGTTCTTCCTGTAAACTTGAAATATTTATGAGTACCTTTAGTAGAAATTATTAAAAAAAAAAGTATATAAAATAAGAAATATTATTAAAAAAAATAAGAAATTACCTCAAAGAAGAAATTAAATTTTCACCTTTTTCATATTTTCTTATCAATCTAAATCTTTTAAAATTATTTTATTAAAAGGTTTTCATTATTTTCCGCTAATCTAAAAAGTACCAAAACAGTTGCCAGAAAAAAAAACTTTATACTGCATCTGACAATAAATGCCGTGTGTGAGCCACTTTTGCACGTACCTTCATATTTGTTGTTCGACTAGGCGGCTCTTTAATTTCACCACATGTTTCAGAATAATTTTTTCCTTACAAATGTTAATATATCACTTTGAGTAACTAATGAATTTATGTGCATTGTTTGTTATTTCTCAACTCCCGCCAAAACACCGCTGCAAAAACTTATAAAAACTACTTCTACCAAAGTAGAAATTCTTTTAATATGCGCAGCTCAAACACAAATGTAAAGGAAGTGAGATTCTTTGTCACATAAAAGGAAACATCAACGATACACAATGAAATGGTAAATAATAAGGAAAACATTCTAACTGAGTATTAATTATAAAAGCCGCACTTATTCAAAAAAAGAAAAAACTCAAACCCTTTGTTTCTCGGAACTCATTAAAAATACCCCTACATAATTAAGTTCATAAAACAATGCCTTCTTACGAAGAAACTGTTGAAAAGAAATTGTTGAAAAAGCAGACTTGGTGGCAATAATAGTACATATAAGCACTTCAGACTTTTTTAAAGCTGTTTCGAAACCCAGTAACACAGATGAAAAACTTCTGCTGCCTCAATTAAAATTTTATCTGTATTTTTCAGCAGTGAACTAGATGTTCGGTGCATTTAATTGTAAATGATAAAATTAATTCCATCCATAACAACTGGTATAGTTTTTCAGTCCGTGAAGAGTGGACACGAAGTCGCGTTTGAACATTAAAATAGCTTATTATTACTGCTTTCAAAATGGCGCATTTTTATAACATTCTAATAAAGCTGAAAGATTATTACACTCTAAGACAAAAAAAAAAGGTGCACCTAGAAGGAATTGACAGAATGCAATGAAATTTACAAGTTTGGAGTAAAGTTCTCAGGAATGAGTAAATGATTATAATTTGAGAGTGAAATATGCAAACTTTATTGAGAAAAATTAAAAAAAGTGGTATCATTCAGTATGGCGTATGATTGCCATTATTCTTAATGCAGCATGCCAAGCACCTTGGTAGTGATTAAAACAGGCTCTTTATGGAGTCCCGCGACACCCCATCTCATGCTGATTGAACCCTGTTACGTATTTCCATCAGATTACGCGGTACAGGTGGAGTGGTGACATCTCGTCCAATAGCATCCCATACATTCTAGATCGGGAAAAAGTCTGGTGAGTATGCCGGTCATGGTAAGATATCCTTGCGTCGTAGAAAAAGCTCTAGATACGGCAACAATATGGGGACGAGCATTGTCTTCTTAAAAAAGCGGGTTAACCTGAGAGTTCAAGAATGGGAGCGTAACTGGCTGTAATATTTCTTGTACGTAACGCTGACCTGTAAAAGAACCCGCAACGAATATCAAAGGTGATTTGGCATCATACACAATTACACCCCACACCATGACAATAGATCTTCTGGACGTGTGATGCTGCACAAGAAACCGTGAATTTTGGCTCTGTCCACGTTGCCTCCACACACGGATTTGACTGTCGTCTCCACCCAGACAGAAATGGGATTCATCAGTGAAGATCACTCGATGGCATTCGACGCCCAATTTTCGTCTGGCACGACACCATTTCATTCATTGAAGGCAATGCACTGATGTTAAAGGCAGTCAACGTTACGGTCTACGTGAGTTTAGTCCCACGTCGTGAAACCATCGACAAATGGTGCGATCAGTTATTGTATGATCCATATAGGTTCCCACTGCCCGTTGGATGTCTGCAACATTTACTGTTGGATCAGTACGCGCATGACTTATAACACGTCGATCCTCTCTCGGTCCGGTTTCTCTAGGCCTTTCTTAGCCTGGCTGACGCTGGCATGTGCCTTGTTGTATCCACAGCTACCAACATCGTTCAACAGTATTATCACTACAGCCAATATGTTGCCCAATCCGTCGATGAGACCATCCACCTTCTCGGAGACCAATGACTCGGACTCTGTCAAACTGTCCCAGTTGCTTAAATTGCTCAACTTTTTCCGAGGCATAACTCAATGAGAAACGATGTAACCAACACAACAGCGTGAGTCGGAATGCCCTGTGCGTGGCGCATTCTCAAGCAATTCTGAGAATGTGATCATTTGCATCTCCAACGCAGATGTACAACTGCTCCAAATTTCATTTGTACCGGTCTACTCCTTCGAGGTGCAATTTTTTTTTGTCTTAGATTGTATAAAGTAACAAATGATGATACCTGTTGAATTTATGTAGTTTAAATGCATTTTATTTTTATATTTATACTTATCACTTTATTGCCGATAGTATCAGGGAGGGATCTTCAGTGAATGTTTCAGCCTCTAATGCATATATATACATATACACTGCTGGCCACCGTAAATGCAACACCCTGAAGGAAGCATGCAAATAATATGAAATTTACGACATGCATTAGCGGAGGTGAGATATGCGAATGATTAGAATTTCAGCTCAGACTCACGTCACGCGCGCCTGTGGCGCCACTTCAAAGCGCTGTTTAAGGCTTGTAGATTTCGACGATTTCAAGTACGGCAACTGTGTTTTTCTTGTGGTTTTTTCAAAGAAACGGTCAATTATGCGTCGTAGAAAACGGAGATCATCTTTTGATCAAGTATCCGAGTTCGACAGAGGAAGGATAGTGGCCTACCGATATTGTGGATTATCTTTCAGGGAAATCGGTAGTCGTGTTGGACGAAACCAAACAACTGTAATGCGGGTATGTGATCCTTGGATGCAGGAGGGTACGGCGGACCGACGTGTTCGATCGCATCCACCTCAGTGCACCACTTCACGTGATGACAGGCATAATGTGCGTATGGCAGTGACGGATCGCTCAGCCACATCACGAACCATAGCACAGCACATTCAGTCTGTAACGCATCATTCAGTGTCTGGGCGTACCATTCGACGCCGTTTACAACAGAGTGGTCTGTCCGCAAGACGTCCATTGCTTCGTCTACCCTTGACGCAGAACCACAGACGTCTCCGCCGCCAATGGTGCGATGAAAGAAGGATATGGACGGCAGAATGGAATGAAATTGTCTTTACTGACGAGTCACGCTTCTGTCTGCAACACCACTATGGTAGGATTCGAGTCTGGAGACACCGTAGAGAGAGGATGCTGAACAGCTGCGTTATGCACTGCCACACTTGTCCTGCACCGGGTATTATGGTATGGGGCGGAATTGGATATGACTCTCGCACTTCTCTAGTACGCATTGCCGGTATTCTAAACAGCCAGCACTACATCTCTGAGGTGTTGGAGCCAGTTGTCCTTCCTTACCTTCAGGGCTTGCCCACAGCCATATTTCAACAGGATAATGAGCGACCACACGTGGCACGGATTGTCCAAGGGTTCTTTGTCAATCGCCAGATTGAATTGCTTGCTTGGCCAGCTCGCTCTCCGGAGCTTTCGCCGATAGAAAATATGTGGTTCATGGTTGCCCAACGATTGACCCAGATTACTTCCCCAGCTGCCACACCAGATCAACTTTGGCAACGTGTTGAAGCTGCTTGGTCTGCTGTACCCCAAGAACACATCCAAAGTCTCTTTGAATCAATGCCGAGGTGTGTGGCAGCGGTGATCTCCAACAATGGCGGCTACTCTGGCTACTGATTTTGGTAGGAACCGCACTTCACAGAAGTCTATAAATTTAATCATTTGATACTTGGTCACCATGTTATCTACTAAATACATTTTGTTGTGATATCTATATCTTGTCTTTCTTGGTGTTGCAATCTGGGTGACCAGCAGGATATATATATATATATATATATATATATATATATATATATATATATATATATATATATATATATATATATATATATATATATCGATGAGTCACATGTATTGTAACGTAATGGATCGAGTGGTGTACCAATGAATGATACACAGCTACACAGCCGGAAATACAAATAACTAACGTTAATTTACGTTAAACATATAGTCTCTACACTGTATATAATCAGACCACTTTGGAAGACCATCCAGAAAGATGTTTCGGGGTTTCGACCGGAGGCCAGTATTGACCTTTCATTCCAAGCTGTTGCAAGAGTATTGAAATATACTTATTGACAAGAGTACCATGAAAGATTCACTGATTATTCTGATCACACACTCTATTTACTCTAACAAAATTGTACAACTCTTGTGAATAGCAACGGAATACAATACTTTTCTCACAAATCTTTAAAAGTGTGATACTCGTTGCTAAACTCGACCCAAATTGATTCTTCGTTTTGGGTTGTATAGTACACATATCTTCCTAGTCTGAAGAACAGTCTACGAAAAGACGTGTGAATATCTTTTTTCTTTCTTCAACTAATCTACAAGTAACATTTCCTTAGATTCCGAAAAATACCTACACATTTCATTTAAAATCGTCAATCGCAGGAAATGGAACTGCAACAGTAGGAATTTTTTAAACTAAAGTCAGGAAAGGCCCATTTAGGTACCCGAGTTTACAGTACTTATTTAAATTTATCATACACTTTTTTAATTTTAGCTAGAGTTGCTGCATCACGATGCGCTTAAAGATCAATATTATTTAATACCTTAAAATAGATGGTTAAGTACATGATGATTAATTCTACAGATTATAATAATAGATGATTAATTCTACATTGAACCACTATGATTAACTGAATTGTTATGATTTATAACCTTTGAGACGTTTAACAAATAGCCTTACTTTTTTCATAATGAATAATACCGACAAATACACATGGTATAGGAGAGCGTAAGGCGAACGAGTCAACAACAACCCGAAACGATGGATATTTACTTAGAATGGGAAAGCTTTAAAAGAATCTAATAGGAATATCGCACCTTATAAGATTCAGGATACCATGGTACCCCTATACTTTCAGGTGATTTCAATGTCAATGGTACTCAAAACAAATCGATTATAAACTATATGAACTTGAGCTCAACTTTTAAAATACATTTATGCACCGATTGCTTCCCTGGAACACCCTTTTATAGTTTTAACCTATGTAGGAAAAACACCGATGATGATGATAAAGAAACTATACCATATCCATCTAACTTTTCGTATATCACCATCAGCCTTTGATAAATAGAATTATACTTACATTATAACCACCCAGGCTATATATACTGCTGTTTGTAAAAAATGCAACACCATGAAGGAGACATTAGAATTAAATGAAATTTAATGCACAAACGGCTTGTATTAGTACAAATAAATGAATAAATTTTCAAAGCAAAAAAAACAATATTAAGTGTGCGAAATCAGTATTTGGTGTAGCCACCACGAGCTGCAATAAATGTTGCTATACGGTGTGACATTAAGTGAAACAGATGTTGAATGTCTGCTTGGGGAAGAGAATTCCATATTGTTTGTATGCGCACCCAAAGTTCTTCTTTGGAAGCTGTAGGTCGTCCACTCCTAGTTTTTCGATTTGTCCGGTGCTCGTCGGTCCACTGCTTCCAAACTCGCATCACTGTGGAACTGTTCCTCTGCACACGAGCTGCTATTGCGCGATAGGAAAATCCTCTTTCACGAAAGCCGGTGATTCTCCCTCGTACACACTCCGTAAGTTGTTGAAATTTCACCCTATATCGTCGTGGAGGCATATTTAGGTCTCACTATTTTCAACGTCCCGCTACAGCCCTCTATTTATACGCTTTTAGCATCAGTTCAGAAGGCGCTGCTCACACCACTCATGCGTGGTGGCTCTGAAACTTTACTACTATGCATAACATCCTATTGTTGACATTTGCTGCAAATTTCATTTCATTCGGATGATTCCTTCATTTTGTTGCATTTTTTACAAACAGCAGTGTACATTTACATTTACATGTTTCATCACAAAGACGGATTTACTTCTTAAAGAAATTTGTAACCCAAAGAGCTAATCTCTCAATATTTTAAATTCCAGAACAATTGAAGTTCTGAGTGGATGAACATGTTAAGTGACAATTTAGTAAATTTGAGATAATCAGCTTTAAAGTTAACAGGATGCCCTTTTTAATCAGTTCATTTATTTCCTGTTTTTCCGGCCATGTTATGAAGAAATAACGTTCAAAAAATCGTGGTTTCATTCACGTAGTCGTAGGCCATGTAGTTTGTCTGATTAGAGATAATTTTCCACATTTTGTCGCACATAACATCTTCTTCCATTCACATATCAAGGAAATGGTTCTAATTTTGTGGAAGAACATGTTATGTGCATAACCGACTCTATACTATCATTATGATTACTTTGTTCATGAAATACACACAATTAAGGATGTAAGGTAGACTAATGATTAATCCAAGTTTTGTAATATTAAAGATATATTTGTTAGCACAGTTTGTGAAAGAAAATGAAAATAAAAATTTTTATTTAAGAAGTTTATTTTATTTTGTGAATATGCGAGTCAATAAACAACCATAACGCAAAAATCATTGTAAAATCTATGCATTGAATTGCAAAATCATTAAAAGTTAATAAATCATTAATATTTCTCTTTTTCTTTTTGAATTAAATATTCATAGAAATATCGAAACTCATTTCTAATGTAAGGAAGCTGCCGTTGTTATTTGTCAATCTTTTCTAGTGTTAGCTTTCCTCTATTTTCCGATGTCCTTTCCAATTCTATATTATCTTCATCGACATATGTTCTACCATTCCGATTTTTTTCAGCAATTCAACTTTTTAGAACGGTGTATTTGGATCATGGCAGTTCTTGTACAGGTACGAAACGAACTCTTCTACCCGAATCCCTTTCACTTGGTCTCTGAATGCCACTTTTCCGTTGATGACTTTCTTTTTACGATTTATCATCTTGATCTTATTTTGGATATCATGGAAATTTCTACAGTGAGATGTCATATCGGTGACGCAATGGTTTCTGCCACTTTTCCGTATGATACTACGGTAGTGGTCAGGAAGAAATAAGGTTTCATGTTTCCTTAAATTCTTTTCGATTCTTCCAAAATCTCGATCGCTATCAAGATATGAATGACCCACTTCCGGAAATTTATGTTCAATCACTTTGAAACATCCTTTAAGAATCAGATATTGGTAAAGGAATAAATAGCATGGTGGAATTCTTGTTTTAACCCGAACAAGAGTCTGTCCAAATAATAAGGTGATCTTTACTCTTCAAAGAATCGTCGAATTCTAGGAGGGTCAAAAGGGAACTAGCCACCTCATTACTTCCCCGACATGCAACATCTACAGTCCCAGTTCAAGAAATGAGGAGCTTCTTTTGACTCAGTAACGATGTGCACTCCGAGATTGTAAAACCACATTTGCATGAGATAGAAAGCCTTACTCACACTAAGTTTTGGGAGCGGCAAGGTTTGCTGAAAGTCAAGTGTGATATATGCGACGTCACTTGAAGTCTGTTTCGCCTACTGCTTGTCTAGTTCTGCATTTCGAACACTAGCTCCTAGCTTTCGACATAACTAGTGTTAACCTCTCGAACAAGTACTACGTGTATTACTTCGAGGATGACCAAAAGATAAATTAAACTTCGAAGAAAATATTTCCCTAAAGGTACACTCAGCAACTTTAAACTTTTGAGGCTTATCATTTGCACTTACTAACTCCGAATACACGTAAAAAGCACTATTACACTTGAGGAGCTATGCTTAGCTCTCTCTATTTTTTTAGTGTGATGTAAACTATACTATGCAAGTAAAATAAAAAAAGGTGTTCCATAGATATTTTAACAGTTACAGATGTTGCCACTCCTCTGAATAGAAATAAAATATCTGAAAGTTGGGAACAACTTTCCAGAAGAGAAATAATTGGTAATTTTTTAATTAACGTCGCACTAGAGAAGCACACACACAACGGGCTATAGACGACGGTCCGGGATCATTCCCTTAAGGGAAAGATCCGAGGACAACACCTCGTGATTTTGAACCACGATCAGATGACGAGGCAACACCTGAGCTGGCACCCCACTCTCCAAACTTCCACACTACGTCAACGTGAGGACTTTCGGCCACAACAGATTTCAGGTGCACCAGCCTCCTCTACACCATGCGCTTACAAACATCCATGCCCGGATCCGGATTCGAACCAAGAACCTTCCGATCTAGAGGCTAACACCTAACCACTATACCGTTTATTCAGCTCCCAAAAGAGGAAGTGGACCAACAAAGTTACAATATTACCCTAGCGGAGCTAATTCTCGCGCACCAATTCGTCCCTCCTTTGTCGGAGCACCCTTTTGGCGAGTCGCTACACACTCTTGTTACAGACATTCTCGCCCTTTTTAAGCCTTTTTAAGGAACTTTATGGCCGAGCAAACTCCAGCATATCGGACAACCGATGTAGTGGAAGAAGATGTTATGTTACTCAAGGTGAACGCATTTATTGTGGAAGAAGATGGTAAGTGCCCTTGACATGTTCTTCCACAAATGAAATTACAGAAAGCCGTGTACATAACATGTTCTTCTACTGAAAACCGTCTTATAATAAGAATTGGCAGAACCAATGACCGTCCATTATTTAATGCAGTCCTTAACATGTTCTTTTACCCGGAAATCTCCATTTTTTTTAAAATGTCACTTAACATGTTCATCCACTCAGCTCTTCAATTGTGAGTTTAGCTTTCTTTTCAATTAACTTTGATTAAAATATTCGTATTCATTTCATCAGAAATTACCAATAATTAGTTTTATTACTAAGATCATTGTTAATGCATAACGTGCCTGTCTACCTTCGGAGTGGTTTTTTTTAAATAGTTTAAATTTTCACTTGATTTGTACTTTATACCATCAATTACATCTAAAAACTATATATAATTTAAAAAATAGTTAAATATTAATTTTAGTTTTCATATTTTGGCATAAATTATGCATGAAAATTGCAAAATAATAGCTTTTACGCAAAACATCATAACTCAAATTTGTGTGCAGGAATTTTTGTTTTGTAAACTTTATTATCCTTATAAAAACATGTTTTAGGACATTCACTGTATATATGTCTATATATGTTTATTAAAAAAAGGTACAGCACTAAACGTAAATAGAATTAAAGACTCACCGAATTTTATTATAAGTTTCAAACTTTACTATTCATAAAATAAAATATATTACACCTAGAGCCAAAACAATAGCGGATCTCCTTAACCCATTAACGACTGACGTTACGTTTTCGCAACATTAGTGAAAGCATTTTTTTTTCTTATTTTGTACTGCGTTTTTTTAATATAATTTTTTTTGTATATTGTAGACAAAGCTTCAATGTTTCCAGGGGAAAAAATTGTTTTTGTCTCAATGCAAGATTTTATAAAATAAATTTCTAAAATTGTCATTTTCGTGCGATTTTTTTACTCGAATTTTGAAAAAATCTCACATATGGCAGAACAATACAAAGGACTTCATGAAGAGACGCTTATGTTTTAGAAACATAAGTCTGTAAAATGGCATAAAAAATAAGGTTAATATTTTGTCTTTGTATAAATATACATTTTTGGAAATATTGCGAAAACGCAACGTCAGTCCAAAGCAGTGTCTTTATGAACATTTGTCCGAAAATAAAGGTTTTCGAAGAAAACGGTTTCTAACCGTGAATGAAGCATAATAATATATGAAAAAGTTAGATTATGAAGATGTTTTTGAATTTTTATTATTAGATGAAGACTGTCAAGGTCAAACAGATATAGTAGTGATCCCCCCCCCAGACCTCCTGACTTACTGATCGACGAGGAATGCATTGAAGACGATATGTTTGGTGATAATTTGCCAAGACCGAAAGACATATCTGGTGATATCGAACTTTTTTCTTCGAAAAAACTTTAGTATTTATCGGATTCATCACAAAATGATAAACATTAGTCTAAATCACCTAAACAAATATTGTTTGGAGAAATTTACCTCCCGTATACACACTAATGCCTGCTGACAAAGAAGCCGTAGAAAAGCAAAAAAGGAAGTAACTGTACAAAAATTGCATGATCTAGAGCCAGTAGATGTATTTTTACAATTGTACAGTCAGAATGTTTTGGAACATATTACTCAAGAAAGTATAAAATATACATATTAAAAAATCTTCAAAATTTTTCCACTTCCTGTTCCTATAATTGAAGCGTTTTATAGGATTTCTGCTTACATTGACATGTATGTATTCCTCAAGAGAGACTTTAGCTACTGTTCAGTTGTAGAAGATGTCAGTTGTCCATTAGTACGTATAGCACTAACATGTTCTATGCATATTACTAACAAACAGAATTTGCATTTAGCGGATACAAATGTATAGGATAAAACAGATAAAATGGCTAAAGTTCGACAGTGCCAAATTCAATTTCTTGCAGTGGTGTGTGTTTTTTATTCGAATGTTTCTTTCGATGAACAAATGATACCTTATTATGGTAAACATTCGTGCAAAATGTTTCTGAAAGGAAAACCCGTTCGTTTCAGGTATAAAGTTTTGTTTTTGTGTTCTTCTGAAGGGTACTTATATCATTTTGATATATACTCAGGTAAATATACAGATAAAACGAAGTGGAAGCGTCTTTTAAATTTTCTCGAAGTTCCTTCAAACCACTATGTATATTTTGACAACTTTTTGCATTGCATATGCTGTTGTCGAAATTGGAAAAGTCGTGGTTTCATGCCACTGGAATGATCCGTGACAACAGATTAGGAAAATGTCCTATTACATTTAATTATTATTCCTGTAATCACAAAATTAAAAGAGAACAACGTGGAACACATGACTTCGTCTTTGATAAGGAGTATAGTATCGCAGTAGTTCGATGGAACGAAAATTCCGTTGTTACTCTATGGCCACTAACTTTGATACAATCAATCCATCTTCAATGGCCAAGAGATACTCAAGAAAATAATGAAATCCGCATCTGTAAAGAAACCTAAACTCATCGGGGATTACAACGAACATATGGGTGTGGTGGACCTGCTTGATAATTTCGTTACAATGTATAGAGTGCAAGTAATGAGAAAGAAATGGTGGTGGCCTAGGATCCCACAAGTCATACTATCGAGAAATATCCAACAAACAAAAGAAAAAGATGCAAAAACTAGTAGCCAAACAATAACTGCATGTAAAAAATGTAATGTGCCGTTACATAGCAAGTGCTTCAAAGATTTTCATCTTTCCCAAAAGTAGTCGGTTTTGACTGACGCTGCGTTTTCGCAACATTTTGCATCTTTTATACAAATAAATGTTTTTTTTCATGTTACTTTTTTTGTCTTAATTAGACTCTAATGCGTCTAAAAAATGATTTTTGTTCATTTCCTTCAAGCTTAAAGTAGTGCGGTCGTTGATGGGTTAAGTATATCCTATAAAGTATTCTATCAAAGTTTCATACAAATACATTTATAATATTTTGCGGAGAAGGAAAAGATCAGAAATCTGATTCCGAGAAAAACGCAAAAGAATTCAAACATATGAACATACCATTTATGACACTATATTTAGCTTCAAAATCCTCCTTTTTGGTAATATTCACCTTCTTTTTCATTCGAAACAATTATTATTTTTTTCTTAAGACTTTTAAAAATTTTCTAAGCTTCTGAGCAGAAAATTAATCTCGAATCCGACTCTGGTCTAATACTTCATATCCTTTCTCGGAGAAGTAACCAGGACTTAAGATGTTGAGTCTTTTCAAAACATTTAAACACCCTTTTTACCCATCGTTGAACTGAATAACCGCATCATTTGCCCCTATTTTAACAGTTTTAGGGCTAACAAAAACCTCTTTAGGGACTCTCTGCCAGCCATTCAGAGATGTGTGACCTATGCTTTGCCACGTACCATCCACAGAGACTCCACACTCGTTATTCTTCGTCTGTTGTTGAACTTCATTTGTTATATTTCGCATAGAGTCACCAGCCACTTCTTTGACAGCATTCAAAGTTTTATCTTCGTGATCAGCATAGGAGCCTTTGAAAATTTTGGGCAAATTCAAAGTTGCGCATAACTTTTAAGCTTCAGAAAATCCTTTCATAACTTGTCTCATTGCAAAAACAAATCTTGAGTTTATTTCAGGTAATTTTTTAATTTTTTTTAAAGAACTGAATCTAATGACATGCTCATAATTTTTGCATTGTAGAGCAAAATGGGAGCATAATCCATACCTGGAATCTTACAGCAAATTTAATTCTTGACCAAAGCAGTTGTGACATTAAACTTGTTTAAAAACACCCATCAATAGTTCCAAGTCAATAACTCTGTTTCCATAGCCAGGATCACTGATTTCGATGTTGGAAATTAACGACTGAAGTTTGGTTAAACTAGCAGTCTCTACAGATTCTGAAGAACATTCGTTCTTCTTCTTTCCGTCGCGATTCACTCTAAATCGCGACTTTCTCTTCCTAGCGTTACTTTTTGGCATATTTGCAAGATAAATTTAAATCAAAGTATTTATATAATTGCAATTGAAAACTTTTATAAACAACAGAAATCTCACGTGAATTCTAAATGCAATCAAATTCAAAACACAACTCTTTTCATGTTAGTTCTCTGTATAAAATAGTGTTGCCAGATTTATTTAATGCATATTAAGTATTACAATGAACAATAATCTCACCTATTTTAAAATTATTTAATACATATTAACAATTTAGAGTGCTTAAACGGACTTTTTAGGAAAGTCTCTTAAAAACTTACCCGTGTTATTTTTATGCAAAGCCTGGTACCCAATGTGCATTTTCTTATTGAAGGCATCTTTTCAAAATTCATCTCTAGCAATCTTTTATATGCACCCATAATGTATAGAAGAATATTTTCATTTATTTATGTTTCATTCACTATGCGTCTTTGGACTTGGGTCTAAAAGGTTTGGTTGGTACATTTTGGAATCTAGCAGTCTTTTAGAGAAGCAAACTATAGGATTGAGCAAAATCACATATTTCTGTTTCTGAACAATAAAATCTATACATACAATATTAAAACTGTCACAGTTACGTGAAACGTAAAAACATTCTTCGGTGTATAATGTATACAAAAAAAATTTTTTTTGACAGAAATTTGTGTCATACGTCCCTAGAATTGCTGTTCCGTCCTCGTACATAACCCTACCCGTTTAATGTGCGTGTTTTACGCGTTTGGAAACAGGAAGCTTGAGATTGGTTTTGTTCTGCTGATTTTATTCCTTGCAAGTAAAACAGAGAATTTTTACTTCTTCAGTTTAATCCCCCAATTGGTTGCAACGGGATATCTCATCCAGCATGACCTGCAACAGTGTGCTAATAAAATATTTCGTCAGCAAGAAATGGCTGATTTTTATATGATGACGAGATCAAGATATGGTCAGTTTTCTTCTAATGATAAGATATAACGTTCATCAAAACTTACTAATGTTTTGTTATTGACGAGATGCTTCGCCAAGTCAACCACGAGGTGAATTAATATCGTGTGTTGCGTATATGGAAGAAAGCAAAAATGGCTTCTAGAGGTTGTGTAAACAATGTAAATTCTCTTTTTTTATGTGTTTTTTAGAATTTCTAAAATATTGTTACTGCATATGAAATTGCGGGAAACTTGATGATCAAGAAAATGTGTAGACTAAATATGTCTCCTCTGTTCGTGTTCAAGAACTCTCGCTTTTGGCACTACGTATAACGATTTGGTAATTGGTAATTTTTAGTTAACGTCGTACTAGAGCAACACAACGGGCTATTGAAGACGGTCCGGGATCAGTCCCTTAAGGGAAAGATCCGAGGACAACACCTCGTAATTTTGAACCACGGTCAGATGACGAAGCAACACCTGAGCTGGCACCCCACTCTCCAAACTTCCACGCCAACCCAACGTGAGGACTTTCGGCCACGACAGATTTAAGGTGCACCAGCCGCCTCTACACCATACGTTTACAAACATCCATGCCCGGACCCGGATTCGAACCAGGAACCTCTCGATCTAGAGGCTAACACCTTAACCACTATACCGGTTGTATAATGATTTGGAAGGAGCCTAAGAAGCACAGGGGGACTGTTATTTTTGCTCTTTCAAAATACTCTGCTCTCGCTAAAAGAATACGAATAACATTTGGTAACGTCATCTTCAATTTGCTAGATATGTTCCTCTTGGAAATGATGTTTAAAAATACCTACAAATTTTATTCCACTGTTTGAGACAGAAGAGATTTATGAAAGTGATGAGGAAGAATTCCTTCCTAAGCATTCAAGTAATGAGTGACAACCCTTAATTAAAGCAAACTGGACGATTTCGTAAGAAATCTTGGGCATCTTAAAGTAAGCTTCTATTGATTTATACTAAGTGTATTAAAATACACACTGTACCAAATTATGTCACAAAATACTCTCATTCTTAAAATACCACTCCGTATGCATCAATCCGAGAATATGACCCACGCAGTACATTTTCACTCCAACCTTTGAAAACTCTAATCCAATCTACACATTCCCATATAATCGTGTTTCGTTGAAAGCTTTATTCCCCTTACTTATTGATAGAGACTAGGATCCCTTGATCCTCGTACCATCGACGACACTTGGTGATTCAATCAGGTAATTGCAGACGCCTGCTATTAATCAATCTCTTTACCGAAGCAATTTTAGAACAATAAATCTGGATAGCAGTAATGGAAGGAAGGCTCTTCTGCACCCCCCTGCGTTTCTTTTTTGTTTCCGCATCCCTGCCGAATCAAATATCAATAAAAAAGTGAATCTTGCCGACAATCTAAAAAAAGAAGGGAGCTGTGAGCCTGATGTGCCGCGTCCCCCTGTGCTGTTTTATTGTTATGTTATGGAGGTTGTTTTTATTTTGGGGTGTCACTTTTCTCCCTTGATGACCGCGTGCTATGTTTGATCTTTAGAAATTTCGTTAGAAACAAGAGAAGCTCCTATGATTTCCCCCTTTGTAGTCGAGGGATATTAGGGTGGGGGAAATACAAAGATTTTATTTATAGGTCCTTGAAAGGTTTTTATGTGGATATATCAAGGTAAGTGCCTTATCTGGAGTGGAAACTTAAACCTACTAGTGGTTGTCCCGATGAGGTATCTCATCACTAGAAAATCTGACCTGTTCCTAATGGATGATAAATCTCGTCATAAGCTGAAAACTACCCAGATCCTTATGAATGAGATATCTCTTCATCAGAAGAAAACTACTAAAATCGTGATGGTTGAGGTATCTCGTCATTAGAAGAAAACGGACCACATTCTAATGGATGAGCAATCTTGTAATTAGAAGAAAACTACCCAGGTCTTGATGGTTGATGAATTTCGTCATTAGAAGAAAACTGACCACATTCTAATGGATGAGCAATCTTGTAATTAGAAGAAAACTACCCAGGTCCTGATGGTTGAGGAATCTCGTCATTAGAAGAAAACGGACCACATTCTAATGAATGAGCAATCTTGTAATTAGAACAAAAATTCCCAGGTCCTGATAGTAACGGAATCTCGTCATTAGAAGAAAACGGACCACATTCTAATGGATGAGCAATCTTGTAATTAGAACAAAAATTCCCAGGTCCTGATAGTAACGGAATCTCGTCATTAGAAGAAAACGGACCACATTCTAATGAATGAGCAATCTTGTAATTAGAACAAAAATTCAAAGGTCCTGATAGTAACGGAATCTCGTCATTAGAAGAAAACGGACCACATTCTAATGAATGAGCAATCTTGTAATTAGAACAAAAATTCCCAGGTCCTGATAGTAACGGAATCTCGTCATTAGAAGAAAACGGACCACATTCTAATGGATGAGCAATCTTGTAATTAGAAGAAAACTACCCAGGTCCTGATGGTTGATGAATCTCGTCATTAGAAGAAAACTGACCACATTCTAATGGATGAGCAATCTTGTAATTAGAAGAAAACTTCCCAGGTCCTGATGGTTGATGAATCTCGTCATTAGAAGAAAACTTACCACATTCTAATAGATGAGCAATCTTGAAATTAGAAGAAAACTACCCAGGTCCTGATGGTTGATGAATCTCGTCTTTAGAAGAAAACGGACCACATTCTAATGGATGAGCAATCTTGTAATTAGAAGAAAACTACCCAGGTCCTGATGGTTGATGAATTTCGTCATTAGAAGAAAACTGACCACATTCTAATGGATGAGCAATCTTGTAATTAGAAGAAAACTACCCAGGTCCTGATGGTTGAGGAATCTCGTCATTAGAAGAAAACTGACCACATTCTAATGGATGAGCAATCTTGTAATTAGAAGAAAACTACCCAGGTCCTGATGGTTGAGGAATCTCGTCATTAGAAGAAAACGGACCACATTCTAATGGATGAGCAATCTTGTAATTAGAACAAAAATTCCCAGGTCCTGATAGTAACGGAATCTCGTCATTAGAAGAAAACGGACCACATTCTAATGAATGAGCAATCTTGTAATTAGAACAAAAATTCCCAGGTCCTGATAGTAACGGAATCTCGTCATTAGAAGAAAACGGACCACATTCTAATGAATGAGCAATCTTGTAATTAGAACAAAAATTCCCAGGTCCTGATAGTAACGGAATCTCGTCATTAGAAGAAAACGGACCACATTCTAATGGATGAGCAATCTTGTAATTAGAAGAAAACTACCCAGGTCCTGATGGTTGATGAATCTCGTCATTAGAAGAAAACTGACCACATTCTAATGGATGAGCAATCTTGTAATTAGAAGAAAACTACCCAGGTCCTGATGGTTGAGGAATCTCGTCATTAGAAGAAAACGGACCACATTCTAATGAATGAGCAATCTTGTAATTAGAACAAAAATTCCCAGGTCCTGATAGTAACGGAATCTCGTCATTAGAAGAAAACGGACCACATTCTAATGGATGAGCAATCTTGTAATTAGAACAAAAATTCCCAGGTCCTGATAGTAACGGAATCTCGTCATTAGAAGAAAACGGACCACATTCTAATGAATGAGCAATCTTGTAATTAGAACAAAAATTCCCAGGTCCTGATAGTAACGGAATCTCGTCATTAGAAGAAAACGGACCACATTCTAATGAATGAGCAATCTTGTAATTAGAACAAAAATTCCCAGGTCCTGATAGTAACGGAATCTCGTCATTAGAAGAAAACGGACCACATTCTAATGGATGAGCAATCTTGTAATTAGAAGAAAACTACCCAGGTCCTGATGGTTGATGAATCTCGTCATTAGAAGAAAACTGACCACATTCTAATGGATGAGCAATCTTGTAATTAGAAGAAAACTTCCCAGGTCCTGATGGTTGATGAATCTCGTCATTAGAAGAAAACTTACCACATTCTAATAGATGAGCAATCTTGAAATTAGAAGAAAACTACCCAGGTCCTGATGGTTGATGAATCTCGTCTTTAGAAGAAAACTGACCACATTCTAATGGATGAGCAATCATGTAATTAGAAGAAAACTTCCCAGGTCCTGATGGTTGAGGAATCTCGTCTTTAGAAGAAAACGGACCACATTCTAATGGATGAGCAATCTTGTAATTAGAAGAAAACTACCCAGGTCCTGATGGTTGATGAATTTCGTCATTAGAAGAAAACGGACCACATTCTAATGGATGAGCAATCTTGTAATTAGAAGAAAACTACCCAGGTCCTGATGGTTGAGGAATCTCGTCATTAGAAGAAAACTGACCACATTCTAATGGATGAGCAATCTTGTAATTAGAAGAAAACTACCCAGGTCCTGATGGTTGAGGAATCTCGTCATTAGAAGAAAACGGACCACATTCTAATGGATGAGCAATCTTGTAATTAGAACAAAAATTCCCAGGTCCTGATAGTAACGGAATCTCGTCATTAGAAGAAAACGGACCACATTCTAATGAATGAGCAATCTTGTAATTAGAACAAAAATTCCCAGGTCCTGATAGTAACGGAATCTCGTCATTAGAAGAAAACGGACCACATTCTAATGAATGAGCAATCTTGTAATTAGAACAAAAATTCCCAGGTCCTGATAGTAACGGAATCTCGTCATTAGAAGAAAACAGACCACATTCTAATGGATGAGCAATCTTGTAATTAGAAGAAAACTACCCAGGTCCTGATGGTTGATGAATCTCGTCATTAGAAGAAAACTGACCACATTCTAATGGATGAGCAATCTTGTAATTAGAAGAAAACTTCCCAGGTCCTGATGGTTGATGAATCTCGTCATTAGAAGAAAACTGACCACATTCTAATGGATGAGCAATCTTGTAATTAGAAGAAAACTTCCCAGGTCCTGATGGTTGATGAATCTCGTCATTAGAAGAAAACGGACCATATTCTAATGGATGAGCAATCTCGTAATTAGAAGAAAACTACTCAGATCCTGATGAATGAAAAATCTCGTCATCAGAAGAAAACTACCCAGATCTTGATGGATGAGAAATCTCTTCATTAGAACAGAACTATCCATATCCTGACCAAGTCATTATCAAAAATCGGCAACATCTTGTTGACGAGAAATTTCGTCGTTAGCAAAATTGGTTCAATCTTGATGGATTAGATACCACGTTGACGGTTACCACTTGTAAGGTTAAATAGTACATTCGTAACATTTTGAATTCTTTTAGTATCTAGTATGGAAACTTAAGTTTAATGTAGCAAACCCGATGAATTACCCGACCGATTATATTCAACTTATTTTAACTCACCAGGTGGTTGTCTTGAAGAGATGTGTTGCCATTTGAGAAATTGATAAGACACTTGTGTACGAGTTATCTCTCCATTAGAAGAAACCTGACCACAACCTGACCTCGTCGTTATCCAATATTGGCAATATTGATGACGAGATAGATCGTCGTCAGCTAACTGGGTTCAATCTCGATATACAGGATACCTCATTGAAACCACTTGTAGGGTCAAATAGTAAAGACGAAACATTTCTAATTGTTCTGGTTATCTAATATGGAGACATATGTAGGAATCCTGACAAAACCTTTATCGAATTTTTATTTTAACCTTCCAGGTGGTTGTCTTAAAAGGGTCTCATCATTAGCAAAACTGACCAGCTCTTGGTTTGCGAGATATATTGACATTAGAAGAAAACTGACTAGATCGTCAGCATCGAAACTTTCTAATAAGGATGGCGAGGTATCTCTTCATTAGCAAACTCATCAGAGCTTGGTGGACGAGATATCTCGTTGAAACCACTTCGGGACACACACTACCACTGATCCATTCGGCTTTTGACGTAATATGAGAAGAACCGAAGAATTTAATTAAGGAGCATGATATGCCGCAGTAATTCCTAGTAAAGACAATCACCAACACCCCGTGCTTAGAGAGATTCGAACCCGGCACCTACGGGAAGGTTGACAAACGCTACGACCACTATATTAATTAGGCGGCTACCGCTATCGAATATTAATATTTCTATTTCATAAAGCGCTTTTAACCAGTTTGAAATGTTCAAATAAAAGTACAGTGATTAATTTAAATCTTATACTTTCAAACTGATTGTTCTCCCAGAACTGGCTTTCCAGATTCTTTATTTTCTATAAAAGAAAGCCCGAAATATATTTATAACGGTTTTTACTCGAGATAAAAACATACGAAAAATATTTTCAAGTAGGATAACTATTTTTGCATCTAAAGTATAAGAAGTACTGCACCAATAAGTTTAGAACTTTGAGATTCGTGCTTTGAATGTGGAATGAAAACGAAAAGTTATTAAGTATACATGTTACAAATGATATCTACAGATCACGAGTGATGTTTTGAGACGATGTGCAGTATATTTTTCATTCCAGTTACAGTTTGCAGATAAAATCGTCAAATAGAAAAATAGAGTAAAATATAAACATAAAAGTTTGGAAAAAAGCCAGCTAAGCAGGCTCGTAATTTTTTTTCGCATGGAGAACTTTATAAGTATTAAATTGGTATATATACTCAATGCAAACATATTTTCATGACAGAAAGATATCGCTAGTATTTATTCGTTTTAATTCATACATCTGCAAGTTTAAAATTCCTCAAATGTTTATCAAACTCTATATTCAGCTGTTTTTAAATTTTCTTGAAATACAAAAAAATCTCAGATAATAACTGCGTGGTGTTCTTGACAAAACTATATTCCAGAAATTAATATGTATATCTTTAAATAACTGTCGCCTATATTTTCATCTTAATACCATACCACTATAGCAACACATACTTTTACTGTAACACATGTATATCCCCTCGGAAGATCCCTACGAACCATCAAATCAGAATGAAAATCAACGCTCTAAAATACAGCTGGGTGGAATAAAGCGAGAAAAACTTGTGGAAACATGACACTGTTGAAAGGGGACGCTGAGGACAACAGCCAATCACGTGCTGCATCTGACAGCATACCTCCTGTTTGTCCAGCGATGAAATGGACATCGGAATGTCGGACACACTGCCCCCGCTCATCTTATTTCTCCTCCACCCCCTTCCAGACTATTTCTTCTTTCTCTCGTGGGTTCCATTTTCTGTCTTCGCCTTTCTCTTTCTTCGGGACTCCCTTTTTAATGCTGGACCGCCATAGATGGAAGAGTACCGGAATAGCAACCAGAAGGGTGTCGAGTTGGAATGCACCCAAAGACCGTCGTGCACAAAGGGGGCTGGTGAACGTTAAATCTGCCGTGGCCTCAAATGCCCACAGATTGGCGTGTTGTGGAAGTTTTGAAAGTGTGGTACCGGCTCGGGTGTGATCTCTTCATCTCACCGTGTTTCAAAATGATATTGTCCTCGGATCTTTTTCTGATCAGGACTGATCCTGGACCATCACCAATAGCCTGTTGTATTACCCCAGAGCGATGTTAATTGACCTGCCCACCTTTATAATTCAGAGGGCTGTGGTAAACCGTCTGTTATAGAAGCGGATCATTAACCGGAGGATGAAAATCCGACGCAACCAACGACCGTTGTGTTGGTAGGGCGTGTGCACGTTAACCTTAACGCTGCGGCAGGTGAACAATTGTTATCACTAAAATTTCGTTCACACCAGCGGCATGGTATAGATCTGCGTACTGTGGATGTTATCCCCCTCTTAAGTGACCGCTGACATCGATCACCATTTACGACCTGTCAGCGACTGACCTTCTTGAGGGTCACTCCTTTTTTTCGATGCCCCCCTACCCTGCCGACCGTGACGTGTAAACGCTTTAGGACAATCAGAAAGTCGCTCCGGTCATATATTTTTCTCACGCCACACAATAACTATGAATGGAGAGCGTCAGTCGTATTTGTGCCACTCACGGCCCTATCGCTCTAGTTTGGTAATTAGGTAAGAGGGCTCGGAGATTCAGGTAAAAGAGACGTTCTGTGAGACGGTTAACAAAATTTTAGAGGTAGAGGTACGTCAGCGTAGAGGTTAACCCTCTTAGTGGTTGTCTCGACGTGGAATCCCGTCGTTGCAAAACTTACCAGATCTTAAAGGGCGAGGTATAACGTTAATAGACAAACTTACCCTCGATCTCGATTTCATAAAGAAATGTCAGTATCTGGATGACGAAATATATCCTCATTAGGGAAATCGTGATGAACTATATATTTCGTTGAAACCACTTAGAGGTTTAGATCCATCTGCAGTGACCTTAATGTAGTCTCATGAAAAATATTAAATAATGAATATGTGAGTCACGTATTTCATACTACCACACACGTCATATTTTATTTACAACGCAGTTTTATTAAGAAAAACGTACTTAGTAGGAAGCACAGTAATAAATATTAACCAAGTTAGGTTGAGTGCGTATTCTCTCGGTAAGTGTTAGTGCGTTTATTGTGTAGTAGGTTTCCATTTCAAGAAATAAAAACTATTTTCTTTTAAATTCATCACAACTAGCCACTTACCAGTTACGAGAGGGCTTTTTAATGTTAACAAACAAAGCCATAAATTCAGAACTTAATACCGTTACTTCGTTACTTTGCAATATAATTTATCGTTGGTCCAGCGTTTAACCTTATCAGAGGTGACAAATCGACTCTTATCTAACATTTTGGAATTCATTTTTTAGAATTTTTATTGCCGAAGTGCTGATGGAACAATAGGACACGACGCCACGTTTAGAGAACGTAAAAGCGCCACGCACAGCTTGAGTGAAAATTCATATCAGAGTGACCGAGACATTTATTTGGTAGTAGAAAACGGGCTCGAATCCCAGTTTGCTCATGGAATGCAATGGCGAGATACATCGTCAAGGCAATCACTAGGAGAGTTAAGGCTAGACGCTTTTGTGTCAAATAGGCTCATATAATAGTCAGTAATGGGTTGGAAATTGGATGGGAAGCCTTATCGCCAAGGCTTATATATAACACCGGTTATAGCAACTATTTCTCCATTTCACACCTAAACTTTTTCACTTCTTTCTTGTCAGGTTAATACATATATGTTTATCCATTCCTCTCCTTAATTCAATCATAAATATAAGTCTTGTTTCATATAATTCAATTTCCTCTCCACGCACAATTCACCTCTTAAAACACTTTCCACTCCCCAAGACCGCAGAGGGATAAAATGACGTGTGGTCTTAAAAGTGAGAAGGGGAGATAAATAAAGAAGAGACTTTCTAATAAAAATAATTCATCCAGTGATAACCAAATATTGTCATCATTGCATATATTGCTCTGACCATATTTTAGCCGACAACCGGTCAGGTCGTTAAGGTGGTAGCATCAAAATCGGACGGTTAATCATTCGCATCCGGGTCAGTGAATAGATATTTGTAAGCGTATGGTGTAGAGGCGGCTGGTGTATCTTAAATCTGTCGTGGTAGAAAGTCCTCACGTTGAATTGGTGTGGAAGTTTGGAGAGTGGGGTGAGGGCTCAGGTTTTGTAAAGTCATCTAGCTGTGGTTCAAAGTTACGTGATGTTATATTTGGATCAATCCCTTAGGGGATGACAGACCGCCGTCAATGGCCCATTTTGTTGCTCAAGTACGACAATATTTAAGCTTTTTTTACCTAATCTTAGTAATGATACTAGTACTTTGTTCAAATACTGTCATCAATTACATATATTTCTATGACCAAATTTACTCTTCAAATTTAAAACAGTATAATCTAAACGTTGTACCTACACTCACCAAGTGATTTCGCCGACATATATAGTCCATAAAAATCTGACCATCAAATCATTCGCATCCGCATAGAATTATCTTTATTAGAAAGTCAAATCATCCATCAAAATCTGATACATTTTGCTAATGACGAGATACCTCGTCGTGATAATCACCAGGTAGGGTAAAGCTATACGCCTTTGTGTGAAATAGGTTCATATAAAAAGTGAGTAATAGATGGGAAATTTGACTGGTTGTTTTATCTTCAAGGCTTATATGACACAAGTTATTGCAACTGTTTCGCCATTTTACACCCGCACTTTTCCACTTCTCAACTACTTTCCTGCCAGGTTTGTACACAGAGAGAGGTTTTCCCATTCCTCCTTAATTCAGTGATGAATACGGCATTCAAGTCTTGTATCATATAATTCAGTTTCCCTTCCACGCACATTTCTTCACTTAGACTCTTTTTTCCCCGAGTCCGCCGAGGGAGAAAAATAATGTGCAGCCTTAAAAAGAGTAGGAGATAAATAAAGAAGAAAACTTTTTTCGGCAGGAGCAAATTGAATTTAAGGTAAGAGAGACGGAGGGAAAAAAACGTGCCCTCTCTTTCAGCCCAAAAGTTGAAAATTTTTAATCAAAGAAAAACGAATTCCTTCTTTGCTTTTATATCTCTTTCAACCGTCGAATGTACGCACTATATGCGCATATGTGATGCTGCGAGTTAAAACAGACACTCTTACTTCGAGAATGAAGAAGGCACATATTTTCTTTTTCGAATTACTCGTTTGGAAAGTTAAGTGAGAATCAGTTTTGGTTTCTTTTTGTTTTGGGTGGTTTTTTCCCTGCATTCATTCGAACGTTTGCATTTGTAATCTGCTACTGGAGTGTGTGTGCGTTGTGTTTGCAAGCAGTTCTTCGGAAGCGGAGGGAAAATATTCATGAATTTCTCGCCTGGAGGAGGGTGCTAAATTAAAACTGGCGCCGACAAGCAATGCACTTATGGGCTGAACAGACTGTGCCGGGAATTGGGAGAGGTTAGCAGGAAAAACACCCATACGGTCTCCGATTGTGCGCACTAATATAAGGAGTGGTTTTCCAATTGAATCACTTAACGAAAAGTATTTCGTAAATTTCCACACTTGACAGTTTTTATTTTTGGTGCGAGGTCATTTTTATTTCCAAAGAGGCAGGTAGGTGGTTAATTTACGTTGCATTGGAGCATACAACGGGCTATTTATTTCCGTGGAGAAATAAGAGACTCCGTGGCGCTTTGGGTACGCCCACTCCGCAAAGAACCTGCAAGTTGTTGATGGCACTGGTTCGGTTCCTGTTTGATTGATCCCTCCATGGGTGTATTTGAGGCGTTGAGGATACGAAGGGTGAACACATAAAATGCTGGTTTCCAGGAAAACGCGCATTTAAACGCGGAGCGCTACCGTTCTTAGAACTTAGGAGAGCTAGTATCAGCCCTTCTTTTATATGGTTGAAATTGGCGAACTTAAAGAAAAAGTTCATACCATTATTAATTAATGCCTGACATACCAAAATATCGGGAAAACATTTT
Organism: Metellina segmentata; assembly: GCA_947359465.1. NCBI lineage: Eukaryota > Metazoa > Arthropoda > Arachnida > Araneae > Tetragnathidae > Metellina > Metellina segmentata. Next base: position 101,960,933 of record OX375873.1, on the reverse strand, counting down.
TCGCCTAAATTTGCGTTCACACGCTACACCTCATTTCTTCTGTGTCAGTAAAACTTTATCTTTGCGTGACGGCCTCTTACTTGAACACTACCCTACAATAATGAAATACAACTAGACGCCAGAGGATTTGCATAAAATCCGACTACTTGTTAAGGGGTGTTTTTCGTGGTATGGCCATGTTGTTCCTGTTCAATTGAACTCCGATGCGTACAAGAACATTTTGGACAATCAGTTTCTTCCTACGCTCTGGCAATTTCAGCCTCTATCAAGCAGTGGTATCAAGATACGGATGTAAAACGTCTTCCCTGGCCTGACCAGAGTCCCGACCTAAACCTCATAGTATATTTGGAGGACGAGTTAGAGCTACGCTTACGGACCAGGGAGCCACCACGTCGGAAGTCTACAGCTGAACTGGCGACATTCTTGCAGCAGGAATGGACACAAATACCCACAGCTGTGTATCAAACCCTTGTTTAAAGTATGCCCAGAAGGGTTGCTAGTGTAATTGCAGCACGCGTGGGACCCCCCCCCTCACACACACACACTATTAAAGCATGTATTATTTCCCTTATACCATAACATCTTCGTGTCAGGTCCATTATTGTAGGGTAGTTTATGTCTTGTGCATGGCGCAGCATGGCCAAATATGGTCCTTGTGTATATAACACCCAAACCGATTAACCAACAACCGTAGGAATATAAATGTATAATATTACAGCATTATGTATACATTTTATGAATGCATCGAATCCTTGTTTCTCGAGTGGTTGACAATTACCTGGTGTCGCCCTTGGTTCTTTCCCTTCTGGGTCTCTTCCCGGACTGTCCCTAATAGCCTGTTGTTTTGCTCCGTATTTTAATTAACGTCGTACTTGAACAACTCAGCTATTGACGACAGTCCGGATCAATCCCCAAAGGGAACGTGCTTCAGTGTGTATGTATACCACTAGACTAGCAACCATCGAGTTGTAAGCGCCTCGAGTTTGATTCCTCCCATGGTGTATTTCTCTTGTGTCAGTAAAATTATCTTTGTGTGTGTATTGTTGCGAGACTCTCCTTGAAATAACAACATTCAATCGTTCTCTACAAAAATACACTTTATTTTATCCGATTCCATATGTATAGCAATATTTTACACGGCTCAATTATCAGGCATTCTCTTTTGGAATTACACAAAAAATCTCATAATAAATAGTGTGCAAACGATAATACGAAAATATCAGAAATTAGAATACAAACGATAATACTGAAAAATAACACTAACTAATGTGCAAACGATAATTCGAACTACTTTTAACATCCTCCCACCTTTTCATTTTCGGTGATCGGAAAATTAAAACAAATATGAATACAAAAAATTAAAGAAATTAGGTTTCAATACCATAGAAAGAACAAATTATCTGTCAAATAGTTTTAACACTAAATTAAATTAATAAATTAGAATCTATAATGCACAGGTTGAACAACATTCCTTCCACTTCTTGTTTTAAGGTCCACAGGAACAGTTTCTGCCCTCTCAGGAGTAACAGTTCCTTTTCCCTCAGAAGTATGGTTATCAGCTGCAGGAACAGTCTTTACTGAATTGGATATCACTTTGTAGTATAGTTGATCCGATTGGGACACTTGTAAAGGATAGACAGCTTGAACTGCTTTGTGTGTGTAAATCCATTATTTTATATCTTTTGTCTTGTGTGTGGCGCATAATAGTCAAATTTGACTGCAAAATTTTATTTTTTTTTGTTTCTCAGGTAATCAAATGACGCACATTTTTAATTAATCAATTAAATTGTATACAAATAATCTAAATTATAGGTTTTTTGTATAAGGTTACTCCATTTAAAGAACATTGTTGAATTATGTATGCTACCATTTATAAAATAAATTGCGCAGTGATTATTCTTAATTTATTTAAACATTCTTTCCATTTATCGATTGTATTTACCCGTTTGTTATAGAACAAACTGTTAAATAGATACTCATTGTAATAAATGTTTTTACAATTGCATTCATTGTAAATATTTTTCACAATCCTGGTTGTAGTAAAGTACTTACAGTCAGCATTCATTACAACTGACTAACGAACAGCTTGTTAATAGTATTTATTACAACTTACAAACGTCTTACTAACATCATTTATTGCAGTTTTCTAACTGCATTTATTGCAGTTTACTAACACCATTTATTAAAACTTGCTATCCTTGATACTTAAAAAAACGTGGTTTTTAATGGAAAAAGAAATGGTTATTTGTATTGTACCATAAATTCTTACGTATAAATAAATATAATATTCCTCTTGATCTCCGAGTTTGAATTTTTCAAAAACTAATGTGGGTACGTTAATTCCCACATGCACAATAACATTCTAGAGATTATTTAGTCACCCATAGCACCCTGAAAAATACTGCTTACATAGTAAATGATATATTTACCAGCAAACGTTAAGCAGAAATTGCCTGTACTGAACGTTCTACTTACATCACGTATTAACCTTACAAATACCTCAGTATTCCTCAGAAGCCAAAACATCCCACAATGAGACAGAACACCAGAATTATCATTCGTATAAATGAATATAACATTTCTTGCGAACTCCAAGCTATAATCCTTCGGAAGACAGTGTAAATATGCTTATTCACACATCCAATCATATTCTAGGGATTATTTAGACACCCAGAACCCCTGTCCAATATTGCTTACGGAGTAAATAATAAATTTACCAGCAAAAATTAAGCAGAAATTGCCTGTACTGAACTTTCTTCTTAATCAAGAGTTAACCCTACAAGCCCGTTAGTATTCCACTGAAGCCCAAGCTTCTCACAATGAGGAAGAACACCAGAATAATTATTCACTTTGATGGGCACAACAAAAGGGCGACTAGGATAGGAATTCCACTTGGGAAATAGATAAGATGAGTTTTGCCAAAATTAATGAATAAATTCATCTTTGCTTTAGCATTCTTCAAAAATGATAAAACGGAGGCAAGAAAAAGCAGACGCTATTCAGAGATTTAATTCTGCTTTCGATGAATCAACGTGAAAAATTAGCCGCGCTCTTATTTTTAATAATTAATTACACGGTTATTAGCATGCAGATAGAAATCAGTTTTGTTTCAGCTATTCCTTTAGAAATCGACTAACTGTGCGTGCAATGTGAATTGCATATTATACGAGCAGTTCTATTCTAAACATCGCAAGGGTCCTTTGATTCCCATAAGCTAATATGCAGAATCGGGGTTTTCTATGTATCCATAAATCTATCGAATATGTACATATTAAATGAGGATGAAACGTTCGTTTTTTTCTCGTGGAGATGATACAGAATTTTAAAGGTGGCGCGAGGCTCTGATTAATAATGCACAAGAAAATTTTTTTTTTACTTGAATTGATTAATTATTTAACGGTGTTTTGAAGGAGAGGAAATCGTGAAATAGATATGATTATTATTTCAATACTTTAGTTAAAAGCGTTGGGCGAAAATACGTCTGCTCACTTGGTTCGATTTGTATCTTAATAAATGATTCACACATTTCACGTGTTTCATACTCGTGTCTTTTTGCTCCTTGCAAAAATATATTTAGTGAGATGATTAATTGAATAGCTTTCCTAAGCAAAATGCGAGTCACAATGTATTATTAAAACGTCAAGCAGATATGCGATTTTAATCTCATGACAAATAAATATATTAATTCAACTATCCGCAGCAACTTTTCTGTATGAAAATAAATTAGTTTTAACAAATTATCTCATTCCGGAAACTTTATGTAACCCACTGATAACAGAATCATTGAAAACAATACCATGGTTCTTAAAACATAGTGGTTGAATATCGCCGATATCAGGGCAACTATAATTTCATTGCGTGTTCATATTTCACCATTTTTCATTAGTGTGTAGTATAGATTCACTGCGTTAAGTTTGTTATCAGTATATAATCACTGGGTTACATATAATATCACTGGGTTACATATAATATCACTGGGTTACATATAATATCACTTGGTTACATATAATATCACTGGGTTACATATCATGTCACTTGGTTACATATAATATCACAGGGTCTCTTATAATATAATCATTGCGCTACGTAAAATATAATCAATGCGTTATATATATAACATAATCACTGGGTTATTTTTGTACATAGGTTGAATATATCATAAAATAAGACATACAAGCTATCGTTCATGAGAATGGTGCTTAAACATTTAAGGTGAGTATGAATTGAACATTTATGAAAACATAAATTGAAATATATGTTTTCTACAGTTTTCTACAGTAAAATTTGGACAGGTGAGACAAAAAGCAGTATATACAAATATGTATATTTGGTGAAACATTTTTGCAGCAGTCGAATGGGCGATTGATAAAACACGTTTTTGTTTATTACATGAGTGCTTAGTAATGACTTATTTTTCATTAATTTCAGAAATATCTTCTGTCTCAATTAGTGGAATATTGTCCTGCTAATTAGCAAAACTCGCAACTCCTTTGTTAAATTATAAGAGTTATGCTAATTAGCATGACGATATGTATTTTGTAGGGATTGAAACATGAGGTACATGTGGCACAGATCTAATAGTAGACTGAAGATTATGTTACAAAGTTATATTCTCTTCTCTTTCTTTTAGTGAGAGTACCGTATTTTGCATGAAAAAAAGTAACAGTCCACTCTGTATTTCTTAACTTCCCTCTAAATCATTAGAGTATCAAAAGCAAGAGTTCTTTATCACAAACAGAACAGACTTAAATGTTGTCCACTATGTTTCATGATCATCGAGTTTCACAGTATAACAGTTGCAGTAAGTATGTTTTGCAAATTTAATTTGGTTCTACTTCTGCTTCTAGAAAACGTTTAACAAAAATAAGTTTGACCGTTTACACAAGCTCTCGATATCCATGTTTGCTCTATTCCTCTTAAAGTGAACGAAACTCTCTATATTAAGTCTCCTGATGGTTGTCTTGAAAAGTATCTCGTTACTATCAAAACTACTGGTTGTAACAAATCTTGATGATCGAGATATCTCGTCATTAGAAGAAAACGAACCAGATCTCGATCTCGTCAACGTAAAAAAGAATGGCAATATATTATTGACGATATATCTAGACAATAGTAAAATTAGTAAGACCTTGATGGATGATATATCTCGTCGAATCCATCAAGAGGGTTTTCAGAATTTTTAAGAACTACCACAAAATATCTTCATTAAAAATAATGTTACTCGCACAAATCAGCTGCTGGGGTGATACAAAAATGTTTCTTGGCACAATCGAGGAATAAAGTGATTTGGAGGACATTCGTGTTCGGCTGCTAAAGCTTTAGTTTCTTAAGAAAGTGGAGCCGTTATCTAACAGCCGTGATACGTCATGATGCCGCGGGCATAACTAGACGGCCGTCTAAACAAAAATCCAGACGTGTCAACTTAGACGGACAGAATACGTTGGAGAATGGGCAACACAGACGGCTGTCGTGGTTTATTTTATTCGAGAAACAAAACAAAGGGTTTTTTTGTTCTCAAGTTTAAACTTTCTAACTTCGGGATCGTTGAAGGTAGGGTGAAAATTTCAACAGATTTCAAATCAGCGTAAATTTCTACGCCAGATCGATATCAAAAATAGTTTTATTATTCAATTATTTACCATTTGATTATTTAATTATTTTTTAAATAATTAATTATTTTTTAAAGAAAATCACATTTAAGGTATCGATCTAGTGTCAAATTTTCCGCAGATTTCAAATCCGTTGAAATTTTCATTCTGTGTTTAACGATCCCGATTTTACAAAAACGAATTAATCAATGGCAGTCAAAAATGTTTATTTATTTCTCTCCTCTTCGTTCGAATCGCTTGGAGCAGGAAATGAAATGCGGCCGCTACAAGAGAAAAAACGTTCCCCAACTGTTTGAGACCGCTATGGAAATGGCGGCTCCGATAATTTTCGTTACGCTCACAAACACCGCTCTCTAGGAAACCAACACCATGTGTTAGTATAAACAACGTTTTAGTGACGTCACCCACCGATACATCACGGCCGCTAGATCACGGCTACGCTTTCTTAGGAAACCGAAGCTTAAGCGACAAATCGATTTTGGGTTATCTATTAAATCGTTTGCATATTTTCAAATTACTGCAATATTGCAATTAAAAATCGAATGTTATTTACATATATTTTTTAGAACATATTTTTTTAAGACTTCTTATGAAGGGTATATAATTTCAAGTATTATTACTATTAAGAAAAGTCCTGAATAGATGTCTTATATTTTACAATTCTGCATTCAAAATTCCATTAAAATCCTATAAAGATCAAAAAGAACATGTTCAGTAAAGACCTACGATGTTGAGTAATTAACAGGGTTTGCGATCGCGATCAAAACACTAGCACGTCCTTCTATTCTCAATCGGACCGATCCTCAAGCCCAGGTGACTTACACTTCCGAGATCTTGCAATAGCGGATTCGCTAACATAAACAGTACATTTCATTATCAGATCGATACTATCAACTATGTTAATAATCAATTGTTGATTGAATAAACGCATAAGCTCATTAATTATAACACATTCGCTGACGGTCACGTTAGGATGTGTTGATAGTTATTGCTCCGCCGTAGAAAAGGGTTTTTCCCCCAGAAGCCGACTTACTTTTTATGACAAATATGACTGAAAAGTTCGCCAATACCAGAATAGATTGGCGAAAGCTTAGCCAATAAATTTGCAACTTCATCACATGTTAGAGGTTTGTTAGATTGCATTTTTTCTTTTTTGGGGCCCTGCAGAACTATCGTCTCTACAACTCCTATTGCAATACTTTTTTAATAACTAATAAAGCTATAAATTCGAAACAACATACAGTTACAACTAGCTCCTAACCTTTACTCCACGCCAATACCACGCCAAAACGTAACATATAATGTCCATTGAAGCGGATAATAAATGCTAATGCGCAGGCACTTCCCACGCGAACGGCTGACTGGCTACTGAGACATCACTCCACACCACGCGCTGACGCGTGATTGGCTCTATAGCGTTGAGAACTGCACTGAAGGTGTTAAAGCAGCTGTAAAACATGCATAAATTTTAATTTAAATTGATTTATTTAAAATAATTTACAAATTTCATCCAGCGTTCCAGAGACACGTATATATTCTAAATTGATATAAGTGGAACGTATTAAGAAAAAAGGTTTGGTATTTTTGTTGTTTCGAATCTATTGGTCAAGGTATAATCTAGACTAAGTCCGTGTCTATGTTTCAGAAGTGACATGGCAACCTGATTCAAACATCCAAATGCATCAGAGTCATTCGATGTTGAAATCAGGACTAAAGTGTAAGGACTTGCTAGCATACTTAGTAATTGTCTTCACGACGAATCTCACCATTAGCAAAATGAGTTTGATCTCCAAGAATGAGATATCTCTTCATAAAAAAATCATAAAATCATTCTATAAAAAATTAACCTCGATCTCGTCATCATGAGAAATTGAAAAGATCTCGATATCATAAATTACTGAAAACATTTCGACGCGTTGAAAATATTAGAACTATCTTGATTACGAGATATATAGTCATCAGAAGCATTAGTCAGATCTTGATGGACTTGATATATCGCAGAAACCACTTGGAGGGCTGGTTAATGAAACCTGTTTTGGTATTTTTAAATGTTTCATTGGGTACGATTGAAACACCTCTTTAATTTCATATTCGTGCCTTCCAAATGGCAATTGAACTATTTAGATCAAATGTGTTTGAAAGGATTGCATATGAAATCATCATACTTTATCGACGCCTTTTAGACTAGTATAGATGTACTACCGGAATGGTTTTAATTTCATATTGCGCCCATTTCCTTTTCTAAAAATAAAACATCGCACTTTAAAAGACGAAAAGGCAGCAAATTCGAAAAAATTAGCTGCAATGCGAAACGAATCCTCTGGAGCTTGCAGCAACTGTATCACCGAATATATCTTAAAAAGAAGTGGAAGAGAGATTTAGTGTGGAAACGAATTCAATACGAAGGAAATCATGAAAATGTCTTTGAAGAAATATATTCTTTTGACATGAGAGAAGCTGCACTAACCTTGTTTAAGAAAAGGGCTCAGAAAACCATAGAAGCCATTTTCCCCGCTCCCAGTCTTTGCTTTTCCCTTTTACTTAACTTCACTACTGAAATTTCCATTTTGTGTATCATATCTTTCACCGGAGGAAAATTTTGGAGGACAAATAAGAGAGAGGGGCGTATTACTTTCCAATTTCTTTCGAAATACATCAAAACTGGGCGTTTGTCACTTCGTTTTGTTGGCTTACTTCTTTCTTGCGACTGTATTTAATGGAACTAGAAGAATTTTTGGCACACGTGTGAACATTTTGGAAACTTAACCGTGGGTGTTATGTTGTTATGACTGAAAAGAATTTGTCGGTAGGAACTGGAATTGCATTTCTAATGCGTTTAGTAGGGTTTTAGGTTTTTTGTGGTGACAAGAGATTTTTTTTTTTAGATTAACTATTAAAAATTAGAGATTTTGAATCTAATAAATATGTGGCATTTTAGTATTTAATAAACTTTAAACGTTAAACTTCTTTAAAGCAACTTCTTCTGATGTAACATTTTTGCTGTGTTTTTTAAAATGCAAACCCACCGAGGTCCACGAGATTTCCCAATAATATAGTATTACTTTCACTGAACAGCACATATAAAAACTAAGTAACCACATTTAATGTTGACGAATTCCAAGACGGACTCCATTGGCCATGAAGGACAAAACTGCTTTGAAATGTAGTTACTAGACTAGAAGACTACAGATTGCAGAACAGATATTATATATATATATATATATATATATATATATATATATATATATATATATATATATATATATATATATATATATATATATATATATATATATATATATATATATATATATATATATAACGCAAAAAATACGTTATTTGTAATCGCGTTTTGGCAATACTGTACAATTGTTTGTTTATCGCGAAGTCTCGCGCATCGATTGAATTTATAGCGTTATCGGATGAAATTTTATTGAAAAAAAAAAGGAAATTTTAATGAGCTGTTGCAGTTAGTTTATAATAGAAATCAAAGAAAGCGGAGGATCTTTTCAGGGCCATTTAAAAACGGTCCTTTTCAGGACCAACAATTCTAGTTCAACAAGACGCTTGCACTACAACTTTCGGCAACAAACTCAATGAAAAAGTATGGGTCGTTTGAGTGCTGGGAAAATGTACACACAAACAACATGCTGGGTATTCAATTTTCAAAGCAACGCTCACATTTCGAGTCAAAATTTGCACAAAGTTTTCATATTTGAATTCTGATTTTAGAGATACTGTATATATATTTTCTGTAATACAGCAAATTTAGATTTGAAAAACATTTTTTTGGTAGCATATTTTGTAATCAATCCCTTCTGCTAGGACACATGTCTTCATTGAGGCGAGCGAAGCGAGCAATTGTTCGCGCAGCGAACCAATGAGGATTGCGAAGCAATCCTCCTGGGGTTGGCGAGCGTTAGCGAGCAGGGTGCAGGCCCTCTAGTTTATTTCTATTATGATTAGTAATATGTGTTATGAATTTCATTCATATCGGACAATGCCTTCATGGTGTTGCAATTTTCATAATCATGAGTGTATAATTTAAAAATACGTTTTTGAATTGGAATAGAAATTTCAGTATAAGCGTTCAATTTTTAATTTGGAATCTTTGAACCAAAGTTCTTCCACGAAAGTTAGGCACGGAGAAAGTTTTCTTTGAAGTAGACGCCGTTCTTCAAATAATGCCCCTTTTCCGACTCCACTAAATAGTATTACTTTCTCTTTTCGCACAATTCGAGCATTTATCGAAGACGGCCAATAAGAAAAAACGAAAATAGAAAAAACACCGACCCGTTCCAAAATGTTTTTTTCTCTTTCAATTTCACTTTCCCTTTTCTCTCCCATCAAAAAAGCATTGGTCAAGCTGTTTCGGTGAATGGAATATTTCGAGCGCATATTTTCGGAACGTTCCTGCTGACCAGGTGAAAAGATATCAAGAAAATAGTAAAAAGCAGAAATCTCGAAGAACGAGGGCACAAAGAATCGAAAAGCCAAAGAACTTTGTGCCGTTCCCCCTATATATTTTTTCATTTCGTTTTTTCGTTCGATTCGAGTTCGTTTAACTTCAGTTGTAAAATTCTCTGAGAGAAAATTCCCTATTTCTTCCCAGGAAGTTTGAAAAAGAAGAAATCGGGTTCTCTCTCGCTCTCTTGGCGAAGCTGAAAACTTCGGGGTTCTGAAGACTTCGTATGGGACGTCTGGGTGTCCAGCAAAGCCATCGCCGATTCATCGCGGACATTGAATTCTGGACATGCAGTGGTACCTTTCGATTTTTATTTTTTGTGCTGGAAATGTGAAGGGTAGTTGAAGTTGACAGCGACGAGTGGGTAGATTTTATTTGGAATAGTTTTATAGAGCGAATAAAGTTTATTTCGTCATTCTTTATTTTTGGATTTACTCACGCTGCTTATTTTATTATTGATTTCAGTCAATGATAAAAACCGTTACATTAACTATGGGGGAAAAAAGTAAACATAGTTCATTATGTTTTTTCAATGTCTATTTCAATCAATGGGACCAATTACACTATCAATCTGTAGGCGGCTCGAGCATAGTGGGACTAGTGGTATACTCAACGACACAGCCTAAGTTACAAATAACAAACATTTATTGACGTTAAATACATTTTGTCACCGCAGGTGACCCCCTTACCTCCCGACATATGTCAGATACATAGTATCTACACTATTTACAGTTAGGGAATTCTAGATCTAGATCGTGAGCTCTACATTAGGGTGGAGCGAAAAACACGAATTTTGGAAATTGAAAACGCCTATGGTGGGAATAGTTGGGGACTACCATGCTTATTAATAATACAAAATATGAGCCAAATCAATTAATATCTCCAGGTGCCAAAATCACTTCGAAATTTCGAGAAAATTTGCTAATTTTTTCACAAAAACAATAATGACGCATTAAAAAAAATTTAATGCATCTTATTTAAAGCCATGGGTAAAGCTAGGTAGATCTACTACTTCCATGAATGATTCAGATGTTTTTTGGTGTGTTGTGAAAGTTTAGTTATATCCTCTTTTGTTTTCGACTATCACAATAACATTTCAAGGAATTACCATGTTTTTTCTACTCCATTATAAGGTTGATGTTGTAGTATAAGTGTGGCATTTGCTAATTTGAATGGATTTTTTTATGTAAGGATAAAAACCTGTAGACAGGAGTTAATCATTCGGTTTTAGGCAGAGTATCGCCATATTTGCTGTCTTTTACTTCGGACAGTTGCCGAGGCATCTCTCCCATACCAAAAGGATAGACGCCCCTCATATATTTGGGTGAGATGCCCACATACATTTTCAGGGAGAGATGCCTTTTAGTTGTTTAAATTTTAAATTAATAGGTACTTTTAAAATCATATTGTTTTACAAAATATCATATTTGTAAATCGTTAAAATTTTTAACGTAAAATTAAATTTATTGAAATTATAAATAACGATTATAATTTATCAAATGAAATTCATGGTATAATTTGAGGTTTTGGTTAACGAAGTAATAAATTTTGTGATACATTCTATTTATATATTATTATTTTTTATAATTAATTATAAGTCTTTAAATTTTGTTTTTGTATAGTTAAAATATTTTTCCAGAGTTTATTTTTTTACGCTGTGCTCTATATTAAAATGAAATGAAATTTAACTTAACAATCCTAATTTTTTTTCTATAATATCCATAGTAAATTACCTATTAGATAATTTAAACTTTTGGTTTGAAATAAGTTAATTTTACAATTTATTTATACAATGCTTCTTGTTTGTCCCAAAAACACATCCAAGAAAAACAGTTGAAATCCGCCAACAAACGTAACAAGATATCAAAAGAGCTTATGGATAACAAAAATGATCCTACATGCAACTGCCTCGAATGTACGGGGATGTGTGCAATATTTGCGGAAAAGCACAAGTTAGGACAAAAAAAAACTCATTTTTGAATATTTTCGAAATATTTTGTAATACTTTAATAGCGTAATAATCTTATAATACTTTTTAAACTAAAAATTTAGTTACTTTCAAGCAAACTGTATATTTTTTAATAGTTTTAATGTGTTTTACTATAAATTTTATTTGTTTTACTATAAATTTTATTTGTTTTACTATAAATTTTATCTGTTTTACTATAAATTTTATTTGTTTTATTTAAATGTGTTTTAATAAAAACTTTTTACATCTTGTCTTTGGTTGTTAAATATTGCAATACTTTATAAAATAATGCTAAGATAGTATTTTCTTAAAATCAATTTATTTTAATATAGTATATACATTTTATCACTATAAAGCCCCAAACCCATTATTATTATGCCTTGAAAGGCATAATAATAATGGGTTTTGGGCTATATAGTGATAAACCCAATAAATATGTAACGTAATGAAAAAAATTTTAAACAAAACTTTAATATCAAACGAATTATTGATTAGTCGCATGTGTGCTGTAGACTAGAAAACTTGGAAACATAACATTTCGAAAGGTGAATAAATCATTATAATTTTGTAATTCTTTAAAACTTGAAAATTGCTAGCCTAAATATTCTTTCCAAGAGGACTGGTGCAGTTCTATCTTCGTAATGTTAAAATGGTCAAATTTTAAGTAATATTTTCTCAGAACCTTTCATGTGTAGTGATTTGAATTTGTTATACAGGTTATGAAAACACTTTTAAACACTTTAACCACCATGGAGTTTTAAAAAAACTTAAAGTTTGAAATTTTGAGATCTTTTCCTTTCTTTAACTTCTTTCTTTTAAATGACCAATTTTCATATTTTGTAACAACTAAAATGAACTTTCTTTGAGCAGACAGAAAAAAAGCCTGAGTTAAAATATTTTATAGGGTATGTTACTCTTGGAAACCATTTTTTTATATTTGCTTTAATAGACTTTGAAAAAATGTTCGTTTTATGAAAAAAATACATATTTTGAAATATTGAAGTTTGAAGCATAAAATTAACCTTGCGTCAACACGCACAGGTATTTTTTCAAAAAAGTATTTCAAATACACAAAATGTATCTCTATAAATCATCTATTATTTTAAACAGAATTGTATAAACTTTTATTTAAATTTAAAAAAAAATCGAAATTTTGGAAAGATTTTTGTGCACTGGTCCCCTTAAATCTCTTATTATGTTCCACCTAAGCCTTTCAATTAAATACTCAAATGATGTACTTGATCTTAAATTAGGAAGCGATATTCACATGAAAGGATCGGATCTTTCCCTTAAGGGACTGATTCCGGACCGTCGTCAATAGTCCGTTGTGTTGCTCTAGTACGACGGTAACTAAAAACTACCAAAATTACCAAGGAATGAAGGAATGAACACTCAAACAATCATTATTCGTAAAATTCAGTAAAATTTCTTAGCTTTCGGGGATTTTACCGAAGTTCAAATTTTGCAATTGGGATTGCTTTTCATCTTGAAATTTAAAATCTTACCCTAAAACTACAGCAATGTTGCTATATTCTCAAGTTGCTTTTCCACCAACATCGTTTTTACTTAATCCAACCATACCTTTTATCGAACCAAACCCTTTTTAAGCAATCCGGATACAGAAATAGATTATTTTTGTGAAATAAATGGTAATAGTTCTTAATGCAAAGTTAGAGTCGCAGTGGTGGCTCAGTGTTTTCACACTGTGTAAGGGCTTTGCGAGTTGTAGGCGTTACAAATTCGATTCCTTCAACTTATCATATGTGTACTTCTCTTTTGTATCCATATAAATTTCCTTGAATGTGTACGCTAGATGGACAAATTATTTGGACACTGCATGGTTTTTAGAAAAAAATGCTTTATTATTCTATTAGGCCTTCCTTTTGTTTGTATTACAGCTGCAATACGCAGAGGAATACTTTCCACAAGTTCTCTGTAAATCTGGGCAGGAGTTGCTCGCCATGCCTTTTGCAAGGCTGAGAGAAGAGATTGTTGTGAAGATGGACACGCGTGGCGATGTCGAACTCGTCATTGCAGTTTGTCCCACAAGTGCTTGGTAGGATTGCGATTGGGCTCTGAGCAGGACAGTAAAGCAAATTCACCTCATTTTTTAGGAAACCAGTCCTGCTCACGTTTTACAGCATGACATGGAGCTCGATCCTGTTGGAAGAAACAGCCATCATCGCTGTAGTATTACCATAGTGTAGGCAAGGCCGAATTATCCAGAACGTCGTGTTACGAGGTACATAACGTAATGGACAGAGTCCTAAACAGGAAAAAAAACACACTAAGATGGATCCTCCACCGAATTCCTGCCTTATCCAAATACTTTTGTCTATAGAGAGAATGTTTCATAGACGTGAAATGTAATTAGACTGAGCATTGCTATTGAGATCATCTCATAAAATTATGACCAAAATGTAGTCAAATTATCACGTGAGAGGAACGTGACAATTTGACTCGGTTGACCGATTTAGTATCTTATCACTTCGTTTGCGATGTAACATCTTATGTCGAAGTAGGTGTCTGAATTCACACTTTCATAGAGTGATGACAAAAGTGGTGAACTTGCCAAAGTCTGCTACAGTCAGATGATCAATCAATGTACCAGTCAGATAATAAATCAATGCATGGGTCTTATCCTGTTCAATGGACCAATCAAATGGTAAATATGAGGTTATATCCAACAAACGAAGGCAGTCTATGGATTACGTTACTACTAGTTTTGGTAATATGACCCAGGGGACATAGAAAGTTGATCATTGCTCACACTACATTTATATTACATCTATGGTAGGTCAGTTATTTTAAATTGTTTGTCTTGTGTGATACAGCTTGACCAAATATGGCCTTTAAACCATATAAATTTTATTAACCAACTTAACACAAAATTAAAAGAAGGTTGTATATTATGATAAAAATAATTTAACAATCATTAAATAGCCTCGTAAATTAATATTAATTCCAACAATTTATGAAGCATGATTCAATGATTGCTTTAACAGCACTCAAAACAGACTATGTTAGCGTAGCCCACTACCATGTTTTGTCTAGTTTTCCTACCCGGTCAGACTACACATAAGTTTCTAATAACATTTGGAGCAAAAATCAGATTACAATCGAAAGTTAAGACTGCCTCAAGAATCCTTGAGTCTCCCTTATCCATTCAAGCTTCAGTGAACGCGTGGATTCGAGGGCCAACAATAGTTTAATTAAAAAGAAAGATCAGAACATCTCAGCCGAGGGGTAAAAAATGCTAGGATATCATGTCTTGAGTGATCATATATCTTGCTACACTTTTTCTGTTGGGAGCTTCCCGTGAAATCAGCTTTCTCGAGCTATTGATCCTTGCTTTCCAGGCTTGTTCATAACATCATTCGTTTTGGTAAGAATGCCTCGTCCATCAACTTGCTTTGGTCAAGCAAGTGTGGTCGAGAGTTTGATGGGAATGTATGTAGTTACAGAGAATTTCTGTTTTGATGGTTTTTTGTACCCGAATGATTTGTTCAGAGTTCTGAATTTTTTAAATCATTTACTCAATTTTTTCTCATATTTTAATTTTGTTGCACACAGAGAAACAATCAATTTTACTTTCGTGGAAAACGTAGACTATGATATTATTAGGTTGGGTTATTTTAAGAAGAAAGTTTGTCAAAGGGATTGTCAACATAAGATGATAATTTTTTATACTGTCTAGGGGTATATTTTTTGACTAACGAACATGTCATAATCTTGAAAAACAGTATCATTAAATTTTGGAAGTGGTTTGTTTGATAGTACAAATGTCATCAAAATCTCAAAAAAATATTTTCAACTTAATATCTTGAATTCCTTTAATTATTTTGTATTATTTCTTCAACTTTAGGACTTTTCCTGTTCAATTGGTTTTATATGATCGATACTTTAGTTATGATCTTTCAGGACATGGAAACACATAAATATTTATAATGAACGTCTATTCTAAAATAAAAATGGTTACATTGGGCAATTTACCGTTTCATTATTTAGTTTTCCGAATTTTATAACGTTCACATTATATTATGTTTCCATTTTTGAAAATATTTTTTTCATATTAATATATACAGAAAGTTTTTTGTCTGTTAGCGTATACAAAAAAAGGTGGTAGTTGAAATGCCTTAAAAGCATGCTTAATAAAAGATGCAACTGTTTACCGAAGAAAATTAAAATGAAACATAAATGATACGTTGGAACTAGCAAACTTCAACTCAACCATCAAATCACCTTAATTCGTAAGATAAATTTTAAGACAAAATAAACCATATTTACGACATTCCTGAATTTGTGTGGGTTATATTTCCACTTGGTCTAGCAAATGCTAAGAAAAATGTCTATTAAACCTTTCGCGTTTTAAAGAAAAATCAAAAACCCTAAAAATATTCTCAAGTAGGTCATGAGAATTCAAACCGACGCATAAATGCACATGAACCGGGACGCTTGTGAGTTCGCGCATCGAAGAGAAACAAGAAAAATTTTATGTACATTTTGAAATTTTTTTTTGTATAGCCACTTTTTAATCTTGACAAAGTCGTCTATCATTTCGAGCCCAAAACACCTCCACAGCATAGCCTGGGTGACTTTCCCTATACCAATCATAAGTAGAAGGAGTATTCTTATAATATTACAGCGGAACGTGGACTTCTCGAATGTTTATTGCTTCAATGACGTTAGTCTCCAAGAAACAGTGCCAAATTTTCAACACTATAAATCGAGGTTATTACTTCATTCTTTCTCTGCAGTAAACAATAACTGTAATTACTGAATCTAATTTTCTAGGCATTAAAATCTGATTTGCTATGCAAATGCTTGAACATCCAGAGACATTTAACTTAGCTGTCTCAATTTCCCTCGAGGCCTTAAAGACTATTTTATGACTTGTAAGAAACTCGTCACAATTCTGATGATCACAGCAAATAAGTAATTCTAGTTTACTTCCCGTCTCCATTAAATTTCAGAAGTCGAGAGCCCATCCGACATAACAAGCACAACGGGTCAATTGAAATCGAGGCTCCTAATGTTTCTCACACACACACACACACACACACATACGGCTCAATTAACTATAAAAATAAATCGAAAGCGTCCCTGAAAATTTTCCACTCGAGCTCCTCCCGACAATGGGCTAACGTTCCATTTCCCCCCTTCCTAATAGTTATGCTAGGTAATCGAAATCGAACATTTAGCATCTCTAGCTGCAATCTCGGGGCTCGATTCGACATTCGAGCGAATGACTCGAGATGATTTCTGCTGCGTTCGAATCGAGAGCGAAGAGTAACAATAGTCCGAATAATGGCCTTCCCAAATAAAAAGAATACATCAAGCAAGAAAATTGCCCTGCAGGTTCCTCCGGCAAAAAAAACTAAAATAAAATGAAGTGTTAAATGGCAGAAAAAGCTTAAAGCCGGTCCGCGGAATGATGTAGGAAAAGAGAAAACTGCAAACGTGGTACGCTGGCAGACAAGAAACATCGGTTTGGAACTGGGCCAAATAAAAACAAAGCCCTCAGACGAAGGGGGAAAATATATTTGAGCGAAACTAGAAAAGATTTTACTTTATTTATTTTCACCCTTTTACTTCTCCTGTCTTCATCTCACTGGAAAGATTTAGAAATAGAAAGGGCCAAAACCTATCAATGTTTTAAGCTTTCCTTACACGCGGCCTCTGGGCAATAGCACACTCAGCAGACTGATAGAGTGCTGGAAGGATTGAGATTGGGGTTGGTTTTGAGGGAGGGGGAATGATGCCACCGGGGGGGAAGGGTGGGCATCTTGTTCCCATCCGGGGTCTCGCCTCATTACCTGCTTAACGAACTTGGCATGCAAGAATGCTTCTTTGACTTGTGCCGACATTTCGGGCTTCAAATTATCCGCGAAGTGTCTGCTTCTTTGGCTTGGCTTCGATTTTGTCGAACTTGGCACGGACGAGCTCCCGTCACGAACGTGTTTCTCTGTTTTCCGAGTTTCGTTTGAAAGTATTTTCCATGCACTTTGAAATCTCGTGACGCTTTAAGGGTTAAATGCTCGACCGTTGGATCATGAGCAATCACATGTAATCAGAGTAGTGTTTTCTTGGTTTTGACCTATAACATATGTAAGGATTGATGGGTATGCAGATATTTTAATTAATGTCGCACTAGTAGTACATAATGGGTTATTGGTGACAGTAGGGGATCATTTCCAAAGGGAAAGAGTCAAGGACAGCACTGTGTAATTTAGAAGCACTGTCAGATGACGAGGTCACATATGAGCTGGCATACCACTTCCATAGAAAGCCAAAGTGAGGAATTTGAGGCCACGACCTATATAATGACTGATTAACCACATCGGGGATTAATTGATAAACTCCGATTAGAAATTCTATTGGTAAAGAAGGACAAAATTAGTTGGAAGTCATAGAGGGAATACAGAAGGTTGCAGAATGGATGTATGGTTTAAGAACTATAATAGTCAATGGGATGGCTTATTGTTAAAGGAAAAATGCACTGTATTATAAGTGTTTCAGGGTGTCTTTCATACTTAAATTACATCGATCTACGTTGTTATAGTAAAACCATTAGCGTATCTTAACATCTCGATTTGGTCAACAATAAAAAAATTTCGCAGTATCTAGATGACGATATATCTCTTCTTTGGAAAAACTGGTCAGATCTTTATGGATGATTTACTAACCAGATCTTGATTTGGTCAACAGCAAAAAAAAATTTGCAGTATCCTGATGACGATATATCTCTTTAGAAAAATTGGTCAGATCTTTATGAATGAGGTATCTCGTTATTGGAAAAAAACTAACCAAATCTTGATTTGATCAACAGTAAAAAAAAATGACAGTACCTTGATGACGATATATTTCTTCCTTAGCAAAATAGGTCAGATTTTGATCGATATCTCGGATTAGAAAAAACTAACCAAATCTTGATTTGGTCAACAGTAAAAAAATTGGCAGTATATTGATGATATATCTCGACTTTAGCAAAATTGGTCCGATATTTATGGATATTTCGTTAATAGAAAAACTAACCAGATCTCGATTTAGTCATCAGTAAAAAAAAATTGGCAGTACCTGGATGTCGATATATCTCGTCTTTTGCAAAATTGGTTAGATCTTGATGGATATCTCGTTATTAGAAAAAACTAACCAGATCTTGATTTGGTCAACAGTAAAAAAAAAATTGGCAGTATCTTGATGATGATATATGTTGTCTAGCAAAATTGGTCAGATCTTGATGGATATTTCGTTAGTAGAAAAACTAACCAGATCTTGATTCAGTCATCTGTAAAATAACTGGCAGTTTCTTGATGACGAAATATCTCGTCTTTAGCAAAATTGGTCGGATCTTGAGTGATGAAATATTTCGTCGAAGCCACTTGGAGTGCTAGCTATCTGCAATCTAATTTTAAACAGAGACAACATCTAAATACAGAAACACATTCATTCCATGTTACAATTTCACTTGCGTTTAGGGATGATGTATTGTCCCGATTGTGTTCTTTCCTTGAAAATTTAAAAAATAATTTTAATTTGGTATATGGTTGAAAATTATTTCTTTTATAACCAAGTCAATGTGCATTCATTTACCAGGCAAAAATCTTCCCATTAACCCATAAAAGGAAGGATACTCTTTAAAATGGGAAGTGAGATTATCTATAAAAAGAAATAAGTAGTGATTGCTTATATCAAAACCTGTTTGCAATGTTTATACTCAAGGACTCTTGACAAATAGATGCCAGGTTTATATAAATGCATTTCATAAATACTTGTAAATAAGTTGGATGGGTTGGGTGTTGTTGCACTACAGCATATTTATCAAAATTCACCAAGCACAAAACAGACAATGTCAAATTAACGACAAGTGGCAATACCAAGACATGATATACATCTCATCCGCAAGGTAATGACAAACCGTGCAGATTCTTCACGAGTGTTAGCACAACATTGGAGTTCTGCTACAGGTGTTGTATTGTTAGTTTTAACGGTTCGATGCTATCTGCTGCACAGAGGACTGTATGCAACATTTTTTTTCTGGTGGATACTCTTACACCATGGCGAGAGGATTGGCACCTGGTCCTATTTTCTGAGGAATCTCTATTTAACCTGCACTGCAATAATGGCCTCCTACAGGTTGGGTTGGTATTGTGGTGAGCGCAATCTTCCAGTAAGAGTTTTAGAGCGTATACTAGAAAAACATTGTGATGATATAGGACGTCATTGGTTATAATAGGCTGTATTGGATAATGTGAATTGCGAGTATTCTCAACAGCAAACTTCATCAGGTAGATTGTAGAGGTCGAAGTCGTCAGCTACCTCTGGACCACTCCTGGCTCTATATAGATACAATACAACACCCGACCAACACACTAATACTCCAAATGCACGAATCTGCAGTTTTGGCGATTTTAATCTAATTGCACTTTTCGGAGGCACCATTTCCTGTTTTAAGCTATATCAAAGCCTCGAATCTTGATTTTTTTTTTGTAAAAATGCCTATTTCATGAATTAACAATAACCTTTGAATCATAACTCGATTTCTTCCCGAAGCATCAAAACTTGGAAGCGTAAATTTTTCAGATTCATGCAATTGGCGTGGAGTTAATGATATGTTATCCGGAACGTGCGGGCCTCCTTCGCAGTAGAGCAGATACCGGTGCTTCCTTGGCCTCCCCGCTCACCAAGTGTGTCACGAGCCCGTATGGGAAATGGTGACTCATCGATCGGTTCATTACCGTTCTCCAACAATCACTACGAATGAAGTGTAGACTCGGATCGAAAAAGCCGGTACGGCAATACCACAGGAACACATTCAAAGCATCTCATTCGATGCCAAGACGTTTAATTCATGTTAGCGCTTTTGGTAGCTTCACAGAATACTGATTTTGTAGCAGTAATGTGGTTGTATATACACTACACTAGAACAATGGACCGGATAGCAAGTAATGAGAGTATAAGGGAAAAATTACATGATTGAATAAAGGGATGGTCCCCCACGTGCTGCTATTACACTACCAACCCTTCTGGGTATACTTTCAACAAGGTTTTGATACATAGTAATGGGTATTTGTGTCCATCCCTGCTGCAAAAATGTCGCCAGCTCAGCTGTCGATTTCGTACGTGGTTCACTGGTCCTTAAGCGTCTCTCTGACTCGTCCCACAAATGTTCTATGGGGTTTAGGTCGGGACTATGATCAGGCAAGGCAAGACGTTTTACATCCATATCTTGAAGCCGCGGCTTGACAGAGGCTGCAACATGACATGTAGCGTTGACGTCCTGGAAGTAACATTCGTCTATTCCATAAAATTGCCAGAGCGTAGGAAGAACCTGATTGTCCAAAATGATCATGTAGGCGGCGGCGTTCAATTCACCAGGAACAACATGCAAGAATCTCAGGCCACACTCACGCAAAACACCCCCAAACAAGTACAAGTAAGTTGTGCAAATCCGCTGGTGTCTCTTATACCATGTCTCTTATACCATATATATATATATATATATATATATATATATATATCCGTTAATGTGGGGGGAAACAAGAGTTTTCCGCATTTAACCTTGGTAAGATGCACATTAATGGCTTCCGTATCGTTAAAGTTAAAAAGTTTGTTTCTTTCATTTCCTATCCCTACACCTTCCCCTTCTCCCTGCGCTGTGACTGCAAATCTAAATGTACCACATGTAAATGCCATACTAAATGTACCATAGGTGTGCTTGTCGCCAAAAACAATAGCTATGTAATTCAAAGTGTCACCAATCTTTAGATTGCACCAATAAGTAGGAAAAATTTTATCAAATGTTTTGCAAATTCATTTCCTTAATTGTAATAATATTTTAAAACGTCTGATACTTTCTATAATAATGTTTTAATTAGTTGATGATCGATCGTATCAACTAATTTGTTGATTGTTTGATTGTATTAACTTGATTCTTAAGGATATCGAAAAATAAATAAATAACATTATGTTAATTTCCTTAATTGTAATAATATTTTAAACCGTTTGATTATTTCTATTATAGGTTTTTAATCGATTGATGATGGATTGTATCAACTAATTTGTTGATTGTTTGATCGTATCATACATAACTTGATTCTTTAGATATCGAAAAATAAATAAATAATAATATGTTAATTTAAGCGTACAGAAACATTGCTGTTGTACCAGAAACGATCTTATTTTCATTTTAACGAGCACCTAGTAGGTAATGTGCAGATTATCTAGGTAATTTGCCGATTTGTTCCAGCAAAGATCTTATTTTCACTTTAACGAGTGCATAGTAGGTAATATGCAGATTATCTAGATAATTTGTAGATTACCTAGGTAGTTTGAGAAATGAAACAATTTTCGGCACTTTAACGGATCACCCTAGTTAATCTGCACATAACCCAGATAATATTTAGAATAACTGATTACTGCAGTTTAGCAGTAACATATATAAAAACAATATTCGAAAAACAATCTGCACTACGTAATCTAAAATATTAAAAGTAATTTTGAAAACGGATTTTGTAAATTCTTTAATAAAGCAAATTTGTTTCTTAAGTATAAAACATATAATTTTATAGGAATCAATTGTTAAATTTTGACACGTTTTTGATAGATAAAAATTATTTTTATTCTTTATTTCCTGTTAGATCTCATTTTAATTGAACAGCGCGAAAACTTGATTAGGAAATAAACTTTAAGTATATATAGCATTAACCAATAGCAATGAGTTTTATTCGAAATAGAAAAATCCTAAAATAGTTTTTTTTTTAAATCTCTCTTTACACCAATAGAATCTGGATCAATCCGAGTCAATCTGAATTCAGTAGACACTGCCAGATGAAGAATTAGGATATACGTTACCAAACAACATGAGGCCACCTTGACTTAGTGGGTTTGTCAACAGCGCTAGCAACCTATGAGTTAAAGGAAGATGTTTGATTCCTCCTTGAGTGAATTTTTATCTTCTGTATCAGTACAACTTTCCTTGTAAATATCTCCATTTACTTTACATTGTTTGGAGCTGCTTGACCAACCAGCTGCTTCACTTCCGGTCATAAAACACTATCCAATCAACCCAAGATATACTCATACTGCAGTAAAAAAAACAATTGATCGGATCAGCATGTATAAAACAAATATAGAATACACAAATAAATCTTTTCGTCTTCTCGGACAATAATTGAATATAAAACAAAATCGCCTTGTAATTTAAGGTGACTTAGGAATAATATTCAACATAAAATGTTCGCTTTTAGAGAAATGTCGGTGTTTCATCTGATTTTTAAATAAATCTGCATCAGTAAACTTTTCGTGTGAGTATATATATTTATCTCACATACACATCTTGACAAAACATGGTCATTCAACTATCAAATCCAACCAAGTATATACCATATTGCGGGTAAGAAGCATAATCGTCAGATCTACGTGGTTAAATAAATAGTGGAAATACAAGTTTATATTTTCGCTTTCTTTCACAGAACTTGAACTTAAAACAAAAACGTGGTTTAATTTAAGACGATGTCGCAATAACCTGTGACGTAAGATATGTATTTTAAGATAATATTTTCCTGAATTTCAAGATTTCCTGAATTTCAAGTTTCGTAAAGATACTCGTCCATCAAAATCTGACCAATTTTACTCTCAAGACACGATATCTCGTCATCCAATATTATAGATGTCATGACGGTGACAAGATCTAGATCAAGTCTTTACTGGAATACGAAATCCAGTACTATGTAAATTAAAATACCTACCTACCTGTTGACGAGATATCTCATACACCCAGATGTGATCTGTTTTGCTATCGACGGATACCTCTTCGATTCAACCATCAAAAGGGTTAAATACTGTTAAATTCCTAGTAGAATTTCGAAATCCATTCATAAACATTCAAATTAAAAATATATCTTATATCAACGCTATAATTGTGAATAAAATCCCAGGCTATAATTTACTACAAGCAAACTACACTTCTCTAAATATTATTATAACTTTATCTTGCTTTTTTTATGTAAAAAGAGGTAGCCCGTAGAGGTTGGAAGAGTAACAAATAAATAACCTGACGGTTACGAATTCGAAACCAACCAAAGACCACCGTGTACAAAGGAGGCTGGTGTATGTTAAATTTGTCGTGATCTCGAAAGTCCTCATGTGTGGAAGTTTAGAGAGTGGGTGCAAGGTGGACTGTTCATCTGACCATGGTTCAAAGTTACATGGTGTTGTTCTTAGATCTTCCCCTTGTGGTTTCATCCTGGACCTTCTCGAATAGCTCGTTGTGTTGCTGTAGTACAACGTTAATTGAAATATCAACCTGATTATTAAATACAGTTAAATTCCAAATAGAATTTCTATGTCCTATACATAAACAACCAAATGTACAATTTATCCTATACCAACCTAACAGTTGTGAATTGAATCCCCGGTTTTCATTTATTTCAAACGAACTCCTTTTCTAAAGGTCATTATCACTAAAACCTAGAGCTTTATTTTGATTTTTTTACGTAGTTTCTAAGTAAGAGATTTGAATTCAGTTTCTTCACGCTACCTAAAGACTTTCCATTTTAATCGAAAAATTATTCATTTCAATGTACATCTGTAATTAAATCTAAACACGAGAACTGGTCACGTTGAGACTTATGCATTAAGTTTCTTTGATGTTCCAAATTGATTTCACAAGTTACGTACCTGCTTTTTTGTCCACATCAATTACACAGGAAAATTCCTGGGTTTAATTGACGCGAAAGGTTGGTTGCTCTTTAAATGAAAGCAACAAATTCATGTTTTCTCGGTATCTTAATTAAATCATCACTTCTTCCACCGCGGTCCATTCTCTTGTGTGAGAGGAAATCACGGATTAAAAAAAAACTCCTTCAAAACGAACCCGTATTTGAATATAAACTCCCGAGAGCTAAAATGGAGTTGTTTGAATAATCGCCACACATGGAAAAAATAACCGAAAGTTTAAAGAACCATTTTTATATCGAAACGTCAGAATCAAATTGTGGCAAGACATGATAACAATAAATGAAAAAAGTTTATACCCACCAAGCTTTCCACCTCATTAGAACACCGAACTTTTGTTCGTAGTTTTGGCAACAGCCAAACAATTTCGGTTCGGCCTAAGGGGAAATTAACATAATCATGAAAAAATGTTTCTCACTCACCGCTTCTCCCCGTATCATAAAAATGCCTTGGCATTAAAATTTAAGCTGATCGTAATGACGACTTTCCCTTCTTACTGGGCTTGAATTAAAGTAACAGTTTGGGGAATTCCGACTCATTAATAATCCTTCGAAGCTATGGCCCTTCTTTTGGAAAAATCTTTGACACCACTTTTAAAAGTTGCTAAATTTTACCGAGGATCTCTATAGTTAGGGAAATGCTTCTGTGTTCTAAAGTATGTCGCTATATTTTTGTCAGAGCAGCAAGCAGGCAATTCCCTTTTTTCTTAATCTCTTCCCACTAGTGGTAAGGAAATTCGGTGAAAAGTGTTAAAAACGTAAGAAAATAAATGAAGAAGCTCTTTGGATCGCTCTGGGAGTAAGAATAGATTCGATTTAAAAGATGTTTCCAGAATTTCTATCTCCAGATATAAGCTTTAAAGGTTATTCAATTCTAACTTCTAAAGCTAGGTTCCAACTCATGGTGGACGTATGCAAAGAGCAGCGAATAACCATCATGGCCGTTGTATTGACGATGTATCTTGTCATAAGCAAAACTGATGAACGAGATATCTCGTCAAATGAAAAATAGCATTTCTTCTTCTGGTCATTATCAAATAATCGGCATTATCTCAATCACTAGATATCTCGTCATTGGCAAACTTGGTCAGATCTTGTTGAACAAGATATCTCGTCATTAACAAACTTGGTCAGATCTTGTTGAACGAGATATTTCGTCGAAACCATATGAAGGGTTCTTAATTTACTCAGAGATCTTAGAAGGGGACCTTAAAGAGCAATGTGAAGAGTAAGAAGTTATTGAGAGACACATTTGATCCAAAAAATTAGGATTAAGACCTAGGCTGGAGAATACCGCTGTTCTGAATTGAATACATTGTACATCATATCAATTTATCTTTACTCTGTAAGAACAGGAATTAATTTGATCACTTTTTAAATCAATAATTGTAATATTGATTAAATTTATTGGTAAATATTGATTTTAAAAAAAGATCAAATTAATGTCTGTTCTTACAGAGTAAAATGCAGATGTTATTTAAGTGTTGGGAAAATAATTTGTCATCAACAGCTCTCTTGTAGAATTTACTTTGGACGCAAATAAATATACATAATATATCCATCCACATAATCCATTTCATGTACACTGCAACCTTGTTGTAAGAAAAAATATAAAAGGTTGCTTTTTTTAATATTATTTTTACAGGTGTTGTGTTTTTAATACTTCAATAATTTTTTCTGCAATTATAAAACATGTTTAACACACTAGAGTTCCCATGGTATTATGTATTCTAACGTGTAATAATTTAATTAACCATTGACTTTTACTGGTTGATTCATAGAGTTGACGTTCAAATAGATGCATTGGATAACTGTGGTACAAAATACGAGAATTATGTGTTTTGAGCACCAAATGAATTATGTGACCTTTGCACTTAAAAAGTTCATCAAAACTCTCATATTGCTTTAATATGGTGCTAACATTTCAAACAGTTTCTGATAACATAAGAAATGGATGCAACTAAATGTATTTTGTTGCAAAAGTCATCTACTATCTAAAGATACAGACGGATGATGTGCAAACAGCTTCATGTTATAATTTCTGATCACCCAATTTTGTTTAGATCATATTATAGTATAGATATTAAACATCTATGTATAGGACTTTATTTTATGTAATTATAATATTATAATTATATAGATATTAGATAGCTGTGTAGATATTTTTATTTATATATTGCAGTATTTCTCTGGTTAGATTAGTTAAAATTGATTCAAAACACAATCAATATAATTATTTTTCTTTCATATGGTGTTAACATTTGAAACAGTTCTTGTAAGCGTAAGAAGTGGGTGTTATCAGATGCAATTTGTTAAGATACAAGAGTCATCCTCCATCTAAAGAAATAGATGGAGGATGCGCGAATAGCATCATGTTAATACTTCAGATATTTGAAGATCTTCGGGTGAAGCACTAATCTCTACAAGTTTAAGACAAATAGTCAATCGGCACAAGTCGATTCCAAAACCCACATGACCTTCACCTGCTCGTTATTTGCAACACCATTAGCAGATCGTAATGTTCCAGATGCGTTGTCATTTGAATAGAACCAATCTTGATGTCGTCGTAGTCAAAAAGTCGTCTACATATTGATGAAAATATATCTTTTCATTAGCAGCACCGTTAACAGATCATGGTGGGCCATGGACCTCGTCATTTGTAGAAAACCAATCTTTATCTCATCATATAAAGATCGACAGTATTTTGATGAAGCTACTATATCTCGTCATTAGCAACACTATTAGCAGATCGAGATGAACCAGATACCTCGTCATTTGAAGAAAACTGATTTTGATCTCGTTACAGACCAAACATTGGCAATATCTTGATGAAAAGACACCTCGTCATTAGCAAAATTGGTCAGATGTTGATGAACGAGGTATCTCATCGAAAAATCATTTGGAGGTTTTAAAAAATCAGCGATTTTTACAAACGAAATGTAACATAAAACTTGCTTTAGGATTTATTACTACTCCATTTCGGTGCAAGGGTACTTAAGAAGTCACACTTCAGGTTACAAAATGTGGCTGGTTATAGAACAAAAATTGGAACTAAATACAAAATCATATGAGCCAGATAAACCAATTCGTCAAGCATTATTTTTACTTTATTGGTAATATCAAGAAAACATACTCTGTTTTTGCAATGGAAATGACAGGTTGAATTATAAATATTATTTCATCATAATGATAAAATGTGGATTATTATTATCAATATTCTACCTTCAATGCATTTAAAAAATGTTTTGTAGATATTTATGATAATGAAATAACTATAAAAACCATTTTGAAAATAATTTGTGAGACATCTTTAATGTTTCACATTTTATTTCAAACTTGTGCCAAACGCTTTTCTAAACTGCAAAATGTTCACATAATCGATTCTTTAATGTACTCTTCTAATAGAACCGAAAGTGGAAAAGTTTTAAATTTTTTCTTGTTTCCGAAGTGCTTTTTAACCACGTGTGACGCCAATGTCTAAACCACACACTTTCGTTTCGATTAATAATACTGTAATATAACACTTATTTACGTTAAGAAAAATTCCATTTCGATTGCACCTTATTGAAGTTGAAGCTATATCATAACTGCTACGGTATATAATTAAGTATCTAACATATTACATCGATTTTTAATGAGGCAAATGTGGGTCAAAGTAATTAAAGTAAAAAGAATCAAAATGAGATAAATTATAAGGATTTTATTCAGCTTCAGCAATGTTGATGATTTTAATAATTATTACTGACGCTTCTTAGTAACATTAACATAATTTTTCTAGTAACTTTAACCTCCTGAAGGCTTATCCCCCACACAGGGTAGATATCCATTTTGGTATCTATTATTTTACCTCTATTTATTCTAATAAGTCGTTGACTTTGAACATTATAATATTTCCTAGCATTCTTCCAACTAACAGATTAATTCTGTACTACTCAAAAATTTCAAGACGTTCAGTTGATTCAGACATGATATCAAGACTTAGACTTATAGTGTAGCAAAAATTTACAAAACAATCTAGAAAGTTAACAATCTTGGTGGTTTTATAGAAGAGGTATCTCGTCATTAGCAAAACTGATCAAATCTTGATAGATGATATACATCAATAGAAGAAAATTGACCAGATCTTGATCTCGACATCATATTAAAAATTGGCAATACTTTTTGGACGAGATATCTTGCCATTCGCGAAATTGATCAGATCTCAGGGACGAGATATATCTTCAATCCACTTGGAGGATAGACAAATCTTTACCACAACCCACAGGCGCCAATCTGCAAAATTGAAGATTCTGCAAAAACGCGTTGATGATTTATATGCATTGGGAAAATTCGAGTAAGGACACAAAGGTAGTTTTCTCAGAAAAATCGGCATTTTCACTAAGAATCAAGATGATTCGTGGCATTGTCATAGCATAAAACAAAAAAATGATGACTCGTAAAATGCAGTTTGGCAAACATCGCCAAAATGCAGAAAGGTGCCTTTTGCGTGATGGCATTATAAATTACAATGGAATTAGTGATATTCTAAATGAATTATAATAGATTATTATATCCGCATCTCAAATTCTAAAACAAAACAATTTTACGGTGTAAAAATATGAAATAAATGTTCCAAAGATCAAGGCATTCCATCTCTTCAATGTCTTAAATTTTGAAGTGCTGTAAGGATAAAGGCATCTTCAGAAAAAAGTTTTTGTAAACGTTATGAAACATGAAGGCTCTGTAGACTATTTTATCCTTTATTTTAGGATATGTAAGTAGCTTTATATTTTCAACATATGCGGCGTTTTTATTTCGAATTCAGCATATTAGATTAAGAAACAGAAAACGAACTGACTTGGCTTATGGAGGACAAAAGCAAATAAAGAAAATTACATTGGAAGCCTACTGCTTCGGTATGGTATGGAATGCAAATCCAAAATACTTTACTCTGCTTCTAAAATATTAATACTTATCCTGGCTGTTTTAATCCTGGGAATTCTAATTAAAATACTGAGGAGAAGAAAGTAGTCATAATCATGTCAAAATTTAATACGAATTAAACGTAACATATTTAATTATTTTGGGTCCTCTCTCACTATAATAAGTGTGTTTATAACAAAAAAGCACACTGTTACTCTACTATAGTAAGTGTATTCATGACAAAACCTCCAATATTACTGTACTCTATTAAGTTTTTTCATATCAGTATTCACCATTACTCTACTCTTATAAGGGCAATTCGTAAAAAAAGAGTGTACTCTTACTCTACTATAGTAAGCGTATTCATAATAAATTTATAGGTGTATTTATAATAAAATAAACATAATTTAAGGTTTCACATAATATTTACCTAATCAAACAAAAAAAACCGGTTAAAACATGTTCTAACTACGGTATATTCCCTCAGAATAAATCATGTTAACGCCTTTGGAAATTTGTAAAGCCGAATGGCTATGACAGAATCGTTGCAGATACAAAAATGTGAACTTTTACGACTCAGAAAATACTGAAAGCCTTCCCTTAAACAAATTTAATCACAAATACTTCCTGTGAATGCTGCTGCCATTTTTATTACTCTGCATTTTTAATCTGTTCCACACCAAACGCTTGCAATAAAAATACTTTCTACCGACATTTGCCATAGCCTCGTCTTAATACTTCGCTTAATGTTAAACTTTACAACCCGATATGCTCAGCTGGGATTAAATTGCCTAAATACAACTTTTATAGCTCTGCTGGTCAAGTTTTTCAGGAAAAATTCCTCTCGCAAAAGCTGTCACTTTTAATTGCTCTCGAAGACAGCTCTAAGAAAGAGTTCCCTAATTAATACGTTCTTTAGTTGGAGGAACGCTGGTGTAAGTCTTTTTTTTTCGCGTGCACTCTTTCTGTAAAGTTTTAATGAAAAGGCTAAACACGGCAATTTTCCCCTTCCATTCATAGTGCATGCCTTTTTTCGGCCCTGTTATAAAGAAATTGCATTTGATTGCATCAACACTAAATAAATACATTATATTGAACAAAGTAATGTAAAATTAACCATGACGTCTGTTACACATTAAGGCCATCTGATCGTGGTTCAAATTTACGTGGTGTTGTCCTCGAATCTTTCCCATCTGGTTTTATCCCGGATAGTTGCCAATAGCCCGCTATGTTGCTCCAGTGAGAAGTTAATTAAAATATCTACCTACCTGTTACGCATTAAAAAATTTAGGTAAGGAAAATTTAAGATTCTAGATGCGGGTTATATCGTGTTGATTAGGATGAAACATACACATTAAATATTTCAAGACTGAGGATTGTATTAATATTGAGAGGAACTTCAAAAAGTGTAATCAACATTTCGACTAATATTCATGTGATTGCTCTGTAAAAAATTGATTTGTTTGGCTGATTTGGAATCTTATCATCTCGTTTGGCACTATATATTGCCTTATGACATGATACCTACCATGTTGTACGCATTTCTATAGATTGGCGACAAAAAAAAATTACATTTCCAAAGTCTATTACTTTGCTCTGTTTAATCAAATGATCAATCAATCTATAGGCATATTCTCGCGTCCCATGGGCCAATCAGATGATCAATGTTCAGTTCCATCTAGCAGACGAAAGTTGTCTAAAGGTCAAGTTAAAACTAGTTTTGGTCACTTGATCGTGGCACATAATAAATTTACCATTGATGACTGAAATTCTGTATTTACTCTATGCGATTTAATACGTAACAAAACATAAATTAATTTAAGTGAATGAATCAATAACTATTCGCAATAACTGTATGAGAGTTATTTTCTGTCAAGCTAAATGTAGGTAGAGGTAATTGTCTGCGGTGAAACGCGTTTTCCCTGTACGAATTCGAATTGTAAAGTCGCTTTACTTGTTTTTATGCGTTATTTCAGCACATTGCTAATAGAAATGTCACAGAACGGATTCTAAATGAATATGTAATAATTGATTGGTCAACGCCATCTCTCTCTAGATTTAAGTATCAAACGTACCCAAAGTTACGAAAAACTAAGTTTTAAGCTAACTCATATATGTTTCTTATGATAGCATTTGGGCAGCGGAAGTAAAATTCTCTATTAAAAAAAATTCTTATTCTATCTGGTTCTATCTAATTCTATCTAATTCTATCTGGTAAAATTCTATCTAATTCTATCTGGTAAAATTCTATCTAATTCTATCTGGTAAAATTCTATCTAATTCTATCTGGTAAAATTCTATCTAATTCTATCTGGTAAAATTCTATCTAATTCTATCTGGTAAAATTCTATCAGGTTTATTTGTTAAAATTGAGAAATTTCTTCTACTTTGTGTATTCCTTGGCAGTATTTCCATTTTTGAGGGCATCGCAACGCGAGGGTTTGTCATGGCTGCTACCACTTTTGATACTTCTAGACCTGTTACATTGTCCCTCATCGTCCTCCCAATGAAATAGACAAACTATATACAAGAAGCTTATTGCTATTTCTCCCAATCGCTAGCTTGAAAATCGCTAAGTGACAATCATGTGACGTTGTGATGAAACTAATCATGCTAAGAATCATTTAAGAATCCTATAGGAGGACAAAGTAATGAGTGTGATGATAAACACTCCACTCAACTCAATCATGGGATACCGACCCTACGAAGGGTTTACTGTAAACAAAATTTCCCACAGTATAAGATATGACTAGATGAGACAATTAATATTTTTTTGTGGTGCAAAAAGCCGAAATTGTGAGCTAAGAAATGCACATACGGGTGCAGCTATAAATAAATTTTCAAAAAGGGTTATAGAGGCAAAAGATTAAATTTAAAAGTCGTTAGTTTTGGGTGAAAAGAGGAACACATTGCACAAGTGGATTGAATTCAAACCATTTTCTTCAGTTCAAACACTCTGGAGGCCACAAATTGCATTATGATTGCTGTATGATTTTCTTTGTAGTAAGGGGTGAACAGCCAAACGTTTATGCCAGGTGTCATAGTGTTGTGTTGCTGGTTCCTTGATGCGCAGATGAGTTGTGATGGGGTAGGTGGTGACATTGGGGTCCGGTCGGCTTCCATACCACAGGTGCAGATGTCACTGCAGGGATTATTCAAACGAAGTAGATGATAAACACTAGTTTGCACTTTGGTAGCCAATCTATCCACATCCATTCCCTAGCCATTAACCTATACTTCTGATATTTTATAACGTGAGCAACATCCGCTTGATTCGATTGGTTCATTAGAAGTTATTGGGATATAAAGGCGTATCAGGAGCCGAAATCAATCGAAGGATTTCAGAACAATACGGGAATAGGGTCTTGATGCAATAAAGAGACTACGAATGGATTAAAATTTCAGAAATGGTCTTATTATTGTTATGCATAATGAACAAGGAACGTCAAAGATGAACTCACAAATATTATGTAGACAACCTCCAGTTATCAAAACTGATGAGAATACTGTTTTGGTGCATGTCACGTTTTACACGTTCACTCTCTCTGTAAAGTTTTAGTCAAGAGGAAAAACATGGCAATTTCCTCCTCCATGCATTGCATATACATTTTTCAGTTTCGTTATAGAGAGATTGCAATACAGTATTGAGTAACAAATCTGGTCAGATCTAGATATTACTGTGGTGAACTCAGAGAGGAATGCAATCTTTTGACATAAATGAATTCTTATATATAATAAGTACAGTTCACTATTTGCATACTAAGGATATCACACCGTTCACTCGGATACTACTCGGCAAAACTACAAGTACTAATTTAATATTGGCCAGTCTTATGCACTAGACAAAAAATTCCTACTGAATTCAAAGCTATCTATAAGTGGCGATCAAAAGTTTTTATTTTTATTTTTAAGGCTGTACAGTGCAGATTTGATATACCAGTCATGCAAATTCGCCTTGGGCATTTAGGCAATCATCCCACTGATTCACCAAGTTGAATATACTCCTTTAGTAAAACTCTTGTTTCTGCTGCTTGAAGAATTCCGAAACTGCCTGCTGCACTTCTACGTCCAACAGGAACCGTCGACCTTTCAATGACTTTTTTAAGGGACCGAAGGCGTGAAAATCGCATGGGGAGAGATCAGGAGTGTAAGGTGTGTCTTCCACTTTAGTGTAACTTTTGCTTTACGACATTTGGGGTATGAGGACGTGAGTTATCATGAAGCAGAATCACCCCATTTCGCAGTTTTCCCGGACGTTTTGAGTTAATTCCACGTCGTAAGCTCTCCAGCGTTTTGCAGTACCATACCAACCGATGGGGACACGTGGATCCTTGAAATGAATGAGAAATGGGCCCTGGTAATCAAAGAACAGGGTAAGCATCACTTTTCCAGCAGATGACTGACTCTTGAACTTCTTGGGACGAGGGAACGAAGGATAACACCACTGCATGGTCGACCGCCTTACAGTCCTGATCTCTCCCCATGCGATTTTCATGTCTTCAAACCCTTAAAAAAGGCCTTGAAAGGTCGACGGTTCCTGTCGGACGCAAAAGTGCAGCAGGCAGTTTTGGATTTCATCAAGTAGCAGAAAAATTAGTTTTACCAAAGAGATATATTCAACCTGGTGAAGCAGTGGAATGATTGCCTAAATGCTCAGGGCAACGCTTTTGCATGACTGGCGTGCCAAATCTGCACTGTGCAGCCTTCTAACGTAAATTTTTTGATCTCCCCTTATAC
The DNA here is from genome assembly GCA_947359465.1 of Metellina segmentata. Lineage (NCBI taxonomy): Eukaryota > Metazoa > Arthropoda > Arachnida > Araneae > Tetragnathidae > Metellina > Metellina segmentata. The sequence continues at coordinate 101,926,514 of OX375873.1, read as the reverse complement.
TATCTTGGTCCTATACTTATAAGGCCTTGAAAGGTGGACGGTTCCTGTCGGACTCAAAAGTGCAGCAGGCAGTTTTGGATTTCATCAAGTAGCAGAAAAATGAGTTTTACCAAAGAGATATATTCAACCTGGTGAAGCAGTGGAATGATTGCCTAAATGCTCAGGGCAACGCTTTTGCATGACTGGCGTGCCAAATCTGCACTGTGCAGCCTTCTAACGTAAATTTTTTGATCTCCCCTTATACTATCTTCCAATTTTATTCTGTCTTTACTTCAATCGAACGCTCTACAAGAACCGAATAACTCTGACGGTGCTGCAAAATAATTTGAAAACGTGTAGAAGTCTTCCAGGGTATCTCCGAACGTCAAAATCTCAGTATAATATTATCGAACAAGCCCGCAAAATATGTAAAAAATAAATCAAAAGAAAACTCAAATCCATATAACTTTTGAAAGCAGTCATCAATTTTTAAAAAAAAATCGAATTCTCGAAGAATGTGGGAAATTATGATACGGCATTAAAGGAAACCATTTGTTAGAACACAAATATAAACTCAACCAGACGAATGTATAACTTTTTTACATCTGCATTATACCAAAGCCCCAAAACCACAAACCCAGTTGTAACATACCAACATTACCCAGATGACACATGAGAATACAAATAATCTCCACAACGCGTTTCAAATGAGAATTAATGCCAGCAAACCTCAACAATTTTTATATGTCTGCTTTATAGAGTTGAGAAAATTCCGAGTGTTTAGAAACGATAAATAAAAAACAAGAATTCCTCAAGCAGGAGCACTCGAATAAATTGAAAAAGAAACACGTTATATTTATTACTGGGATGGCAGCCTGACATAGATATATTCATTTTAGATTCGAAAATTCTTGAGAGGCATATAGAACTGCGTGGAGAACATTTATTTTCGGTTGCGAAAGGGGAAAAGGCATTTCTCCGCTACTTTCTTCGTAAAAGTGAAAAGTGGACCTTAGGAAATATTGTTTGTGTTGCTAGAAGCGGACAACAATAAACATTTATTTCCGTGATATGTGTCGGCAAGGATGGAATAGAATATAAATATCTCACACTACACAGAGAGATCATAAGGAAATGAATTAGAGGGTCTACAAAGTTGACTTTGGTTATGCAGAGAAAGTTTCTTATGGACGACAAATGACTCTGCAAATTCTATGACTATAAACATTCATCGTAGTATTATTTTAATGGGCTCAAAATTTTCATTTGTATTGCGCTTACCATATCACCTCGAATAAATTGAGCGTCAGAACATGAAGACAAAAAAAAATGATAGGTTGTGTCAAGGACAGAAACCTTAGTTTTGACATAAATACTCAGGACTGATGATTGAGTAATGAAGGAGACATAGGAAGTTTTTGAACGAATGTGTGTTTAGTTTGAATATTTAACAAACCATTTACGATAGAACAAAATAGTTCGATGTTAATACGGAAAATAAAAACTTAATACAAAAAATATGACAGGTTGTGTCAAGAACAGAAACCGTAATTTTGATATGAATACTCGGGACTGATCACTGAGTAATGAAAGAGACATAGGAAGTTTTTGAACGAATGTGAGTTTAGTTTGAATATTTAAGAACCATTTACGATATAACAACAAACGTATAGTTCGATGTTAATACTGAAAATAAAAATGTAATACAAAAAATATGATAGGTTGTGTCAGGAACAGAAACCTTAGTTTTGACATAAATACTCAGGACTGATGATTGAGTAATGAAGGAGACATAGGAAGTTTTTGAACGAATGTGTGTTTAGTTTGAATATTTAACAAACCATTTACGATAGAACAAAATAGTTCGATGTTAATACGGAAAATAAAAACTTAATACAAAAAATATGACAGGTTGTGTCAAGAACAGAAACCGTAATTTTGATATGAATACTCGGGACTGATCACTGAGTAATGAAAGAGACATAGGAAGTTTTTGAACGAATGTGAGTTTAGTTTGAATATTTAAGAACCATTTACGATATAACAACAAACGTATAGTTCGATGTTAATACTGAAAATAAAAATGTAATACAAAAAATATGATAGGTTGTGTCAGGAACAGAAACCGTAATTTTGACATGAATACTCGAGACTGATGATTGAGTAATGAAAGAGACATGGAAGTTTATGAACCTAATGTGTGTTTAGTTTGAATATTTGACAAACAATTTACGATAGAACAGAAAAGGTATAATTCGATGTTAATACTAAAAATACAAATTTAATACAAAAATAATAGGTTGTGTCATGGACAAAAACTGTAGTTTTGACATGAATACTCGGGGCTGATGATTGAGTAATGAAGGAGCCACGCAATCCAAAGTTGCACTGGCCCAAAGTTCGACCAGCATCGTCAAACAGCGAGATATTGCAAACCCCCTTCCCGCGTTCAGTGTGCCGGAACATCCAGTCCGAAGGACATGTGAGGTAGCGATAACATTTGTCTACAAGACGCTATATTCATCTTTCGGATGTTTCTTTTAGTTCTGAAATTGTAAGGCCAAACAAATGTAACGCTCGACTTTTCATAGATGCCCCCAGTACTGTACCGAATTTAGAGACGCATTCGCGTCTAAAAGCGTTCACAATTAATTTATAATCAGCAACAAGAAGGCAAGTTGCTAAAAATCTTTAATTTTTGAATTTAATAATATTTTATAGCAAAAGCTTTGTCCGGTTTCCAACTTCAAGTTTTCGTCTGGGATGTATTCGTGAAATAGAGTTAAAAATAAAAACTTCAGCTAAATTTGCAGATCATCAAACATGACGAATATGTAAAAATATGATAAAACAGGTGTATAGCTATTTCTCAGTCAGTGGAACAAAATGTTCATTGTAATCAGTACCAAAATAAACAGAAGGAAAAACTAGAGTTCAAGTAAATGCTATTGAACAGTATTACCAACACCTTTTATTCGATCTTCCAAGCCACTTGTAAAGAAGGGAATGAACTAGTATCACACACACTAGTGATTAATCTGTGTGCTTCTCTTTTCCCCTATCAGTATAAGATTAGTTTTAACATAATGTTTTGAAAAATGTTTTTTTATAATTACGCGGGAACTAAGAAATCAAGCTAAATATTTAGTTTCAAGATCCCCACATTTAAGATCTTTCACAAGCAGGTAATATGCTTACGTTTTCAGCCCTCCAATCGGTTCCGAGGAGAAATATCTTCCAATATCTGGCCAGTTTTACCGATGACAAGATATTTCGTCTAGTAAAAACTGCCCTACTATCCCAAGGGGAATGAAGATCCATGTAGAATAAACAAATGTCCCTCGTACAGAACTGGTGATAGTTTGAAACATAATTTTGAATCTGAGACGACTGATCAATACAGTGTGATTTTTGACGCGAAAATGAAACATCATTAGTGTCAATCATAGTGAACGGAACGTATTTAAAAAAAACATTTATTCATTATAAATATTCATATACATTTTAACAACAGAAGCCGGAGTACGAAAAAGCGCAAAAAGATTTATTTAGACATTGGCAAAGTTAAGATAGCCACCCAATTAAAAAACTATAAGCTAAACATATGTTTAATCAATTTTAGTACCAATGGATACAAGATTCATGAATATGAAATGATTCCATATAAAAGAGTGATAAATAATCAAATGAACCCCTTTTAATGATCGGATTGATAATGGAAATTTTTTCAAGCATCATTCACAAGAGATACACTTGTAATTGAAACTTGAAGCGAATAGACTGTTTAAAGTAAAAGTTTATTATTCATAAATGCGCGAGTTCCTGATGGAACGTTACACGTGGGAACTCTTGAAATAAAAAAGTGAACTCAGATACAGGAATGAAAGTACAGACATAATAAAATTTTACCTGCTTCGAATGAAGACACCGTGCCGTTATCTCTTGAGGATACGAAAACCATTATCACAAATTATACAATTAAAAGCCTATAAATAGCTCACAACAAATTGGTACCAATGCAAATGATCTTTAAAAACATAATCCCAGAAAAAAAATTAATTCAAGAACAATATTCCTCAGTAACGTGAATTATGAAAGGGTTTGAGTTATCCTTACATCATAATCATCGGTCCAATAAGCTTTTATTTTTTTAAAGGTATCGTCTCGGTCTAAAAACTAAAACCGAAATTATTTTATGGTACCTACATCAAGAACGGGTCAGGTGTTTTTCCAAAGGAAGAGATAGATGGTCCAAAATCGTTGAGGCAACCCACAGGGAGATTTAAGAGATAAAATACGAGAGCTATCTCATAAACTATTTAGCTGTTTAGTCTATCGGTAATACTCGGTGACGTCGTCAAGAGCTTACATTTTTTTAGATTGTGAGTGGATTTTAAGTTTTTGTATATGATATTTTTTCACTCGAGTAAAATTTCAGATTTTATAGGACATGAAAAACCCATAAAGGTTTTATAGGTATTTCACGAAAATAAGAATATGAGGGGAAATGTAAGATTACAAAAAATGACCCACCAATGGCCATTTAACTCACCAAACGTTCTATATATATACACTCTATAACAAAAAAATCGACGCACCAAGATTGGAGGATAGGAAAATTATGTACAGAATAGAAAATGATTAAAATTTCAGAACAATTGAATGATTTATTTCAGAATTACAGTAACGAGCTCAATAAGGTGTTGACCCGCATCTAGCCTGGATGCAAGCTGCCACACGGCGTGGCATAGATCGATAAGGCTCCCGGATAGTCTCCTGTGGTATTTCTTGCCAAATTTACTCCAATTGTCGGACTACGTCATCAACATTCCCTACCGGATGCAGTCGCCTTCCCATCATATCCCAGACATGCTCGATGGGAGAGAGATCTGGTGATCTGGTTGGCCACGTACCGCTGTGCAGTAAGTGTACCTCTAATGACGACCAAAGGGGTCCGGCTATCAAGGGAAATGGCACCCCAGACCATAACTCCTTGTTGAGGGCCCGTGTGGCGTGCAATAGTGAAAGCAGGATCGGCCCGCAGCCCTGGGCGTCTCCGGACACGTCTTCGATGATCGTCAAGACACAGTTGGAAGCGCGATTCCTCGCTAAAGACCATACGTCCCCAGTCAGCATCATTCCAGCCTGATCAAGCCAAGCACCACTGTAATCTGGCTCGACAGTGTGCAGGCATGAGTGGCAGGTGGCGTAACAGACGGTACGAGCGTAGATTTCGCTCTCTCAGCCGTCTGTGAATGGTCATGGTGGACACTCGTGTGTGGGTCGCACGACTGATGGTTGACAGTTGATCTGACAATCACACTGTCCTCGCGATCTGTTGTGGCCCTACATTAACAGCTACCATCATGACGCGGAAATCTGCCACTGTCCACCCACTCTTGCCAGCATCTTCTAATCGCCGCATCGCTTCGACTCACATGACGAGCAATTCTCCGATTTGCCCAACCTGCCTCTTTCAATCCATTGACACGACCTCTTTCAAACTCTGAGAGTTGCTCTTAATGAGCTCGAATCCTGCGGCGAGGCATTTTTTCAGTCGTTAAAAGGTATCTAAATTGCAATGCAGCAGAAATTTTTAGCAACAGTTCAAGAACAATTCCTTATATACATCTGCTGGATGCGCAGTTCCGATGCGCTGGAGATCGCACTATTTATTCATTGGACACCAAAGTTTAATCATGTGCATATTTGGTCAAAACATTTTTGCATACGAAATTTCAAAGCAATCGGATGATTCCTTCTTGGTGCGTCGATTTTTTTTTATAGAATGTATATTATCTTTAACGCAAATACATACATATATATATAATTCTCTTACGTGGAACACAAAAAAAGATGTTATGTGTTGTGTTTTGGCAACACAGTACGAATGTTTGTTTACCACGAAGCCTGGCACCTCAATTGGATTGGTAGCGTTATCGGATGAAATTTTATTTTAAAAAAATGAATAATTATAGTTTATTGCACCATTTGTTTTACAAAATGTCAAAAACAAGGTCTCTTCTCAGGGTCATTTATAGAAACGGTCTTTTTCAGGGATAAGAATTGCAGTTCAACAAGACGCTCGCATTACAACTTTCGACAACGAACTGAATGAAAAAGTAGATAAGTGGCTCGAATGATGGGGAAATTACTGTACCTACAAACAACATGATGGGTATTCGATTTCCAAAGCAATGCTCACATTTTGAGTTAAAATTTGTTCGAGGTTTTCATTTTAATTACAAATTGTTTGAGTTCTGATTTCAGAGGTACTGTATAACTTTTCTGTAATACAACACACTTATATATAAAAAAAATTTTCTTCGAATATTATGTTTTGTAAAGAATCCCTTTTGCTAGGAAACATGTCTTCATTGATGCAAGCGAAGCGATCAAAACAATCCTTTGGGGGTTGGCGAGCGATACCTAACAGTGGATGGGCCCCTTAGTTATGGTTTAATCCTCCTAATGGTTGTCTCAATAAGGTATCTCGTCACTAGCAAAATTGATCAAATCTTGAAGGACGAGATAGGTTGTCATTGGAAGAAAACTGACCAGATCTTGACTTCGTCGTCAAAGAAAAATCGGCATGATCTTGGTGATGAAATACCTCATCAAAATCAAAATTGGTCGGGTCTTGATGGGCGAGATATCGAGTCAAAACCACTTAGAGGGTTAAAACAATTCCTCTTTGCACCGAGTTGGACAGACGTTGCTGGAAATAATCCACAATAGAAATCGCGATTTGTCAAAAAGTAAATAAAGTTAGAGTGTTAGTTCGTAAAAGCCCTCGTATTGGGTTTTCTTCTCCCTTCTTATTCTTCCTCAGTGGATTTTTTTCCCTCCTCTATATTCTCACGGCGTCAAGCTCCGTCACATTTCTGTGCTACTGCTGCCAAGGTCATTTCAAAACTTTGCGAAAGTAACGGGCAAAAAGGACATCACGGCTTGTCCCGCGTCCTGCGTTCTTTTTTGGTTTGTTTCCTGCAGTGTTTTTCTCGTGGGAACGCTGCCCCTAGAGTTTTGAAGTCGCTTCTTTCTTCTTTGCTCGTACATTTTAGAACCACGCAGTAGCACCGACTCGGAGTTATTTACTTTTTCTTTTACGTCGTTTGCTTATTTATTATTGACGATGTAATTTTTTCGATGATTCGTGTGTACGGAGGAATGTAATTCTTGCATTTGAAGGTTTTTCCTCAAGTCCAGTAAAGAAGAGCATCGAGGAAGAGTGAATTTTATTTACTGCGGTGCATATAATGCTTAATACGAACGTCTGAGGGTTGTTATTTCCGATTGGTATATCTGTTCAAAATGGAATGTTCGAAAATCCAGCAGGGAATGGGTAGATGTTTTTTAGTCTACAATAAATTCGGAATTTTCAGTGCGTTTTTTTTTTCAGTTAGAAATTGTTACAAGCTACATTTTGGTCGGACTAAATTATGTCGGTGGTAGTGTTTATGTGGCGATAGGTGTTTCCTGTGCATTTCGACAGTTATATTATCGATCGTATCGGCAGTTGTATTATCGGTGAATATGATTTCAGCAAGCGCTGTAAAACTTCGTGTCACACCGACAATAAGACAAACATGGTTTACACAGGGAATATAGATAAAATTAATGAAGCTATTTTTGGTCTGTATTAGCCATGCGCTATAAGATTTAGTTTGTTAACTAATACACTAAGACAAGCACTTTTAAACACGATGAATATAGACAAACTCCTCCAAACACTGCTTTTGCCGTCTAAGTCACCATGTACTGTATAGCTAATTCAAATATATTTGTTTTGAATAATTAATAATAATATGCATTAAATTATTGTGTATAAACACTTTTTGACACGTGTCCAACAATGTAAAATACCCGGGAATTTGTTTCTGTTTGTAAATACCCAGGGTATTTACCCAAAATGAATATTTTAGTGCGTATTTAAAGTTTTTCATTAAGTTTAACTACTTATTTACCCACATGTAGTTTATTCATGGCATACGATTACTAAATTTAACAAAACTAAAACTAATACTAAAATTACTAAAATTAACAGTATCAAAGAGATTAAAATGGAAAAAATAAATAAAAATTTAACTCATCCTTTAAATTTAGTATTTTAAGGTGATTTATTGAATAGTTCTTAATCTAAACTCTTTCATCATGGTTTTAAAAAGTATTCATGCTGCCAGTACAAGCAGAAAAACACAATATTTACCTTTGATACAGAATAGACATTTCCAATTTGTGTAAATTTTTAATGAGGAAGGAAAACAATGACATCTACGCCTTTACAAAATATCATTATTTTAAATCAAAACAGTTTTCTTTATTTATTAATTTACAATATTAATAGCACATACGCGTATATATCAAAGCTCCTCAGTTTTTTATCGTTGGTAATGTTCTAGACATCTGAATCGCAGAGTTCTGATTATGAAGAGTCGCAAAATAATTCAGACTCTTCATAATCAGAATCACAATAGCTTGGTTCATCTTCAGATTCTTCTGTTTCTGGATCTGCATCTCTACTTTACCGTTTCCATCTAAGCTTCGGACTTTTTTCATCTTCTAAGTTGCCAGACCCTCCCGATGAAGTAATGCCATGGGGCTCGTGCTCATTTAACCTTGGATTTGGACTAGGTTTTTGATTTAACAATTTCCAATTATTTGCCAATTTGGATAATTTTGCAGCCTCTTCTTATATTAAACAATATCTCCTTTCGCTATGGATTTAGCTGAATGTGTTAAATGTTCCTTCAGTGGCGACTGTTATTGGTGCGATTAAGATCCCATTGGCGACATCCACCAATTCATTTGCCCCTCTCAAACCTCTCTACTATAGTATGGGACACGATGCCAACTCCTTAATATACGAACTTCCTTTCAAAGTGTCCATCTTTGACCCAATTATTTACAAAATGTGTTCTGAATTGTGTATTCTTCAGAATGAATCTGCTCTTAATTACATATTGTTCACCAATGAAACTGCATCAATTAATTGGATAGGACTTAACTTGCATGCTAATGAAACCAGGTTCAAGAGATCTTCCGCTAAATGAATATGTCCTAAAACAAACTCTTTCTTTCGGTAAATTTCTTTAGTATCGATTGTTCTTCAGCTTTTTGCAAAGTGGATACTGACAACTGTTCATTTAAAGTAGCCTGAAGGTTTTCATATTCCGAAAACACTGAATGTATCTGTAGCTCATTTGACTGAACTTTGTTAAGTAAATCCACTATTGGTAGTATACGTAGGTTGTACTATAAGTAGGTTGAGCCCAATTGAAATCTAGATGGCTATGTAGTATAAGCGGGTCGAATTTCATAATGAACTCAATCCACAGTGGATGATCCACCAGTGATATTGGAGATTAAAAGACAAAAATACCTTTGGTCAGAGACTTATTCAATAAAAGGACTTCTCAAAAAAATGTAAATATGACAAAGAAAATACAATTTGTTTTTGTGTGAATCACTGAAATCCTGTCAATAATATGTTGATTATAATCCTGTCTTACTAATACCAACCAATCTATACTCTGTTTAAAAATCTATACACTTATTTAGTGTAATCTGAGTTGCAGAGCTTACTTGAACTGGTCCATACTGTTCAATACCTTGGAATATGGAAGAAAATCCTAGGACTATTATAACACAATCCCTAATAAGGAGGTTGTTACTAAATTGAAAAAGATCTGAATATCTTCTAAGAAAAGTTTTAAAGCAGATGCATAGGGTAATTTTACTATATTTTATTTTTAAACTCATTTCAAAAACAAATATTGCTAAATAAAAAACGGCCACAAAAAATGTCCATGCATTTTAAAGCGGTTTGTGAAAAACATCATTTCTTTCTTCAGGAAATGGGGTTACAATATTTTTATGCCGAAGAAAATTTTGCGCTGGCAGGTAAAATAAGTACCCATTTTAGAGTAGGTATTTAAGAAATGGGTAAATATCCATTTATACCCGTTTACACCCTACCCACAGTTTTCTTTTCAGATCCACATCACTCCACGTATCTGCATTTTGGATTCAATTGATATTGCGATTTTTCGGCGCAAGGTCCAAAAGCAGACAAGCTGTGCCATCTGCAGTTTTAATTTTCAAAATTTTATTTAAATATAGAAAGATTTGACTACCTTTTGAATAACTTATTTTATCTAATTTTGTAGGCAGAAAAATATTCTTATTAATGAGACTGCTGAAATACACAATCTAAGCAATAACAATATCTGCTTAACATATCGACTTGACTGTTGTTTCTCAAAAGTTTGGTATAAGCCATTCTATTTTGTTATGCGTGATGTTTCATTTAGTCAATCAACAGGGAAAAAGAAACTTATCGAAAAATTTCCTTTTAGCTATTGTGCAAAAAACAAAACTGCGCAACATTGTGTTATCGAGTCTTGATTAAAATGTAATTGACGCTTACCATACAACAACACACCTCTTTATTTCTATGAGCTTCATTGTTATTCTAATTCTCACAAAATATTTAATACGTCGCATCAACTTTATTAGCAAATTTGAAATCATGTTTTTTATTTGTTCTTAAAAAATTAACGCCGTAAACAAATATTACACTTACTTGCACCATTATAAAGTACTCAAAGGATTTATGATTTTAAAAACACCCAAATATTATTTGCTCTTCTTTTTGTTAGGCCATCCATTTCTGATTATAAAGAGTTACGTATTCCCGGAATTTCAAAGCCGCGTTCAATTCTCAAAAGAAACTCTCTTTTTAAATCAATTCATTCTCCTTAAATTCAGTTGTTGCATATAAATATTAATAGCTTGATGAAACCTATTGATAAAACTGGAGGTAGTCTAAAATGATTTAAATGCGTTGGTAAACACATGAATGCTTGCGCTTTGTATTTCTTTGTCGTGAATTAGATTAAAAGCAAACAGGACAACGCTTCTTAGAAATCAACTTTTGTTTGAATTATCATTTATTCAAACGGGAGAGTTAGTGCTATTTTTATGAATATCAACGCGATGTTTTTATCTTCCAAAACATATAGTTTTGGCATGAAAATAGTCAAGCAAACATTTACATAAGGTTTAAAATTCGTTGGAGGAAATAAAGTAATAATTTTCTAATTTTAAATGGTGGTGTGAAAAACAATGTTTTCTAACAGTCTTTCCGCTTTACGGGTATAATAAATTTCGTCAGGGGATATATTGTTTGCTAAAATTAATGCAAGTTAAGTTTAAGTAAGTTACTTTAGTCAGTTAAGCAACGTGTAACTTTAAACCTATGTGCAGTTTTTGTGTAGCTTTTGAGTTTTATAAACAAAACACATATTATAATTAAATAAAACTCATTCATCAAAAGAATCTTGGGATTTATTTATTGATCAGGAAGGTCAAAACTAGTTAGAACTCTTGTAGAGAATATTACAGATTACAGAACATATATGCAAGTGAATCTATCAGATAGTTATTACTAATAGAAAAGTTCACTATGGTGATATCTCCTTGTAATAAATTAATCTATCATTGCATATGACATTGAAACAATGCTATATACACTCTATAACAAATAAAAATCGACGCACCAAGAAGGAGTTGTCCGATACAGACAAAAATTAGTGGATAGGAAAATTATATACAGAATAGAAAATGATTAAAATTTCAGAACAATTGATTTATTTATTTCAGAGTTACAGTAACGAGCTCAATAAGAGGTGACCAGCCTCTAGCCTGGATGCAAGCTGCCACACGTCGTGGCATAGACCGATAAAGCTCCCGGATGGTCTCCTGCGGTATTTCTTGCCGCATTTGCTCCAATTGTCGGACTACGTCATCAACATTCCCTACCGGATGCAGTTGCCGTATCATCATATTCCAGACATGCTTGATGGGAGAGAGATCTGGTGATCTGGTTGGCCAAGGAAGTGTTTGACAAGCTTTAAGACAGTTCATAACAACACGTGACGTATTTGGTCTCGCATTGTCTTGCTGAAAAATAAGCCCAGGGTACTGCGAAATGAACGGTAGCAAAACAGGTCTCAGAATGCTGTCAACGTACCGCTGTGCAGTAAGTGTACCTCTAATGACGACCAAAGGAGTCCGGCTATCAAGGGAAATGGCACCCCAGACCATAACTCCTTATTGAGGGCTCATGTGGCGTGCAATAGTGAAAGCAGGATCGGCACGCTGCCCTGGGCGACTCCAGACACGTCTTCGATGATCGTCAGGACACAGTTGGAAGCGGGATTCGCCGCTAAAGACCATACATCCCCAGTCAACATCATTCCAGCCTGATCGAGCCAAGCACCACTGTAATTTGGCTCGACAGTGTGCAGGCGTGAGTGGCAGGTGGCGTAACGGTCGGTACGAGCGTAGATTTAGCTCTCTCAGCCATCTGTGAATAGTCATGGTGGACACTCGTGTGTGGGTCGCACGACTGATAGTTTATAGCGATGAATTTAGGCGCTGTGACAGCTGATCTGACAATCACTCTGTCCTCGCGATCTGTTGTGGCCCTACGTTGACAGCTACCATCATGACGTTGAAATCTTCCATTGTTCACCCACTCTTGCCAGTATCTTCTAATCGCCGCATCGCTTCGACTCACATGACGAGCGATTCTCCAATTTGCCCAACCTGCCTCTTTCAATCTAATGATACGACCCCTTTCATACTCTGAAAGTCGCTCGTAGAGCTCGAATCCTGTTGCGAGGCATTTTTTCAGTCGTTGAAAGGTATCCTAAATCGCAATGCAGGAGAAATTTTTAACAAGTTCAAGAACAACCCCTTATATACATCTGCTGGTTGAGCAGTTCCAATGCACTGGAGATCGCACTATTCATTCATTGGACACCACATTTTAATCATTTGCATATTTGGTCAAAACATTGTTGCATACGAAATTTCAAAGCAATCGGATGATTCCTTCTGGTGCGTCGATTTTTTTGTTATAGAATGTATATCGTTGTATACCATTGATATATAGTATTTTTATGACATTGAAGTGGTATGCAATCACTATAGATACATTATGAGCTTTATAACCGATCAATCGTTCTAGGGGTTTAGCTGACTTCTGGATCAAAGGTTCTTGATTCGAATATGGTGTCAAGGTTCAATAAGTAGACTATCTATAAAGGAATTGGTCGTATAATGTATGGAACCTATATGATCTTTAACGCGAACGTACTCCGCGTGGTACACCAGGGTAATGCAAATTGGTTCACAAATCCTCACTTGTGCCATAACGAATAATATTCGTTGGACAGGGATTATAAGAAAACAGATTATATGTTGTTTCAAGGACACAAACGGTATTGTCGCGCATACACGGATCTGATGTTGGATTATTGAACATATGAAGCAAGCATAGGAAATTTCAACGATTGCTTATTTTGAGTAGTCAACAATTATTTCACCGTTTGAACGATTTAAAGTCCAATTTGATATTAATTGCTGTCGTCCAAAAGCAATTGTAGCGTAGATCGGAGCATTCAACTGACCACACTTTACAAATCGTAAGACAAAACAGTTGTAACTACCAATACTGATACTATTTCAAAAAAGTATTCACGTAAAAAAATGTTGGGAAATTTACTTGGCTGATATTATTGTTCGATTGACGTGCCAATGTGTAATGTTAATAACTACGGCTTACAAGTGTATTTTTCACAATGTATAATGTATTATTTGATTTAGTGAAGTGTCAAAGCGAGCACCCTAAAAGCAACACATGTACGATGTGATAAACTTAGCATGACGAAATATTATCTCTGCATCAGCATTATATAGTAAAACGTATATATTCGATTTTGATTTCGATGACCAATTACAAGAGGGGGGGGGGAGCTTTGCTGTACTTTTTGTGTAGACTAATAGAACATACTGATATATTTATAGAAAATATTTGTAAGATTTAGAAGTTATTACAATTGGGTTTGTGGTGTAAACATCACGCGGTATACGTTAACATATATTTATTAATATTTAGGGTACAAATTATAAGACTAACATTAGGACATTACCACAGAGCGCTTAGGCAGAACGACCGAACATCTCTTTCAAGGAAAACGTTAAGAATTCGTTATCACACTTAGCAAGTGGCCAAGAATCGGTTACGCACATGGCAAGGGGAAAAGAATCGGTTACGCACTTGGCAAAGAGCCAAGAAGGGGGTAGCATGTTTAGAGAATAATTAGTGTCAAGTTTGATCTGCTACAAGGTAAATTTTAACAGTATTAATTCCTTTAAAAAAATTATGGCACCATTTTTTATATAATGCAATAAAAATTGTTAGGAATTTGATTTTGCTTACCTATGTGTATGTGTGCGCACTTTTTCTATCATGTGTCATTATTTTGTTTTTATACGACAAGGTAACACTCAATTCAAACACTTAGTAATTGGTTAATATTGTCCTAATAATATAAATTCATTGTTCTTGGCAATGTGATTAAGTGTTACTGCCTATTGCAGATTAGCATTCCTTTGGAAAGCCAACACTACACGTCTACAGTTTTCATACATTATTCAAAACCCCTGTTACCAAAAATATCTCATTGCCTCTATTCTTAAGACACATAAAAATATAATATTATCCACACCTTTTGTCGCGGAGAGTTTTATTTTTTAAATGTGATTCTTTTGTAAAAACAGATTGAAACAAGACAACATTTCTTAACGCAGTTTTTCATTCGAGTTAAGTTTTATTGCAGGGCAACAAATTAAGCTCAATTACACTGGAGAAATTACCAAAACCCCCGAAAGAATTCATTGAACACTATTTATTTGCTATTCCCAAATTGAAAAATCCCAACATTTATTTAAACAAAAACACAATCGCCCCCCCCCCTCTCCGATTTGAATTAAAACTTCAATAATCTTCGAAGTAGGTCACTTGGGGCTTCGTAGAGGAAAACATTTCCTAAGGAATCCCGATTAATATTTTAAATTAAATAGCTTCATCCTTTTGTGTTTTGTTGGGAATTCCATAAAAACCCAAGAATCGTCATCTGAGGAATTGAGAAATGCACACTCACGCGTTTCTCGTGTAGGAGAGCTTCATGCATCTCTATTCGCGCTCCGATCTTCATCATCTTTTGATTAGATTTGCCTTCGCATTATCTCTCACAGCTAGAGAGAGGCAGGAGAGAACGAGGATTTAAGAGCAAGTGTTGCTATATGTAGCTTTTTGCGCTTTCTTAGCCAGCTGCCGCCACTTGGGAATTCTCAATAACTTTTTAGCTCTTTTCTATTTTGTCGACGTATCTATTTCATTCCCTGGGAGAAATTCTTATGACAGCTTTCGGGCCACATGATTCTTTGTTTCTTTACTTCGATGGTGCTTATTGAGTAAAACAGGAGTGAGAGAGTACATGCTATTTCTTACCAGAGTGATTTAAAAACGTAAGGAGAAACGCATTCCAAATGCTACCGAAAGCACTCCCTGCGCGCAATAAATTGTGTTTGCACTCGAAGAAACGAAATGTATCGAAAGGATGTATACATCAGGGTATTTTGTTTCTGAGCTCGAAACTGCCTTTTTAATAGAGCTAAAAACAAAAAAGTTATTATAAAAGGAAATAAACCATAAGTTAAGGCTAGTCATTTCATGCGACATTTATCGTGAATCAGATTTATAAAAATTCCGACCAACCGGTCCAGTGGTTAAGGTGTTGGTCTCTCATGGGAAAGTTCCTGTTTCGAATCCGGGGTCAGGGCATGGACGTAAAATGTGATGTTCTTAGTTAAGGGTAGTGATGGCCACCCACTGGGTGCCCCTTTACAATTGGCCATTGATTATGGCCTTGTAGTTAGCAAATGATTGAACTCATAAGTGACCGCTATTGGCTAAAAAAATTATAAAACGTTTTTTAACCTTGTAAATAAAACAAAATGTATCGAAATAATAAATGCATCAGCATATTTTATTTCTGATCTCGAAATTGCTGGTTAATAGAGCAAAATAAGGAAAGGTTCTTATGAAGAAAGCATATTCAGCAAAATCTAATTATTTTATTTAATGTGTTTATCGTGTAATCATATCTATATAAATTATTTTAATTTGGGGAATAAACCAAAACATTCCATAATATTATTTATGACTAATTCTAGTATATTCAAAATTACGTGAATACATTAAATGTTTCCATATTTATTTATCTATAGGGAAAGGTGTTGTACCAGAGGTACAAAATTTTATTTTAAATTTTCTAATTTTATTTTATTGAAGTTAGAGGGATTTGCTGCTACTCATGTTGAATTAGAGGTATTTTGCAACCTATTTCTTATTTTAGTCGTGGCTATTTTCGGTTTTATCACTATGAAAAATGGAATATTGTTAACTTCTTCCACTGTCCCTTGGTACACCACCTCCCCTATACCTAGGGACAGGGGGTGTTGTAGCTAAGGACAAACCCAAAAGTGAAGAAAAAACTTTAAAACAATTTTTCAACTCAAACTTTTATTGAACAATCCAGAAGAATTTTATTCTTCAAAATTTAAGATTATTTTTACAAAAATATCAAAATATCAAGTATTTATGCAAAAATAATATCATAAAGCTTAGATTGTACTCAAAAGCTTCAGACTTAAATTTTACTACAGAATCCCAGTTCAATGAAAATTTTTCATGGTCACAATCATGTCAGACTTCTTCATTAACAATAAATCGTAGCTAAGAAACAAGTATTTTTTGTGACATGCCACTTTGAGTGCATCAAAAAATGTGAAAAACCCTATACCAACATAAAACTGGTAAAAGAAACAGAAAACTGGAATTTTTTTTATCCTTTCTCAGTAAATTTTTGTTTTACACGTACAAAATCAATTTATTATGTTAGATTCTGAATATTTCGAAGTAACTTGGATGCGCTGTTGCACCTAAGGACCGAATTGTATTTTGTCCCTATGTATTGCAGGCTAAAGTGACCCGTAATACAACAGCTGGCCATTTTGAATTCGATCTCCAATACGGCAGAGTTGAAGTTGGGTGAACGAACTGAACTATTGAAAATCAGAAAAATTGATTGCTAAACCGTGTGTGTCTGTAAAATACCTTGAAAAATGATAAAAATTCATGAAAAACTCTACTTCAAAATTTTACTTTATTTAGGTAAAAATAGAAAAATGCAAAATACGACTTTTCTGTTGAGGTCGCCACCTTCAAATAACATAAGTAATTAACGGCTTCCTAGTCCAGTGTTATCAACCTCTTAAAAAATTGCATCCTCTTTTTTTCTTACAACGACTGTCCTTGGGTATCATTTTACCTTAGGTACACCACTCTCCCCTACCGCTAGAAAAATATACATTCTTGGAGACAATACTTGTTTAGCTATTGTCTTACGTTTAATAACTATATAATTTCCAGATATTTGTTATTTCTGTTATCAAAACGAATAAATTAAAAGTATTTTTTTAATAAAAGTTAAGGATTTACAGCAATTCTTTTAAATGCAAATTCAGCTCAAAAGTCTTTTGTTGCGTTAATAAGTTTTATTTGTGAAAATATATTCCACGAATTCAGACTAAATAGGAAAATTTAATATGTGATTCTTAATATGTGGTATGAAGACAATACCTACACTCAAAAGCAATTCCTTAAGTTAACTTATTTTATATATTTTATGAGGGAATTAAATTGTAAATAGTTAATACTAGTAATGTAATGGAAATTTCAAGACGTCATTTGAATTATTGAGCCATTTTAACTTAATTTCTTCACCGCTTCAATTTACTATTTTAATGATGATCCCAATTGAAAACTTCAATAGTTTAAATAGCAATAGGTGAAGCCACTTAAATTATTATTTAAACTAATAAATGCTATAGGGGTTGTTTACATAAAACTGACTATTCTTAATGTTTTCTGTGAGTTAGTGTTAAAAAATCCTGAAACAAACACCACATTATTCAAAAGATTTGAATGAAAAACACTACCCTACAATAATGGACCGGACGCCATCGGATTTACATAAAATCTGACTACATTTCGAATTTTATGCAAATCCAGTGTTCGCACGTGATCTGTTATGGTTAATTACGATGCGCGAATTGTTAACGTTGCTAGTTATGTCTGAAATTGTGACAATATGCCGAAACGAAAGGAACTTAGTGACTTTAAAAGAGGTGTTATAGTTGGTTGTCAAAGTGGCAAGTCTATACGCGCAATTGGGTAGAATTATCACAGCCACGTTTAACTGTTGGTGATGTCGTGAATAAGTGGAAGACTACGGGAGTTGGGACACGAACTGCACAGGTTGGTCGTCTCAGTAAACTGACCGAAAATGATATGAGGCTGAAGCGTGAGGTTCGTAGGAACCGCAAGAAACCACTCCAAATCATCAACAGTAAGCTTCAACAGGCAGCAGGGGTTACGGTGCGCCCCAATCCTTTGCGAAAAGAACTACACGCTCTTAATATTTATGGATGTGTTGCAGCACACAAACCAAACATCACCCCATCCAACAAAGCCAGAAAACTCGCTTGGTGTTTGGAACGTCGCAAGTGGACTGTGGACCACTGGAAAACTGTTTTATGGAGCGACGAGTCACTCTACACGCTCTTCTATTTGAAAAGGGGTGCTTGGGTTTCGCGAATGCCAGGCGCACGTCTGTTATCCGAGTACATCGTTCTCACTGCAAAGTTCGGTAGGGGTGGTGTACTTATTTGGGGGTGTTTTTCGTAGTATGGTCTGGGATCTTTGCATGTTGTTCCTGGTCAATTGAACGCCGACGCCACCATGAACATTTTGGACAGTCAGGTTCTTCCTACGCTCTGGAAATTTTATGGAATGGACGAATGTTACTTCCAGGACGACTATACTCCATGTAACGTTGCAGCCTCTGTCAAGCACTGGTATCAAGTTATGGATGTAAAACGTATTCCCTGGCCTGCTCAGAGTTCCGACCGAAACCCCCATATAACATTTGTCTGACGAGTTAGAGCGACGCTTACGGACCAGGAAACCACGTCCTAAATCTATAGCTGAGCTGGAGACATTCCTGCAGCAGGAATGGAAATAATTACCCATAGCTGTGTATAAAAACCTTGTTGAAAGTATGCCCAGATAGGTTGCTAGTGTAATTGCAGCACTTGGGGGACCATCCCCCTATTCAAGCATGTATTATTTCCCTTATACCATTATATCTTGCAGTCCGGTTCATTATTGTAGGGTAGCGTATAAAGATTCCACAAATCAAGTGTATAATATCCTTAAAGTGTAAAAGCAATAAACACTACAGCGAACTAAAAAAAAAGACCCGATATTAAATATCTTCCATGGAATGCATTGTGCCGCCTACCTAGGTAGTTGCGTTTTCTGCAACCCATTAAGACCGTAGTAGCCCAGTTAGCTGAGTCGCTGATAAGAAAACGGAGGGTTGCGAGTGCGATACATGATACAACCAAAGATCTTTGTTTACATTGTTCACGTTAAATCTTCCGTTGTGTCAAATGTACCAGTGTTGAAGTTTGAGAGAAGGGTGTCAGCTTAGGTTCTGATTTCTTCATCTGACTGAGGTTCAAATATACGTGATGTTATTCTCGGATTTTCCCCTTGGGTTTGGTCTCATATCGTCGTCAAAAGCCAGTTGCTTTGCTCCACTGCGGCGTTAATTCAATCACCTACCTCCAAAACATCTCTCAGACTGTTGATTTCAAATGTGTGCTTTCGGTAATCTTTCTCAAATGAACTCAGTGTCTATTGTGATTTACATATACTTGGGATCCCACACCCAAGATCTGAATAATTTCAAATCACTTAATCAAGGTATATAAGAAACGGCATTTAGCTGTTCTGTGAATGTGGACGAAGAAAGACAAACATAAAGCAACATCACACGATCCATCTCACGAAATCGGGTCGAAAATGACGATAGCGCCGAACGATTAATCTCTCACTGTCTGCCCATTCGGTGGTGCCAGATCCCTCCAACACTTTCCCTGGTAAATAACGGAGCGTACAAATCTTCATTTTCTGCATCGAACCCAGCAAAAAAGGAAACCCACATGTAGGTACAAAAAGGGTAAAGGTAAGGAAATATAACCCCGGCAAAAATCCGAAGAAAGGAAAATCAGTAGAAACAAAAATCCAGAAGAGGGAATAAAAGATTTCCATCATCATCTCCGCACTGGCGCCTAAGAAAGACCTCGAGCGATTTTTTTAATGGGATTCGCTCCACAAAGAGCCCTTTTGTGTTCCCTCGACCCCCGCTACGCCGAGAACACTTCAGGAGCGGAGCAACTTAAACAAGGAGTGAGAAATTGAATCTAAGTTAGCAAGAATCTACCTTTTTATTCTCATTTTTTAAGCCTTGAGGGAAAGCAGAAGAATATTTTTTCACCCATCTAGTATTTTCTGTTGGGGCTGTCAACTCAAGTGCTCCTCAGGGACTTCTCATCCCTTCATTCTGTCCCTCTATAAGATATTGTGTGTATAAAAAGAATGTCAGCTTTGAATATATACACTACTTTTCAAAGCGTCACGTCATCAAAACGCTAAAATATCCTATCCAATAACAACTTCAGGCAATGGTTAAATTAATTTACTTATGTCTATGTATAAGGTTGATTGGTTCTTCTGGAGCGTAGAATAGATATGTCTGCATAAGGTTAGAAGAGTTCGTGTACAAAGTCCTCTTTTCAAAGCCATTAAAATGCACAAATATTCAACTAATTACAACCACTGACAATATTTAAATTAGAGTAGTGATACCTCTATCTATGGTTGGTTTTGGTTTTTATGACGCAACATCTGTATGCGCATGAGCAGTTGACTTCATGAAAATATTCTAGTTTTCAAAGTGACGAAGCAATCAAGACGCTAAATATCCCAGCCAATAACAACCTCGGACAATGGTTAAGTTAATAAACCAATATATCTGTATATGGTTGGATGGATTCTATAACCCAAGGGACAGATCTGTCTTCTAAAGGGCAGTAGAATTGCTGGCAGTACTCAAGTTTTCTCAAAGCACCAATTCATCGAAACGCTAAAATATGCTATCCAATAACAACTTTAAACACTGATTAAATTAATTTACTTATGTCTATGTATAAGGTTGATTGGTTCTTCAGGCGCATAGAATAGATTTGTCTGCATAAGGTAAGTAGAATTCATGGACAAATTCCTCTTTCCAAAGTCATCAAAATATACAAATATTCAACTAATTAAACCACTGACAATGTTAAATTAGAGTAGTGATATCTCTATATATGGTTGGTGTTGGTTTTATGACACAACATTTGTTTGCGCAAGAGCAGTTGAGTTCATGAACATATTCAAGTTTTCAAAGCGACCAAGCAATCAAGAAGCTAGATATCCCAGCCAATAACAACCTCGGACAATACTTAAATTAATAAACCAATATATCTGTATATGGTTCGCTGGATTCTATGACCAAGGGCCAGATCTGTCTTCACAAGGGCAGTAGAATTCCTGGCTGTACTCAAGTTTTCTCAAAGCAACAATTTAACAAAACGCTAAATTATCCAATCCAATAACAACCTCGAACAAATTAGTGGACTAATGTCTCTGTGTCGGGCTGTTTTGATTCTTAAGCCCCAAATACCAGATTTGTCTTCACAAGGGCAGTAGAGTTCATTAACATAACCTACTTTCAAAATACCCAAGCTATCACATGCTATAATAGTTTATTAGATAATGACCACGACACTGGTTAAACTAACTAACTAATATCCGTACTATTAGTTTAGTAGATTTCTTTTTTGTAAGTTTTTTACATGAAATCAACTGCCGTTATGCAGATATATACTCTATAACCAAAAAATCGACTCATTAAGACGGAGTTGTCCAGGAAGAGCTCGATCAACTTGGAATGCCTCTGACTCCAGACGTATAGTCATTAGTGACGAGACCGTTTCTAATTGTGTACTGACGACGACCGAAGACGTAACAGAAGAAGTCCACCCAGCGTGAGGATCCTGTCCTTACTATCACACGCCACATATGCCCAGAACAGGGCTTTATGGTCAGGAGTGCCATCTCCTTTGATAGCCGGACCCCTTAGGTTGTCATTTCTGGCACACTTGCAACATAGCGGTACGTAGACGACATTCTACGACCGTTTGTGTTACCGTTCCTTTTGCGACACCCACGACTTACTTTTCAACAAGATAATTCCCGGCTGCACACAGCATGCGTTGCTATGAATTGTCTTCACGCTTTCCCAACACTTCCTTGGCCAGCTAGATCTCCTGATCTCTCTCCCATAGAGCACATTTAGGACGTTATGGGATGGCAATTGCAACCATATCATAATATCGACCATTTAACCCCACAGTTGGAGACAATTTCGCAAGAAATTGCGCAGGACACCATCCGGGTACGTTTTCAGTCTATGCCATGCCGGGTGACAGCATGCATCCAGGCTAGGGGTGGACAAACCCCTTATTGACTTCCTCCCTTCGTAACCGTCAAACTCTGAAATAAATCATTCAATTGTTCTGTAATTGTAATCGTTTGTTTGTCTATGTGTGTTCTTCACCATCCACCAATTTTTATCGCAATCAGGCAACACCTTCTTGTTGCGTCGATTTTTTTGTTACAGAGTGTATCGGTCCACTTGAGCCTTAAAAACTTGTCAATCTTATACAGGGACATTAGTCAATTAATTTGATGTATCTTTGAAAAAGGGTTGTAGAATTAATGAAAATACCCTACTTTTCAAAGCACCCAAGCCATCAGAATGCAAAATGGACTATTCAATTATATATCTCAACAGTTCTTAAATTAATTGACTAATGTCTGTGAGGTTTTCCGGTCATACTATACAGAATATTGGCCAGAAGGAACCACCTGATCTCTTAAGGATATATGTGGGGTTGTCCTTGGACTGTCATCCAAGTTCTGTGAATGGGAAAGAAGATAATTGTAGGAGAGTAAAAGGCGACTCAATGGTTGGACACCAAGAAGGAAGGACAAGTCCTCATATGTCCTGTCCATACTATGGAATAATTGCATTTTTGTTGCAAATGTAAAGCTATTTATATAGTATGATATTCGAATATGAAAATAAATTATTTAATATTATGCACATGATAGATGCGTCATCTTTTGTAGTTAGTAGAGAAAAGAGCAGGGGTGGCCAACCTGTGGCGCAAGCGTCAAACGTGGCGCATTAGATGATTACAAGCGGAGCGCATTGCATACTTTCGCCTACTTATTCTTTTGAAGTAGGCGCCATAACTGAATCGATCTTCATAATTTCGACACCAGATTGCTCTCAGTTCAACTCATACAGCCCTCTTACTTATCAGTTCGTCATAATTTTTTAAGACAAATTCATTTTTGAAAATAAAATTTGATGAGCTTTTTTTCAGATCTAAATGTTTTTAACCTGATTAATTTCTACCGTTCATTACCCTGTGAACATTTCCCAGAGCTAAGAAAATGTGTAAACAATTATATATTTCGTTTCGGAACGATATACAGATATGAACAAACATTTTAATCCATGAAATTTATTAAAAGTAAAACGAGTTTGCGAATGACTGATTCAAATTTAAAGAATTTTCAGCTGCTCTCAGTAACAAATTTAACACCAAACATTGAAAGACTAATGAAATCGAAACAGGCTCAGGAGTCTTATTAATGGTACGTAACGTTATGCAATAATTAAATCGTTTAAAAAAGTTAATTATGCCTATAAACATACTTATATTAACAATCATTAAGGATAAATCATAACTCCTTCCTGCTAGCAGCGAGAACAGACGACTTCAAGTTCCGGTGGAGTGTTACGGTAAGACGTTTGTCGCCAACTAATTTTTGTCGCCAAATCAAGATGGCGGCCGAATTCCGTAACAGCAGATAGGGTTGCCAAAACAAAAACGACAGATGTGAAGAAAGGTGAAGCTTACCATATTTGGCGACAAATCGCCTTCTTACCGTGAACGACCACTCCACCCAAGTTCCAACCAACCTTGTTCTCGGAGCTCCATCTTGCTCAGGGGTCTCTCTTTGATCACATCCGACAACTGTGGTTCAAAGTTTTTTCACTAAACGAGACGGTAGCTGAAGCGCCATCAAAGGGCTCCATCGCCCTCTTGTCCAATGTATCATCTCTCAGTATTGTGTATTGGTGCTCAAATAAATGTGTATTTTGAATTGGCCTACATTAATTTAGTTTCCCCTAAGTGAAGCAGGTGCTATCTCTATCTCTATTTTCCAACCCCAATCAGGATCGTACGTGCTTGAGTTTTATGGCGCATCTGAACTCGTATGTGAAAACATTTGGCGCATGGTATGTAAAAGCTTGGTCACCCCTGGTGTAGATTAAGGAAAGAACTGCCATAGTCTTTACATACGGTTGGTTTCTTGTTTTGAGGTTACATACTGGTATATAATGATTGGTTCGTTACTTCGGTCTTATGGCATAAGATATAAGGGACAACTTTGCGCCTAATGCAAGATAAAACAATAAAATGAATACTTACAGTAATAAAATGGCAGTAAAAAGCAGTAAATATTATTTAAATAAAACGTTGGATTTCAACGTACTAGATGTGTAGATAATTTCTGGCATACTGCGAACCTCTTTTATGTTTACAGATTAAAATAAAAAATATCGTAACTTACTGATTGTACTTGGTAGCTGTTTTTACTAAAAAGCAAGAGAGAGAGAGAGAGCTATGTGTGTGTGTATGTGTGTCAACTTAAAGTTTCTGAGGTATCGAACTACAACATACGAGTTCCAAACGTTCAAGACAAATTTGCAAATGACTTCGCAGTAATATGTTCGGAAAATTTTCGTTCCATTCTTGAGATAAAACGGAAGAAAAAAGCGTTGTGTAATATTAAATAATAAACAGGAACGAAAATGCATCACAGTATCGTAAAAGAATGTATTAAGAGAGAACAATAAGAACAATAATGCTGCAATTTAAATTGTACAGTAGTGTTAGGTACTATATTCAGTCTCTTTTGTCTTTTGATCCCCCATCTTGACTGGAATCGATATAATTCAAAGCCTTGATCGACTTTGGTTCATCTTAAGACAGGTGGCTTATGTGAAAGCAATAATAGAGTGTGAGGCTCGTTTGGTGTTTAAACAAGTAAAAATATCATCGTCTGGAAATTTTCGTATATACCTATAGTTTACTAGTAATATAACGCAACGGCAAACTACTCGGACGTGTTTTATTAGTGAGTAGTGGACCACTAGAATCTAATAGAATAAATATCTTTGAATTGTAAAGATAGCAGAATAGTTACACATATTATGCACAGTACCTCGCGTTTTAAAATGAAATATGCACAGCCTTGTCACTTTGTCATTCTAGATGCAGGGTGATTTCAGACATGAAGATAAACCACCAGGAGGATTCAAAACTATTATATTGTTACATATTTCTTGAAAAAAATTGAAAATGCCCCTAACAAGAATGACGTGGACATATGAATGATGTTCAGTAGCCATGATGGCTAATCTTCATAAGTAAAGGTCCTTTGAGTTTGATGTCATTCTAAAAGAGCTGATGTGTCCTTGATGCCCTAATACAAGGGCTAATTATAAGATGCAGGACTACTGAGCATTAATAAACTTAAAAATATTATTTTTGACACTAACAAAAAGAAATCCATACTAAGGCCCATGTTCACGGAAGATTTTGATAAGCAAAATTTTTACGGTTGACAAAGCATGTAAGAACTTATCAAATTCTGATCTGAACATTACAAGTATAAAATTTTATTTTATTATCTTCCATTTTAAATATACCGAAATTTAGGATAGATTGAGATGCTTTACAGAGGGCCTTGTAAATCAAAACATATTCACATGTTTTACAAACGTTCGTATCATCGTGCACAAGGGCTCTACTCAAAATCGTCAACTAGTAAAGATTTTGATGATTAAGAGGTAAGAAAATGAATTTTAAAATGCGGATAAGTTAAAATGGCGACATAAAGTTTTCAAATATATGATTATCAGAGATTTCTTAGAGTCCCACCTAACCAACCTAATAATGTTTCATTGCCTTCAAATACCTGTTTAAACCCTAGTCATAGTGGCAAGATCATTGTTAAATGTTCTCTACACCCCCAAGCTCCTATCCCATTGGCTTATTGATATAGTAAACGAATGCATTTATTAGACCAATTAATATACTAGTTCTTGCTACAGGTACGGAAATTTAGCAAACTGGATCCTAACTTTCGATGTGTTTCCAGTCAACACTTGAAATTCACATATAGATTTCGTTGGAATCGAAATTTACATTATGGGTTTCAATTTCGGATGCGTCCTTCTTGTCATGTAACAACGAAAAGTATTTGCTTATAGTTTAGTTTATGATTCCTCATCAGTAGAAATTGTATCTCTTCAAAAGAACCCTGCTGTAATTGAATCCTTGCAATAATATTCAAACTTGAAAAGGAAATCTCTTAGAAGGAAAAAGCGTTATGATTTTCTCCTTCATGAGGTAGAAACAGATTAAGATTGAATTTTGATGCGAAATAATGTACTTTTCGATTGATCTTACCGAGTATGTGCAGTATGTGAGTAAAATAAATATTAATCCGTACAAGTTCTCTCTCTCTCTCTCTCTCGGTTATTTTATTTCCTTCTGAACACAGCCGCTTGATTTTTCCACAAACTATAAGGATCTGCTCTCACCTTGACGATCGTCCCATAGATAGAATTTTTACTGCATGTCATGTTTTGGTAGCCTCGTGACAGTTAGAAATGAAAGTATTGAAAAGTTGGCAGAAATAAATAAGCTGATCCTCCATACAGCTACAATTTAGGTGAAGTCAGCCTCAATAATATCGTTGCCTTACCAATGATTGCATTCCTGGAATTGTTTTCCAATACGCCGATATCAGTTTGATTTATAGCCACTCGTGGAGTTCAATCTTTCAAGTGATATGGCAAGCTGTGGTGGATATGAATATATCTTCAAAACTGTATCTAATTTGTTATTTCAGTGTATATTTTACGTCTACTCGAAGAAGAGTTATATATTCGCATAGTTCACTGAGCAGGCCACACGCATAAATAGATTTGAAAAGTATTGGTTTAACACTTATAAAATTTTCTTGTTTACTCAGCAAGCGGCTTTAACTGCAACTGTAATCGGAATATGAAACTGAAAACTACATTTTTAAATTGTGAAACACGTGCAAGTGAATGAATATTTTGTACTTATAGAATTTATAGAATTGATCAGAACAGAACACTACTGTTGCATCTCGATTAAATTTTTATAACGTATGTGCAACTGTAAACATAATATGTAATGTGATGTAAGATATTTAAAGGACGAATGACAGTATAGAAAGAAGTTGCACCGTGTTACTTGTAGTTTTGTATTATCTTTTTTTTTAGTTGAGTAATGCTTAAAGTTTTCTAAAGTGTTCGTCTTTATGTGTGCAAACTGAAATGAGGCAAGACTCTTGGCTTGACTTATCTTTACCTAGCTCTCTATCTAAAAGTTTCCCCCTTTATTTAACGAAACAAAGACAAAATTACCATCTGTTAGACGAGGGAAGTTTTCGTCGACTTTTGTTGTCAAGCAACAACTACAGCTTAAATACACTACACGGGGGAAGTATTTGGACACTGCTGAAAATCGGCCAAAATACAAATACTGAGTTTGCCGAATGGTATGATGGGAAGAGCATTGGGTAAAATAAAAAGCCGTTCATTTTGTATTGACTGTTCATCCACTTCACTGGAGCTATATCACATGGACCTAAACTTACCGAATTCCAATGCGGGCTCGCCGTAGGATGTCATTTGTGTAATTTTTCTGTACGATCTATTTCATCCAAATTGGATGTTCGTATGTAGTAGTGTAGCGTATGTTATCAAACTGTGGAAGCAAGACGAAGAAGCAACAGCAAAACTGCGATGATGGCTGTTTCTTCCAACAATATCGAGCTCCATGCCATACTGCAAAACGAATGCTGGACTGGTTTTCTGAAAAATGAGGGGAATTTGCTTGACTGACCAACTCAGAGACACGATCTCAATCAGATCGAGCACTTGCGGGACAACCTGGAGCGACGAGTACGACACTGCCACGCACGCCCATCTTCACAACAATCTCTTCTCACATGTTGTCAAGTTGGGTTAGTGTGGAAGTTTGGACAGTGTGGTGCCTGCTCAGGTGTTACTCAGTCATCTGACCGTCGTTCAGATATACGAGGTGTTGTCCTAGGATCTTTCCCTTAAGGGATTTATCCCGGACTGTCGTCAATAGCTTGTCGTGTTTCTGTAGTACGACGTTAATTAAAAATTACCAAATTACGTCTCACAGCCATGCAAGAGGTATTATGTGCTATTTATGCACAGACTTACAGAGAACTTGTGGAAAGCTTGCCTCAACGTGTTGCATCTGTAATACAAGCAAAAGGAGGGCCTACCCCTTACTAAATATAATACTAAAGCACTTTTTCTGAAAAAGTGTTTTTATGAGAATAAAATTAAAAATTATCAAAATTGTATATATCAAATTTGTTTACATCCAAATTGTTTTATTCATATTCAATTTTGTTTTATACTTTTAACTTAATTCAAATAATAATGTAGTAAAAGGTTTTTTTTAATATTTGAACACACCAATAGTATTTCAAAACTTAATGCATTTGCTAAATGTTAGTTCGAATCTTTAAATGTAAAATCGTTAGAGTGTTTCATGATCAAAATTTCATTCTTGGAACTCTAGTGAATACAGTTAATTTATAAAAAATATTAGCAACAAAATCGCTTAATACTCTCATCATACTCATTGAAAGTCAGTTATTTCATCATTGAGCTATCAATAGAAGCTAAAACGATCTCAATCTACTCACTTGTTTACCATATATTTTAAAAACAACTTTATTTTTAGACTCTTCTCTTTAGAGTTAGAGAAGCCTTTTATCTGAAATTGAAACTTAGTTTGAAATTTAATTTTAGCATAAACCGAACAAATGAAGTATTGTGATCACTAGGTTATTTCTTATATACGTTTGTTCGCATCTTAGAAATTCACAGATGGTTCATAAAGCAAATGAAGCTTCACAAATGGTAAGTAATCGCTTTCCACATCCTTTCAATGCTACACGGTTTGAAACCTCCAATAAAAACAAACTGTGATATAAATATTCACCTCTGCTCACTCCTTAATATTTTCTATAACAACAGTTGTTTTGATGTAATACCGATCAAACGAGTCAGTAAAATGAAGTAGACACTTGATGTAATATAATAAAAGGTTCTATAAAAGGAAACCTGATTAGATTATGGAAAGAGAAAATTAAATTAAACCTACATCACAAATTACACGAAATCAAAAAGAAAGCAGGAAAGTGCTCGTCAATATATACTTCCAAAAGAATGAGCATCAGGAAAAATTTGTTCTACAAGAATAAATTAATGAACTTGTAGGGGGAGGGGGGTTGACTAGACACTTTGGTATTTAAAACATATGTAAGACGAACAAACAAAATGTTAATTAAATAATCTTCTATTCAATATATTTTTAATTTTGCTTCATCAAAGACGCTGAAAATTTGATTTCTTAACGAAAACTTATATAATTAATGAATAGGGAGAATTTGAAAAACATAAAAGTGAGTTACTATTAGTTTTAATAAAGTTTAATTTTTGGAGAGTATACTCTCTGGATCTCAAAAGACTTTAAAAGTTGAAAAAATCGGTTCAATTTAATTTTTGTTCTTTTGGTAAAAGAACACTTAGTGACTTAAACATTTAGAAGTGAATAGTAAGTACACTGCTATATATTTTTTGTCTGGATGGCATAATAAAACATTGTGTATTCATTATGTAATGGAATAGGAAAGGAAGCATAGATAGTCTATTGAAGTTGTTGTTACTAGTCCTTTACTGACTAGCGGCAGCTAGACAGCATCCATGAGTCCCAATACACTCAGAAAAGTGTCTATTTAAGTTATAGTATTAAATAAATTAATTTTCATAACGCCTATTTATAAATTATCGAGGAATAATAAATTTTCAGTAATGAAAATACCTCTAATGATTATTTGTTTGGGATGAAAAACAACTAAGAAACAGTGCATGTAACTGTCTTTGATTGGTTTGCCACCTAAAGTCTGCCTCCGACGAGTTTAGATTTGGTTCACGTGGTTTTGTACGATTATATTGGTTGAACTAGGAGAGGTTTAACGCGATGAATGCATTCAAGAAATGGCGTCTTTAACATCGTTTTTAGCTTGCAGTCTATCTTGCGATATGGAGTTAATTATAGTAAGAGTTTCGAAAATAATAATGAAAATGGCGATCACTGTGAATGATTTTGAGTTTAGCAACACTTTCCTTTAAAAGATTAAACACGTTTGTACAATTGGGCTTGATCAAGTCCAACACCAGATCCGCACAGTATCCATTTTTGTTTCTATGGCTTATTGAGCAATTATCTAATAACGAAAGCTCTTAGATGAAGTCACTGTGATGTTACTCATCACTTTACATTGGAGTGTTACTTTACGGCAACCCCTGCATTTTATTCCCGCTTAGACATTGAGAGATATAATTACGTAAACTATCTGGAAACACTGAATTAAAACTGAAGCGACTGTTTTTAAACTCATCATTTGACACTCTGGTGATATACATGCTACGAGGAGGGCGTATAGTACTTGATATAGTGGTAGCACTATTTAGGCCTATCAACTCCACTCAAGCCATATCTTCCAGGTTTCCCAGAGCATTATTAAGTTGGAATGAAAAGCCTTCTAGCCGTATCCTTTGCTGTTGAATTTTAAATTTTCATAGCTCTTAACTCATGGTAAGATTCCACAAACACGTGGTAGTTTTCATGCAGCTTCATGAACAACGATCCCGGAATCAACTGGTGTCCTTCTCTCTGGTGCTTTGCTCTATTACCACTGCGCAGTGACGTATAATTTCTCACCTCTTATTTAATTTTTCACACCTCCACTATATCACAATCACTATTATTAATATCCCACTATAAACATTTATTTTTAAAATTATTTTCATCTATTAGCCTTCTGAGAGGGAAACAACACATAAAGCTGCAGTCTTCCCTGTATGACTTACAATCTAAATTTTTACTTTCTTGACCAATAAACAAAATGTTTCATATCAATAGACGCGATTGTTTAAAAACTATTCGAGTTGCTGAATAATCAATTCTACACTACCCTTAAAATTACTTGACAACCGAAGGGTCAAATAAATAAAAGATTTGTTACAAAGCATCACTGCTTTCTTCAAAAGAATTAAATTCTTAATTTGAATTATTTCGCTTTATAAGCTGTTTACGTCCATATTTAATGCACATTATGTTATAAAACTTTTGTAATAATATGTATTTAACTTAATTGTTTGCATAAGTTATAGTATAATTTATGTATGTAGTATAACTTCTGTGAATGTTAATATTTATGTACAAATCACAACTCTTTAGTATGACATTACATAAGTTTTGTATAAGACATAATTTATATACAACATAATTGTTGCATAACTTGTTAATTCAGGGGTATATTTGCATAATCTATTTCAATACTTTAAAACTTTCATGGAAAAGGTTGGAGATTAAAAGCATTGCATTCCACAAAACCGTCAACGTATATCACAACCCAGACCTCGGAAAAAAATACATTCCAAAGTGTCGTCCAACGAAAATATCAGTAACAATATGGAGATGAGTTTCGGAGGATGATACAGGCTGTTGGCTAAAGAAATTCAGAAAAATTCAACCCGGAGAACTTTCATTTCTCAGAAAGAAACTAATGCATTCAAAGCATAAAATTTTTGGACGCTATCGAGTGAAGAAGGGACGTAAAAAAGTTTTAAAAAAAAAGTACTTCACCATACCCAGACCTCGGATGAAAAAGAACTAATAATAAAACCAAGACCACCAAAATCGAACATTCGAAACTTTGAGAAGATCGAAGCTTCCGTCAGAAAGAATGATATTTGCCTTAGAAAAACATTCCACGGAATGAGATGCTTTTGAAAAGCGTCGAAACCCTATTTGGAACTTCAATGGCAAGTGGTAACCAGCGGAAAACCTGTACAAACCTGGAAATGGAAGGAACTGTGAAACCTCTTAGAAATATCGCGGTGATCTCTGTTTACCAAGCCCTCAGAAAAACGCCACGAGGACAAAACGCATCGTTATACCCATTCACACCGACAATGGAACTCTCAGGCTCCTCAGGAACAAACAGTAATGAAGGAAAAATACTTTGTGCGGACTGAGTTGGAGGATTTGTTTTCAGTTTAATGCATCTGTCGGGAAAGAAGGCTATTCAAAGCTTTATTGCTTAATGCAAACCATCTGCCCAAATGAGGGTTATTAAAGGGAAAAGCTCTCTCAAGCTTTTACATTGTTTGGTGTTACATCTGCTTCATTTATCTTATTCTTTTAGCAAATACTCATTTGTCTTTACATTTACTGAGAAGGCTTCCCGGATCGTTTTCATCAGTATGATTCGTTTTCGTTAGCGAATTTTAATACGATCCTGATATTTTCTTTGAACTTACTAGCAAGAACAGTATTTTAACCCCCCAAGTAGTTTCTACCAGACATCTCGTTCACTAATGGTGGCTTCACACCAACGGCGACAGCAACAAAAAACATGTATTTTCGATATTGCGCATGCGTATTACAAAAAAAAATTTGTTTCTCCCGGTTTTTCTCTGTTGCTGCGCTTTCAAGTCTCGGAGAAAGTTCTCAACTTTTGTCTCGGTCGCCATGTCGACAGCAAATCAGATTCCTGAGCACCTTACCTAATCCGATTTCGGTTGATGTTTTTCACCCACTGCTTTATTTCATCAACAGCCAGAAGCTTCAAAAGCAATCGTCTTTACTGTAAAAGTGTTTGAATAATTCTCTAAATGACGTTGCTAAGTAGAGGTAATATGATTCGATCAAGTTTGTTTATGCCAAGATTTCTCGTCATCAAGATATTGTCGATTTTTTCATGATTTCGAGATAAAGACTTCGTCAGTTTTCTTCTAATGACGAGATATTTCGTCCATCAAGTTCTGGTCAGTTTGCTATTGACGATATACCTCGTTCATAAATCCATCAGAAGGGTTAACAAGCTCTGGGGCACAAGTTTTGTCTAAGTCCTAAATATCGATACATAAAAGTTTTGCAAATCGTACTGTCTGAATAACAGAAGAGGGATGATTTGTTTTGCTTACATCTAAAACCATTAAATAATATTGTACAAAGTCACTATAAAAGTATAATTGATAGTTTTAATAGCTTCTGGAACTATGCTTATTACCGACCTCTATGGGTTGAACCCCATCATTTGATTATGAAACGTTTTGTTATGATACTTGGCGCCCTCGTGTCAGGTATTTGTTCATCTTGAAGGTACGACGCCTAGATTTTCAAGAACGCCCTCGGAGACCGTTGACACTCAGTATCGGATGTCCGGATATTCTTGGACTCCCTACCTCTCGATATTTTTTCCTGCTGACGTTTTCTATAATTGTTCTGGTGTTTAGTATGTATACGGGGGCTGTTCAATAAAGAATGATGATAATTTTTTTAAGGTGATTTAGAAATCAAGAAAAATAAAATTCATATTGAATGTGTAGCCGGGATAAGTGGAGAATATATAGCGTAAGTTACACGGTTATGACGTCATTGCTGAGGCCTTGGCAGCCGGCCAAGAACGCCAAGTTTTACTTTCGTCTACGGCAAAAATGAATATGACACGCGAAGTGCAATATACTGCAATGAAATTTTGTTTTCGCCTTAAAAAATTGTCAAATCTTTCACTTTTCCCGAAAATGAAGAAACACCTTCGGGAAAAGCGGTTTTCATCGTCACAGGCAGTAGTTAAACTTGCGTAGGCGATTTTCAAAGACCTGTCAAAAAATGGCTTCTAGAATGTGTTTGAAGACTGGAAAAGAGGTGGGATAAATGCATTGCGTGTAATGGAGAGTATTTTGAGAAATATCATAAAAAATTGGAGGAGTTGTACAGGAAATTATTTTTTATTAATTTATGATCATTCTTTATTGAACAGCCCTGGTACATTTGGAAATTGTGAAGCTTATGCAAAATTTTAACATTTAGAAGTTTGATATCTTAACAAATATTAAATATTTAGATTTTATTTCTATTATTATCTCTAAAGCGCAAACAGACGAAACAAATAACACCTCAAGAGTCGTGATCGCATCAAGGAGTCCGGAGCTAGACTAAATTACGTGAGTGGCACGACGCCTCAAATTTGAGGCGCACTCTTCGAGCCCTTTGACGCTCAGCATCGGATATCCGGGTCTTCTTGGATTCCCCATCTCTAGATCTTTCATCTTGATGACGTTCCTTATAAATGTTCTTGTGTTTATTATGCATATATTTGGACATTTTGAAATGTTTGCAAAATTTTTACATTTTGAAGTCAGTTATCTAAGCAAGTAATAAATATTTAGATTTTAATGTTAAATATTAATTAAAAAGCGCAAAGAGTCGAAAACAAGTGACACGTCAAAGTGTCGTGCTTACACAGAGGATGTTGGAGCTATACTAAATTAATGTGAGCGTCAATTCGCATTTTCGTGACTGAAATTTGCGCTGCTATTGCATCAACCGATGTTATCAACGGAAGATAAAAGAAGATTTATGACATTTTCAGCTTAATGTTCTTTTCAAAGCGATATAGTTCATTTATGCAGCATTTATATTTCGTAAATTATCCTAACGCTTTTTTAGGACCCGACATTTCCCGACCTAACGCTTTTTTGTGACACTCAAAAATTACGCGTTGTCTCCCGTTTTCGAAAGGTAAGACGTATTCAACACCAAAAAATGCTTTGAACGAAAAATAATGAATATAAGTTTTTTCACTACCAAATAGATTCTTGAAATTCTCACAAATTTAAAAAAAAAAAGAAAACCATTAGAAACATACCATGTGTGCCATATTAGATCAAAAGCTGTTTGATTTTGTTCTGTATAGTTTATTTATAATGTTTTATTCTCTTTATCATCTGTCCTAGATATTGATAATTTTTTATACTTCGTGGAGACAAAATAAGGCTCAATATAAAGTATTAGAATTTAAATTATGTAAAAAGTAATTTCTGCAAAAATAATTGACTTTCAGTAGTAGTAAAACAACCCAAACAATCGCAAGTGTCAATATACCTTCCAGCTGCTCCAACTAAATTATGGTTGATTTCAGTATAATTACTCAGATGTTTTAACATAAAACTTGCCTAAAATTATATTCCAAATAATGTACTAACTAAACTAAAATATGGTTTATCAATTATAGAACATTAAAATAAAATTTGTTGAATTAATTTTATGTGATACTTGTACACACACACACAAAATCATTCATAGTATGGGAATGTGGACAGACAGACAGGCAACAAACTTGCAATAGATGGATTTTGCATCAGAAGGGCCCAAAACGTATAGTAAACTTGAAATGGGTCAGAAATATTCAATGCACAAACACTCCATTTTAATATACGTAGATTGTTCAATTTGAGATTTTTCAATGGAGGCAAGGAACTCAATTCGAATTCACATTTTGTTATGGAAGTTCAGTTTTCAGAATAATTTATTCTTACCAAATAAATTTTTGATAATTTTTAAAGCGTCTCAATTCTTTTGATAGTTTATTTGAACCTTCCTGGTAATTTACCAAAACGTTTTCCTGTCCCTCTAGAGGTAATAAGGAAGGCTTGTCTCGATGATGTATCTCGTCAATGATGAACTTGACAAGGTTTTGACGGACGAAGTTTCTCGTCAAATCCTCTCGGAGTGTTGAAGACCTAAGAAGGTAAAATAAGGTAAAGGTAAAAGAAGATATACATAGATTTGTTATGAATATTTTTCTCAATGATAGATCGAAATATTTTCAATGAGAAACACTGCAAGGTTTTTTTTTTTAATTAACCTCTTTTAAATTTGTATACTTTTGAATATTTAGTTATTTAAACACCTTTGAAACTTAAAAATGTTTTAAATATTCATGATTTTGTTCTCAAAACTACTAAATGCAACATGTTAAAAGTAATAGAACGTGATTCTACTGCAAAGAGTTCTGAGAGATACAGTTTGACATACACTACTGTTTGAAAAAATTGCAAGACTATAAAGAATCCTTAGAAATAAATGAAATTTATTCCAAGTATTACTTATAATGTTTTAAATAAATGATCAAATTTACAGAGCAATAAAACAAAAATAATGCCGTCTAATAAAATCTTGTACAGCCGCCGCGCTCAGCGATGAGAGCATGTACACGTCGTGAAATCGAATCATACAGATTCTGAAAGTCATGCTAAGGAATGGATTTCCAGATAGCCTTTATCTGACGTCAAAGTATTCTCTGCCAGACGAACGAGTCCACTACCGATGTGTTCAATGGGCGACATATCCGGGAAACGTGCTAGCCATGTTAGGATCCTAACCTCTCGTGCACTGAAGAAGGCTTGTACATTCCGAGCAACATGTGGACGGGTATTGTCTTGCTGAACTCCGGGAATGCGTTGCAGGAGGGGTAGGATCTCGAGTTCCACAACTTCCCTGATATAACGCCCGCTGTTCGGGGCTCCATAATTTGGAGTAGGCGAAATCGAGCATGATATCCAATAGCACCCAGACCTTAACGCTAGGCGTTTATCCAGTATGACACTCCGGGAGACGGCATTCACCTTTGTAGCGTCTGACGAATACGCGTCCGTCGTTGTTGTCCAGATTGTAACAGAACTCATCTGATAAGACGACTTGTTGTCTATCGCCACGCCATTGGATGTGTTGGTGAACCCATTGTAAGCAGAGGCGTTGGTGGTTCAACATCAAGGGAATCGTGAACAGAGGAATTCTTGCACGTAGCCCATGGCGCAGCAGATGTCAATGACCGTGGGGGCAGACATACACGCATTTAGACGTATTCCAATGTTTTTACAACGCACGAGAGAACCCTGTACGGTCCTTCACCGCCATGCGGATGAGGTGCCTGTCATTCCGTGGTGACGTTATATGGCGTGACCTAATGCTGGAGTTTCGACTTTTCAGGTTCTCCAGGTCCATACCTTCCACACACGCATCACTTTTGTGGCATTACGCCCCGTGCGAGTGGAGATTTCACAATACCAAAATCCATCCTCATACGGCCCCGTTTGAACTCCGTTAGTACCTCGTATTGCATACGGCGAGGCATATGGACTTCTAATTAGTCATTTACAGCAGTCAAACGACGATAAACATATTCAACGCACCCTTGCAATGCTTTTTACACACGGCTCACTTTGAGGTTGTTTCTCGGACCTCACATTCATGATTGCTTTGTAATTCTAATCATTTGCATACCCAAACCTGTTTTTCATTTCCTGTAATGTTTAATTTACATGATTCCTTCATGGCGTTGCAATTTTCACTAACAGTAGTGTATTTAATGTAAAGAAATAGATTTAAATTTGCGAAGACAATTTTATAACTACCATTAAAACAACTATACATCACTAACATTTTAATATCTGACTCGAAGTTTGATAATTTTGGGAACAAAGTAATTATTAACTGAACTTATATGTTAAAACCAAACCCAAAGTTTTCTTGAGCTGTTTAAAAACTACAGTAGTTAATCACTTAAAATGTTAATGTAGTGATAGATAATTTCTGAGCATGACATCAAGATTGATGGTGTTTCAAAGCTTTTTTTAAAGAAAGTAACACTGTTGTTGAATTCGTGATTTTAGACTACCAGTCAACAGACAAATGGTGTAAGATAAAATACTAAGAATATCAACCATCGACTAGATTTCAAATTGAGTGTAACAAAATTTCTTTGTAAATTTCATTTTTAACAACTGATGAAAGGATTGCTGTGACAGTTGTGATTTGATAGAAGTTAATTCACTTCTTTCATATTCTCTCATTGGCTTCAGCAGATGTTTTCACCCAATATTCTGCCAGAATAACAAAATAATTGTCTTTAAAAATATTTGGACACTAAGAACAGTTGAATTTATTCTATTCTTAATTTTGAAATCAAATTATAAACACTTCGTTGTGCTATAACTATTATTTTGCTGTAATCGAGTGAACTTCAGAGTTTATTATTTCTACATCAGTGAAGACTGTTTTTTAAGGAAACTGTAGCTAAGTCGATACCCTAAACTCCTTGAAAAGAAAAACGAAATATACGAGAGAACTATATCTAGACACATCTAATGTTAGAAAGATATTCACAGGCACGCAGAACCTCAAATATTTTTAGCTGTTATGTGTGCTGACATCCCTTGAGATTAAACACAAGTTGAATATGAAAGTATTCTTTTTCCCATCCACTAAGCCTAATATGGTTTCTGTCGGGCAGATAGCTCAAAAGTAATGTGTTAGTTTAGATTTACTATTCAAACTATGAAACTCAAGCTTATTAAATATGACTTACAACTACTATAATGTAAACTTTACTGATTTGTGTAGTCATCTAAACTGTAATAAATTATGTGTGTGTGTTCACAACAATGGAATTAGTTAACCTTTTAAATACAATCAAAAGAAATAATAGAAAAAACGTATTTTCCAACCCATTTTAATATACTTGTAATCTTGATGGCGCTCTAGAAGCGATACGTATCGTATTTAGTAAGAACACTTGAATTTTCTACCGTTCAGGGAATACTTATTTCTGTAATCGCCATCAAGCCAGTTTTTAAATTACACACAAAATCATTAAAAAAACTTTATTCAATTATATAAAAGTACGATTCAGTAGTAGTTAAGATGAATGATGATTCAACATATTAAGTTACTGTTTAAAGAGTAATACGAAGCATAATCATTGCTATTGAAACTTAACCTTACAGTGCATAGTGTAGCCATTTGGCTACACATATTCTTTCTCAAATACCAGCTCCAATTAATGTTTCCAAACAGCAACACTATGTAGCAAATATGATAAAGATTTCGATTCGTGTCATTAGCTCTTAAAATTGCGAATAGATGGCGGAGGAAGTTCTATTTTGAGAAATGTGTCTGTTGCTTCCGAAATATAAGTTAGAAGCAGAAAACGTCATACTAAAATAATAAAATGTATCAAAATGATAATTTTTTTCATGTTGAAAAAAAATTGGTACTAAAAGACCAATTGTTTTTTTATATTTTTGGTAACATTGGTTTTATTTGATTTCATAGTTAATTGACACAGTAGGCTAAGGTGATCAATAGCCGTTTGGCAACACCATGCAGGTGCAAACAAAAACAAACAATGTGTTTTTTCAATTTCCATTCGACGTATTCATAGCTGAAAGTTATAATATGGTTGAATTTGCGATTTGGTAGGTTTTTAAATTGCCTAATTTCTATTTATTATAATGTTATAGCAGACCTAAACGACGGATACAGTTTATTTTACTGAAGTAGATGGAAAAAAGAGAATATTCACAGATGTATTTTGGAATGCTTTGTCAAGTGGTAGTGAAGAATATGATGATAGCGATTTTGGATGTTTAATAGACCCTAATATACTTTTTAAAAACTTTGATAACATTGATTGCTCTGATGATGAACTATCTTGTGTATCTTTTGATAAAAATTTGAAAATTGAACTGGCTTCAAATGAACAGTTGTCATCTACTTCTTCAGCTGATAGTGCGTCAACTGGAAGTGAGCAAAAATATTTCATTATCAAAGAATATGGTTCTAAAGTTGAAAAAAGGAAAAGACTGAAGCTTCTATGGAAACGCAAAGTGAC
Organism: Metellina segmentata; assembly: GCA_947359465.1. Classification (NCBI taxonomy): domain Eukaryota; kingdom Metazoa; phylum Arthropoda; class Arachnida; order Araneae; family Tetragnathidae; genus Metellina; species Metellina segmentata. Next base: position 101,886,853 of record OX375873.1, on the reverse strand, counting down.
TACTGTTAATGAACCATCTATTATTTTTTTAGGAAACTGTTCTCTTCCTCAAAATATTTTAAATTTGAAATCACCTTATGAATTATTTTCATATTTTTTCCACACGAATTAATTGATTCCATAGCTAGTCAAAGTGTTTTGCATAGTGTGCAAAAGGATCCTGTAAAACCTGCTAACATATCATCTTCAGATATCAGAAATATTTGGGAATTTATGTCATGAGTAAAGTTGCAAGTCTAAAAAATATTAGAATGTATTGGCATGTTGTTGTGGGAATACCACTTGTTCAAAACACAATGACACTTAATTGCTTTGAAAATATTCGAAAGTATCTTCATTTCAACGACCATAGTGCACTTGAACTTTATGCACTTTTAAAATAGATTTCAAAAAGTGCATGTTTTCCTCATTAATTTCTATGTAAAACTGCATTTTCTGATGTGCCTATCTATAAAAAAAATTTAACCAATTATTTGGTATATAAAACTATTGAAATAAACTGTTTCTATTTATGTAATAATAAAAATTGTCTGTACTTATTCTAACTTCAAAGCTATTTTTCATTCTAACCTACCAATTTAAATTATATTTAAAAGATTATGTAGTCACTATATACTTAAATCTCATATTCTATCTTAATGTTTTTACCATAGCTCATCGTACTATATAAGTATAAAAGATCATAATAAGTTAAAAAATATCTATATATACATTGAAATTGTTAAAAAATAGGCACAAACAAAATGTCAGTTGAAGTGTGTTGCTGCATGATGTATCCAATTGGTACAGTTTAGTTTTTGTCAAAAAATGTAGTAAAACATAGAGTTTATTTTTTTAATAGTTTTTTTATTAACTTACGCTGTTATAGAAATCAAATATATTTTTCAGATGAAATTAAAAAATCATGCATTATAGGGTTAATAAATTACGTTTAAAACGTAATCACTTTGCTACTATTTAATGAAGATGTGCATAGCAGAATGCAAACAGAAAGTATTTATCAGTTTTATACATTTTTTTCTAAAGCTGGAATGTATATTGTTAATTTTGTGTCAATCATATTTTGTTATTTTTGTGTCAATCATATTTGGCTGTAGGGATTACTCTTTACTAATCTCTTTAATGTTTCTAAGTATCTAATAGCAATATTTAGTAAAGATCCAGAAAAAGCAAAATGAATGAAATATCAATGGCAGTAATCGTGGTTTTTGACCTGTATATGTGTAAATCTAATAAATGTGTGTAGCATGTTATTTAAATTTACTGAAGTGAAAATTTTTATTTGTAATTTCTATTACTTATCAATGTTTTTTTTTTAATATTAAAAAAATCTTAACATATTTTTTTTTGTACAAGAATTGTAGAATTTAGTCGATGGGAGTTATAAAATTATAGGCAATTGAGTAATTAGTATATACAACCATTGCTTTCAATTTCAAATAAATTCATATCATTTTTCAGTAGGTTTTCCACGATAAAGATGAATCCCTATCTGCTTAATTTCACCTAGCAAATTAAAAGTATTTCTAGCATGCTAAACTACTAAATTATACAGATATTCTGTTTGCAATTAAATATAGTTTTAAAAATATCTGAAATTTTACATTAACCATCGTTGTTCTTTCTCAACCAAACACCTCGCCATTAGAGGAAAACAGACCAGATTTCCATGGTCAAGATATGTCGTCATTGTCAAAATTGGTCAGATCTTGATGGACTAGATAGCTCATCGAAACCACTTGGAGGGTTAAAAAAGTTTCTCGCATTTCCGGAATTCATATTTTAGAATAGAATTTCTTCCAAATGTAAGAAACCTGCTCGATTCCAAGTATAATTGACTGCTCGATTACAAATCAGAATTCCTTAATGTAGAATTTTGATTTCTTACGATATCTTGTCCTCTTTACACCCTCCTCACTTTTTGTTACTACCTTAGAACATTCTCCTTTATCGTCTGATTTTTCGAATGTTTTTTCCCGCCTACGAAGACGATGTCCCGTCCATTGTCATCGAGCGATGTCGTTCCCTTCTGTACTTTACAAGTGCGGGAGTCGGAAGAAACAAATCTATTCTCTTTTCTGTTCGTTCTTTCTTTTTCAGACGTTCGAAGATTCGCTGACGGAAAGATTTTTCGCTCCGTCATTAATGATGGGGTGTTAAGGAGAACGATGGAGTGGATTCAGCATCGTAAAGCGTGGGTATTCTTTTTTTCGTCTGGTGTTTGGGGCCTTGAATGAATTTCTTCTGATTCTTATCTGCGAGGAAAGACATTCGCCAGTGTTGGGGTGAAGTGACAGTTATTTGTTTAAGAGGCGGTCTATTTTCTTTTATTCAAAGTTGAAATCGATCATTATTGATTATTATCACGCAGATAGAAACTATATCGTGCCTTAATGACTAGTACTAATTGTGAACACTTTATTTTAAAGGCTTTAAGGCTTCCCTCAACAAACAGATAAACGAAATATTTAAGGTATTTAAATGAAGACAGACGATTTAGCCTAGTTTTATTTTATTTGTGGCAGTAGTACGTGATACAAAGATCATTCATTGGTATGCACGAACATACAGCACAATCAACAAAGTAGAGATAGTACATAAAATACATAAGAAAGAGCTTATTATTCAATAACAAATGAAAAAAATTATAATTTATAAAGCAAAGGCAAACTGGATTTCTAAAAGATCAACTTGTTTTTTTATGAAAATTTTATTTTCGAGTTTAGTTTTCTTAGCTTGGATCAGACCGCCTGGTTCGAATAGATCCGACATAATTCAGAGGATTTATCCATGGTATTGTAGGCCACTGTAGCCTGATTGGATGTGTAGCGGATGAGCAACCGGAGGTTATAAGTTCGAATCCAACCAAAGATCCACGTGTACATAGGGGTGCTTCAAGTTAAATCTAGCGTGGTTTTAGATGTCCTAAAGTTAGGGTGGTGTAGTAAGTTTGGAGAGGGAGATGACAGCTGATGTGCGATCTCGTCATCTGACCGTGGTTCAAACCCACGTGGTGGTGTTCCGGACCGTCGCCAATAGCCCGTTTTGTGCCTTCAATACGACGTTAATTACAATTCCAAAAAAAACCTCCAGCTGTGATAAATTTAGCGCTAAGCATGGTGCAACAGGAATTCTACCTCATTACAACCGTAGGAGGTAGAAGTCTGTGTTTGCCTATTGCCTACTAACTTTAGCTCGGCATGGCGGAATGGATCTTCTTACTTGTAGATGAAGTGAGTGACTGGCTGTTAAAAAAATCAACTGTGCAGACTATCTGAATGGCTTGGTTTAAATTGATTTTATTGATTCTCAGATGTAAACAGACGCTACAAAATAAGGTAGGTAGGTTGCTAGTTAATTAACATCGCACCGGTGTAACGCATCGAGATATTGGCTACTGTCCGGAATCGATCCATAAGGGAAAGATCCAAGGACAATGCTTCGTAATTTTTAACCACGGCAAGATTTATATGAAGAGAACACCTGAGCTGATCACTCCACTCACCAAACATCAGCGCCCCGACTACGTGAGGACATTTGAGGACACGATAGTTTTAACGTGCACCAGCCCAAGTGTACACAACGTTCTTTTTCTGGATCTAGTTTTGACCTCGCAACCACCCGGTCGTTAATCTGTTGCTCTCCCAGCAGGGCCTACCCCAGCCTTAAATTATTTGGTCTAAAATATTTTTATCAATTTTACATTTTTTTAAATATGTCTATGGTTTGTTCGTATTTTTGAGCAGGGTAATAGTAAAGGGAAGCAACCAGTTTTTATAGAAGTAAGCTTGAAATGGGGGTTGATCTGTTTTTAAAAGACGAATCTTTTAAAAACAGCATCTTAAAATCTACTAATTATTTGGTAACTAGTTATTTTTATTGGAACAGCTAATTATTACTTTGCTGATATAATACTGTTGTGATAAATAGAAAATTTTTCACATTTTCAGCATTTTAAATTCGGATTTCAATACATAGACACTTTTTTTTATTGCAAATTTATTTTGTAATTTTCAGAATCCTATGAAAATAATTTAAATGCAAGTATTATTCCAAATTAAACATTGTAATTTGCGTTAAGCAATGTCTTTTTGTCTTTAGAGCATTGGTGACCATTTGTGATTTTCTACCATTCTATCCAAATATTTTATCATGACTATCAGGTATTGTTATAATTCTATAAGGACCTAAAGAATATTATTTACGTCTTTCTCTGCTGGTTTTGGTGCTATAGAATGGAAATATGTACTCGGACTTTTAAATCTAAAACTGTAAAACATTATTTCCAATGACATTTAGAATGATTACAATAGTTGATATGGGTTGATATTATCATTACATTTCGTTACGGTTTTCGACAAAAATTGAAAAAAAAATTTTTTTACAAAAAATTATATTTAATCAACATAAGTAGATGTTGTTCTATTTATTCCATGATCCCTCTCTCTCCCAAAATTGATCAGATCTTAAGGTACAAGAAATCATTAATACCACGACTAAGCCACGAATTTGCATTTTTGGCGATTTTTACCTAACTGCATAGCCCTTTGTGTTGCTCTAGTACGACGTTAACTAAAAAATTAACAAATTACCAAATTATTTTACCTAACTGCATTTTTAAGTCACCATTTTATGTTTTATACTATAAGAAGGCAACAAATAATCTTGTTTCTGAGTGGAAATACCGATTTTCATAAGAAAACAATCTGAGTCTTAGCTTAATTTTTCCGGAAGCATCAAAACTTTAAAACGCGTTTGTGTAGAAACGTAAATTTTGTAGATACGTGTCTTGTGCGTGGTGGAAACGATATCTTCTCAAAACCATTTAGAGGACTGATTTTTAGATATTTTTTTAAAAATTACTACCTGGAAAGGACAAAATTTGAAATGATATTAAAATTTCCTCAGTAAAATGACGTGCAACAGTCAAATCCCTAAATACCACAATCGGTTGGTAACAATGGTGCTATACAAGGTCTATGGAAACAGAAAGGAAATCTGGCATCTCGACCAAACTCATGATCGGGCGAAGGGAAGTAGCAAGGAAGTGGACATTTCCTTGGCCAGAGAAGGGATTACGAGGCGACGTTCGCAGTCGCTCTGAAATAGCATCACTCCCTTGGATGAGCAAATAGTTAGGGGCTTAATTGGATGAAGTGGATGGAAACACTGCTTAAGGGCTTAGCCATCGCAAGCGGTAATGAACTGTGAGACCCATAAAAGGGTTAAACCTCCCTCAATGCCGAAGACACGGTTTGAAAACGAACCAGAGGAGGCTAAAAATTGCCTCTGATGTGATTATTGAGGGGAACTCCTCAGAAGAAACCCTCAACGCTGGGGTATTGGGGAGATAATATTTGTATTAAATTTCTACGGGGACATTTTCTAAATATGTTGGTTGATTTTTTGGTGCATGGACCAGATCTGGTCAAGCTGAATTGCTTATAATTCTTGAAGGCCTTGCTGCTAACTGAGTTAAAGTCAGTATATACTTCGATAATCATACATTCATTCGTGTTGTATAAACAAGTATTTCTTAAAATTTTTATTGAACACTTAAGGTGTATGTACGCACTATAAATCGAACAGTAAGATCTTCTAAATCGAACAGATCTTGTAGAATGTAGTAAGAACAGATCTTGTAAATCGAACAGAAAGTCTAAATTTTTTTATTGCTTCAAAATATTCTTCATTTTTTAAGCTTTCAAACGATTCCAAGATCTTGCAAATATCCGAAATAGTTTTCTAGTTACAAGGTTTTTCGTTACGTACTGTCACCATGAACGGGCATCTTTCTAAAACTTTAAAATCAATTTCTGTAGAAACAATTTTTTGCAGATGATGCTTTGTTCAAACAGTGATAACTCTACAATAAATTTATGTATTATAATTATTTTTGTACCATTATAAACTATATAATACAGTAAATGGTTTGACCCTCAATCAGAATTATTAGTTAAGAAATAAATTTTTAATGGATTTTTAAATTCTAAATTTCCAGAAAAAAATCTTGATTTTTTATATATCCTTGGCGAAAAATGTTGTAACAGAAAACTTTTCTCTCTAGCAACTTCATTGAGAGTCAAAACATGATGAATTATATTGGAAATAATTTTCAACTTGTATTGTCTTTCTAGACAAATTAGAATTTGAGATATCACTGTTAAAAAATATGCTAAAAAGTTCATTATTTCGTAATTAGTTAGTTAATAATTAGTTTAATATGATGTTTTCTGACTAAAATGGATTTAAGCATAAACCAATGACCTACTGTGAAAAAACTGGATTTTTTAATTTAAAATTAAAAAACAAAACTTCTATTGTGTATGTACGCCTTAATGCTAAGAAATAAAAGTGAGAATTTTCGAAATAAATTTCATTGCGAAAAAAAGTTTAAATGTCGGTTGGGTTTTTGTACGTCAGAATGGTCGCATTTGACTAAGTGGTGCCAAACATAAGACTGACAACCAACCAAAATGAATATGACTGAGGATGATTGAAACGAATACGATTGACGAGTTGTAATTTGAAGTATTACTCAATATTTGTTAGTGTTCAATAAAAATTACTTTACAATATTTATCCTATAAGGTAGTAGCAAGGTGAAAAGTCTAGTTTCTAGATGGCAATTAGTCTACTTTCTAGATGCCAATGAGTCTAGTTTCTAGATGCCAATGAGTCTAGTTTCTAGATGCCAATTAGTCTAGTTTCTAGATACCAATTATTCTAGTTTCTGAATTTACCAATTTACAATTCGAGAAAAAGTACGAAGTATTGGGATATGAAGAAGAGTGTTGCCTATCACATGGCAGTTTCATGTACCACGTAAAAGCTAGAAAGAATAAAAATAGACATATAACTTACGAATGTGACGATCGTGGACATAGAAGGGAAATACTAGTTTTCACAAAATGATTTTTCTGCTTTTTGAAACTAAATCTGATATTTTTTAGACTAGTAACGCCAATTATGTTATTTTTCTTGAAGTTTAAAATTCTTTTTTCAGAAATATATTTAGTGAGTTTAGATTACGGCGTAGAATTTTCCTACCTTCGTTTTCTCAGAACTATGTTATTTTGATATAGTTTATATAAATCTTTTACTCAACCTTACATTAAAAGGTAAGAGGCACATATTCCACGTTATTTTACTCTTATAAATTGACCTTAATTGCAATGGCACCAAAGCTGAGAAATTAGCACTAAATTCGTAATAAATTCATCCGATAATTTAAACTGAGCAGTAAACTGCATATCTTCCATATTAGAGTGAACAAAAGTGATTAAATATGACTTTTAATGGGTTCAAATGAGTCAAGTATATCAATAAAATTTTAAAAATAATAATATAATATATACATCAAACTAATATCAAAACTAAAAATGAATTTAAGAATCTAAATTACAATTACTTCATCACCGCATGATTTCTTTTCATCCTGAATGTTTGTGAGAAAGATAATTATTCAAATTAAGATTCTGAGAAGTAGCCATTTTGATTTAACTTGACTGAAAAGGAAGATATAAATTATAAAATAAATGTAATGAGAATGGCAAAAGCCTTTTCAAATTTCTTAAATAATAGTTTATGCAAATGATATTAAATACAGATGCATTGCATTTAGTAATTACACTTTCCTATGCATAAAATGTCTTCAATCCTTTTTGTGTTCTGTTTTTTAGATCACAAAATAATACTATTGTTTTATTTACTTCATTACAATTTAGTACATTAAAACGAATGCGATTTCAAACAATGACAAATCACTTTCAAATAATTAACCTAACTATTTTTAAATGAATTACTCTTTTGAAGTAATGCTAAAACGTGTCTTCAGGATGACTAATTAACTTTATTGAATTGCTCGTTAAATACTCAAAATGCATAAGGTTTATTAAAGCAAGTATTAAAATGAAATTTAGTATTTACGTTTGTCGGAATTAAGTTATCTACATAACTGTATTTATTATGTATTAAACATATACTTTATTATTCCTTAAGTAAAAGGTATATATGAAGTATATAAAATTGCCAAATTTTAAATAGATATAGAATGATTTATTACAAAGTGCAAGACACAATTGGTTTGGGTTTTATGGCGCAGGGCTACAATTAGCCAAGCGACGCCAAATACAAGACAGTTAGTGGAAAGTAATACACATGAAAGGAGGAACGAACGTAGGTTGTTAATTAACGTTGCACTAGTGCAACGCAGTGGGTTATTGTCTATGGTCTGAGATCAATCCCGAAGAGTTACTACTATCCTCCAGTTACTAATAGGTTTCTCTTCCAGCTGGGCTGGAATCATATCAACTGGGAAAAGATCGCTTGGGAAATAGTTTGTTTTTAAATGCTTTTATTTAATACCTGAGATTAGGTTATTAATGAGTTAGTATATTTGCGCTTTTGAAAAAAAGCCGATAGCTATTCTGATAATAGTTTAAAATAATAGTTTCAACAAGCAAAATTACGTTTCTTTACATAATGAGAACATTCCATTCATAATATCACAGTGACAGTACGATGAAGTATAGAGACTGCAATAAATCGGTTCCCATCAAGATTAAATATCAAGAAAATTGTAGCAATGAAGATTAATACGGTATATCTAATATACTCGTGTAAAAATAAAATGCTGCACGTAAAGGCTGTAAATTAATTCATGAAGGAACACATTTTTATGCGAAGGCTTTTTAAATTGTGTTATTTGAACTGTCGATATTAGTTTCGTTAAATTGTTTGAATTGTACGTATTTAAGTATTAAATGCAATTTTCTTGACAGATATTATTAAATGCGATCAAAAAGAATGTTTTTACATCATAATAAATTGTATATTTTGGTTCATAGATTTACGCAATAAAACTAGTCAGAAGAAGGAATTCTATTTTTGGAATAAGTAATTATTTGGGTTTTTTCTGTTTAAAAGTATTTTCTTGTGTCTTAAGGATATTCCCCTGTTTAATTAAGATTCACGATACTTCAGAATTTTTTTAAGCTTCTTCCCTGCTCTTACTTTGTATGACAAATCGAAGCTCAATTCACACTATTATATCGGTAATTAAATTTTTTTCTGATGAAACTGATAAGCTCTGTACATACGATTCAAACAGTTTTTTAAACCTTTTATTTCTTTTACATTTAATATCATTATAATAGCTCCCAAGGCGATAAATACTAAAACCTTTTATAAGTAGACCTAGCTGGTCAAATTAGAACCGAACCTTTGTGATTTCTAAGGAAATATGACCATTCAGTTTGTAAAAATTTATTTTTTAAACTATATACACTCTAAAACAAAATTAATAGACACGCCAAGAAGGATTTGTCCAATTGCGATGAAAATGGGTGGATGTGAAGAACATACATAGAAAAACAAACGATTAAATATTTCAGAACAATTGAATGATTTATTTCAGATTCGGACCGTTACAAAGGGAGGAAGTCAATGAGGTGTTGGACCACCTCTGGCCTGGATGCAAGCTGTCACCCGGCGTGGCATAGACTGAAAAAGTTCCCGGATGGTGTTCTGCGGAAATTATTGCCAAAATGTCTCCCTCCAACTGTCGGATTAAATGGTCAACATTCCAAGATGGTTGCAATCGCCTTCCCATAATGTCACAAATGTGCTCTGTGGGAGAGAGATCAGAAGACCTAGCTGGCAAAGGAAGTGTTGGGAAAGCTTGAATACAATTCATAGCAACAACTGTAGTGTACGGCCGGGTATTGTCTTGTTGAAAAGTAAGTCCGGGGTGTCGCAAAAGGAACGGTAACATAACCGGTCGTAGAATGTGGTCTAGGTACCGCTGTGCCCAAACAAAAATATAAAAGAAAGCAACCAGGAATTTTTAAACAGCTACAAAATTTACTTTTACGACAGTTGTCTTATGGCAAGCTATTCTTTTTACATGAATTTGAAAATTTTTTAGTTATAATTCCAAGGTTTTTGAATAAGTTCCTATTTTTATTTATTGAGTTTTGCTAGGAACATTATACTGAGTTCAGTTTTCCTCGTGAAACCGAAGGTCTTTTATGGAAAATAAATGTATGTAATACACATGGGCAAAAACAAAACAGGCTATTTTAACACTCTGTTATATGATTTCTTAGCTGATGTAGATATGATGTAGAGTTACCTTTACATGACTAAAAAGCCACATCTTTTGATTGAAACAGACCTCCGTGAAACTGTTTTGGTCCCGAAATAAAAAGCACTTACTAACCACACAGAGGAATCCGCAAGCTATATAATAGAATTATGTATATATAACCCTACAGAATATAACGCACGTGTCTCATCACTAAACTACGTTAATTTCAAAACAGAAAATCAGCGTATGGATCATAAAAAGTGTTGTAGATTGACTCGTATTCTATTGTACTGACTAAAAAGCCACATCTTTAGATTGAAACAGACCTCCGTGAAACTGTTTTGGTCCCGAAATAAAAAGCACTTATTAACCACACAGAGGAATCCGCAAGCTATATAATAGAATTATGTATATATAACCCTAAAGAATATAACGCAAAAGTGTCTCATCACTAAACTACGTTAATTTCAAAACAGAAAATCAGCGTATGGATCATAAAAAGTGTTGTAGATTGACTCGTATTCTATTGTACTATGCGTATATGTAATTTTACTATAGACCTAGCGGAGAATACTTCTGTAACATCTGGGTTAGTTTTTAAGAAATTGGATTTGTAGTTGTGTGGGAAGAGGTTAATATTTAATACTGTGCAGTGAATTTTTTTTCCGCTTTGGTGATAGAGGGATACAGGGCTCTGAATAAGTCGCGGTAACCACGGCAAACGCCTTCACTTTAAGATTTTGAGGCCGATCGAGCAGTTAAGAAATGGTTTCGTACATGTGATCATAGACCTTGCTTTTAGATAGTTATGAAACCTATGCAATTTTTTCTAGCCTAATAATTGACTGATGCCTTCGTCAACTTGATAATAAGGAAATACACGTGCGTCTACAATATATTAGTAGAATGTTTCTTTTTTTAGCTCAGATGTATTTTAGGGTTTCATATGAAATTGCAGAAAGCTTACAAGAAACGTGAAGTATTTTCTTCTTCTCATTGCATTATTCATTCAGTTGTTTTTAAGTTCAGTGAAAAATTTACAACTGTAATTTACCATTATTACGAAAATTTTAGGTTTTTAAATGGGCTGAATAGTTTTTCCTGACAGCTTATAAAAGCTTACAGCAATATTTGCTGCCAGCTTTAAAATCTTATTTCGAGCCTTAGAGTGAAGTATTCCTACATGTAACGCTACTTGGTATAAACAGCCTATGACGATTGTTGTACAAGTTGCCAAGAATGCCACGCATCAATCTTATACAATGCCATTCCTGCACACAAAAGTAACCAGTTCAGAGTTATTGGAAGCTGAAGAAATACAAACTTAAAAATTTCTTTCCAATTCATAAAAATTCTTGTTGTTTATGACACACGTTTATTTTTCATTTGATCGAAATTTGTATAGTTCAACTGTCATTTTCAGAAATGTTAATCGATCTGTTTCCAGAAAAATGTATTAATTTTCTCTGTATTGATGTTAGAGTTTTCTTTTCTGTTAGTTTTAATCTAATTTTATCAATGCAACCGCGAAATCTATATTCAAATCTACTATTCTTTATTTCAATATAAGGTTTATAAATGCCGGTCTATTGTCCTCTTGGGACTTTGGCACAAGATACCAAACTGACACCTTTTTGTGAGGGAGCATCCAGTCTTCAAGCCGCTGAGACATCAACAACATCCATGCGCTTACAGAGTGAGATTCGAACCTGGCACCTACAAAATGGCAGACTAACGCTACTAATGCTATGCCTGGTAATATATGAATAGTAAGTAGTTGGTTTATTTTTATTATGCTGAGCGTTCAATTGCTCTTTGTTCAAAGCATCCCACCAATAAAAAAAAATGAATGTTTAGTCTGATAGGTTGTATTGCAGTGAAATATATTAACTACAACCTTCATTTAACCAGAACAAATTATATAACCCTACAAGTGGTTTCAACGAGATGTCTCGTGCATTTGATCTTACCAATTTTGTAATGCCGAGGTATCTCCTCATCAAGATCTGACCAATTTTGCTAATCGCAATATATAATATCAAACCTGGTCAGTTTTGTTAATGATATCTTGCCGAGAGTACCACCAGGAGGGTTAAAAAACTCTGTGTTTCCAAAGCAAAATCTAACACTAAAAATCGACAGAACACCACATTCATGCAATTGGATACTTTGTTCCGTATTCCTCCAAGTGTATTTGACAAGATATTTCGTCCATCAAGAATTTACCAATTTTATAATCAAGATATTGCCAAATTTTTTATGATCACGATATAAAGATCTCGTCATCTCTCTTCTAATGACGAGATATATCGTCCATCAAGAGCTAATCAGTTTTACTAATGAAGAGATACCTCGTCGAGGCAATCACCAGGAGAAATCCTACTCCAGGAACTTATGGAATCAATTCATGTCAGTGAATACTTCGTTCATCAACCCTCCAAATAGTTTCAATTAGATTCATCGTCCATCAGGATCTGGTGAATTTTGCTTATGACGTGACACTTCGTCAAGACATATAAGGAAGGCTAAAACTGATCCCAATCACAAATCTTACACTAATAAGTAAAAGAATCGACACTCAATAATTGAATACTTTGTTCCTGAAACCATAGACTACTAAAACAACTATTTGAGTGCAAGGAATCTCGCTTTCTGAAGTATCGGTGCACCCCGTACTTTCCTCCCTGTAATTCCGTTAATAATATCGACCCCTCCGTCAACTGAGTCAAGGCAGGTCGTCTCGGAAAACAAGAAGCCAAGAAGACAAGAAGCGCGTCAAGACATATAAGGAAGGCTAAAACTGATCCCTATCCCAAATCTTGCACTAATAAGTAACAGAATCGACACTCAATAATTGAATACTTTGTTCCTGAAACCATAGACTACTAAAACAACTATTTGAGTGCAAGAAATCTCGCTTTCTGAAGTATCGGTGCACACCGTACTTTCCTCACTGTAATTCCGTTAATAATATCGACCCCTCCCTCAACTGAGTCAAGGCAGGTCGTCTCGGAAGAGAAGAAGCGCGTCCAGACATATAAGGAAGGCTAAAACTGATCCCTATCCCAAATCTTGCACTAATAAGTAACAGAATCGACACTCAATAATTGAATACTTTGTTCCTGAAACCATAGACTACGAAAACAACTATTTGAGTGCAAGGAATCTCGCTTTCTGAAGTATCGGTGCACACCGTACTTTCCTCCCTGCAATTCTGTTAATAATATCGACCCCTCCCTCAACTGAGTCAAGGCAGGTCGTCTCGGAAGACAAGAAGCCTGCGTAATAAAGCCATAAAAAGAGTTAGCCCGCGCCATAAACCAGCCTCATTGTTATACAGAGAAAAAGGAAAAGTGGCCAGCAAATACAATTATCCTCACTGGTGTGGTCTGGCGCAAAAAAATGTTTAATATGACAGGTCTCAATTACCGTTTCTTTTCTGTGTTTTTTACCCTAGCCTTTACCCCTTTCTCATCAGTGGCAGGAAATGAAACGGTAAGTGGATATTGCCGCATGGACAGAGGCGTTTTTTGCGCCGCCAATATATTTTCATTTCACTGCCTGTAGGTGGGATTTTTTTAACTATGTGGGAAATTTTTTCAGCGCTCCAGGAAATGAACAGGGAATGTGTTGTTTCCAGCTCTTTGTCTTTTTTTTCCGCTGCTGCCTTATTTCGTAATAATCGAAATTTCATTGCCTTGGTTGATTAATTATGGGTTGAGTGGGTGAAATTGGAATGCATTTCCCACGGAAATGTAATTCATTTTCGTACTTTATGAGTGGTGGGTTCTCTCCAACTAGTGATGTCTTAGGTTCGTTTGTTTTTTCATTCCAATCATTGTAATTAAGTAGTGTGTGAAAAAATGGCTGGAACACAAAATTGTGTTTTCTAAAATAAATTATGTTTACTTGTACCGTGCAGATAACTTACAACATTCTAAAAAATTATCAGAGTAAATCTTTGTTTCTCTGCCTGCAGGACATGGGTTGTACATATATTTTTATGGTTTACTTATTAGTATTTTTTATATATTTACTTCACGCTTGAAATAAGTGCTGCAAGAAAACTGTGTAAACGTTTCACCAAGTAGTTAGGTATAGGTATTCAGAAACTTAGTTCTCCACGCTTTTTCCTGTCATATATTTTCATTTTTCTTACAATATTCTTAAGAGATGAATGCCATATCAGATTATCATGTTTTCTTCCGTCTTATCTGAGTGTTTAGATGTTTTAAATTCTAGATGTAAGAAATATAAGCATGATTAATCGTGTAATCACCTCAAAAAGGTCCTTTTCTGATGTCAGGAAGACTTCCCAAGTTTCTATGAATTTTGGTTGAAGCTCCGGCAGGACGCATGGCAGTACTTGAACTATGATTGCTTATATGACTTACAACATGCGATGCATATCATTTGTACGAAAAGTAGAAGTCTTAGAAAGAATTCAAGGAATACCACACAACTTTAAATTACTATTGTGAAATAATATGTAGTTTACTTTTAATTATTCTTATACACTATCAACCCAAAACAAAGTATGACTAAAATTTTATGTGCTGACAAAATCTGTACAGCACGTTGTTAAGCCAAATAATACGCATTATAATAACAGAATACACAAAGTATTTAACTTCAAAATTATTGAAAAATTAAGTGAAGTGACGTCTTAAAAAGGACCGATAAAATAATCGAATAATTCGCTGAATAAATTTTTCAGGCCTGTTGTGCACAGGATTGATTTCTGAGCTTACAGAGCATGCGTAAGGGCATACTCATGAATCCCGGCCTTAAGTACGTTATTCGCACAGAAACAACGACGTTCCATGGAGGTATACAACAGATCAAAAAAACGTTGAGATCAGAGATATCGTGCGACGACAATAAAAAATGTATGTCCACCATTTTCCACGTAACTTTTCATCCTACATAGATAACTTCAATCATTAAATTGTAGCTACCTCCCTCAAAGTATGTCCTCTTTATTTAAATATTCAAATGCCTTTCTTCTTAATTCAGACTTGGGTCGTGGTAGCCCAATTTGGATTAGCAAAAAAGGGACTGTGAGTTCAAAACTTGATTCAGTCAAAGACCGTCGTATACACAGGGGCTGGTGCACGTTAATCCTGTCGTGACTTTAAATGTCCTCACGTTGGTGTGGTGTGGAGATTTGTAGAGAGGGGCGCCAGTTCAGATGGTGATCTCGCCATCTGATCGTGGTCTAAAATTATGAGATTTTCCTTGAACCTCACCCTTTGACATTGCTTCCTGGCCATTAAAAATAGACCCTTGCATAGCTCAAGAGCGAAGAAAATTAAACTAACTACCTTAAATTATAATTTTAGGAAATTATTCTCTTTTTGAAATCAGAAGTGTATAAGGTGATTCACGTGTTCACTTGATGGACGAGATATGAATGACTACGTTATCAATTTTCAAGTCTTTAAAGTCGAAACTATGTCATATAAAACTTTTGCACAATACTCTTAGGAAACTGATAAAACAATAACTTATACTAGGGGGCCTACCCCCTGCTCGCTAACGCTCGCCAACCCCGGAGGACATTGGTTCGCTGCGCGAACCTATGCTCGCTTCGCTCGCCTCAATGAAGACACGTGTCCTAGCAGAAGGGATTGTTAACAAAATATGTTACCAAAAAAATGCTTTTCAAATCTAAATTTGCTGTATTACAGAAAAAATATATACAGTATCTCTAAAATCAGAGTTCAAATGAAAACTTTGTGCAAATTTTGACTCGAAATGTGAGCGTTGCTTCGGAAATTGAATACCCAGCATGTTGTTTGTGTGTACATTTTCCCAGCACTCAAACGACCCACACTTTTTCATTGAGTTTGTTGCCGAAAGTTGTAGTGCAAGCGTCTTGTTGAACTATAATTGTTGGCCCTGAAAAGGACCTTTTTTTAAATGGCCCTGAAAAGATTCTCCGCTTTCTTTGATTTCTATTATAAACTGACTGCAACAGCTCTTTAAAATTTCCTTTTTTTTCCAATAAAATTTCATCCGATAACGCTATAAATTCAATCGTTGCGCGAGATAAACTTCGTGATAAGCAAACAATCGTACAGTGTTGCCAAAACGCGATTACAAATAACGTCTTTTTTGCGTGCCACGTAAGAGAATTATATATATTGATGATACCAGAATTATATATGACACCATCTAATAATAAAACTATGTTTTCTATTAACTCTAAATATAAAAGAGAAAGGGCAACGAGATTTGAAAGATTTATAACTTGACCATTCACACAAAAAAAAATCAAAGAACAGACAATATATTTTATCAGTCTAATAGCAATGGCTAAATTTAACTGAATAACAAATTTGAATACATAAGGAATTTCCTTTGAATCGAATAACAAGCTTGAAATAATTGTTTTCTAGGATTCATGTTATAAAAATTTTAAAACTCGCAGGTTTTGCAATTTATTGCCTGGATGCTCAAAACTAAAGTAAGATCTGTCGCAATGTTTTCTAAAAGATCCGATATCATGGAGATCCGCAATTTATCGAAGTAAAAGTTCTTTTGGGGAAAAAACTCAAGTTATAAAATTTTTAGAGATATTAAAATATAATTTTTCCAAATGACGAAACAATATCCACTGACTCAAAGTTGAATAAATTTATTTCGAATTCTCTCTTTTGTGACAGTTTTAAATCATTAGCTATTTGTTATGATTTTCTTATTTGAATAAAAGGAGCCTTTACAACCGTCATGTCTTCCGACACAACAATTCTTAATATGTGATATTACCAGCAATAACTACAAAATAAGTATAACTCATTTGAAAATTCTGAACATTGGTATAGTATTTATTTTATTACTTTTTTCTTATTTGTGTCCCCTTCAATTGAATTTTTGTCGTAAAGAGATATTAATGTCCCTAAATAGAGCACTCAATAAAGTATTCAAATCGTTATACAAAAGAAATATGTTTATTTGAATGAAGTAAAACTCTGTTGAGAAATCATAGAGATGGTATCAAAATTAATACTAATCCATCTAAGGTTCCTTAAATATTATAATAAAAGTTCATAAATATAAATATCTGCTTGCAGATATTTCTGGAGAAAAATAATTCATTTTGTAACTTAAATCCATATAGAATTATTCAATACCGAGAAAAGTCGAATGAATCTAAGGACCATAAATGTTGAAATAGGTGTAAATCAGTACATTAACGATTAAATAGCTGATTTAAAATGAAACATATTCAACTGTTTCAGAATAAAAACTTAGTTCTGGAATTTTAGAATTCTTTTTTTTTCCACGTTTCTTCCTAAAGGGTCACATTGACTCAGAGGGTTTAACTACTGCAGTAACAATCTGTGCGTTGTGGATAGTACAAATTCAGTTCCTGTCACTCTATCTGGATATATATCTTTTTTGTGTCAGTAAATCTTTCTTTGTATGTAGCTAAATTCTAAACAGTCTTAACACTTATGGAGGCTGACTCAAAGCAGATGCCTAGTCACTAGCAAACCTGACCAGAACTTTTGAGGCACAAGATATAAACCCTTTCAGTAAACTTAAATTTGTTACGAGCAAAATAAAAAATTAAACAAAGGGGGAAAAAAGGCGTTCATAAAAACTGAGAGTAAAATCATAAAAAATCAAGAAATATAATTACAGAAAAAAATACATCATTCTTTTTCAAAATACCTTCCCTCACATTACATGCAACGGTGCTATCGTACAAGCCACTTTTCAAAACAAGTAGAGAAGCCTTTTTCTGGAAACTGCTTCCAAGAACCCTGCACAACTGAAATAACTTCAGAATCTGTATTAAATTTTCTACCACGGAGCTTCTCTCCTTCAACGTCGGAAACAGCCAGAAATCGCATAGTGCGAGATCTGGACTGTAAGGGGGATGTGGCATGATTTTAATATTGCATTTACTAAGATATTGCTGAACAGAAGTAGTGACATGCGGGCGAGCATAATCGTGATGTTATGTCCAATTCCCTACCAGTTCATGTCGCTTTCTCGATATGTGTTAACGCAAAATTTTCAAAACTGAAATATAATATTCACCATTCACAGTAGTTTTTGTAGGCACAGCATGCTAATAGATAACACCTTTATGATCAAAGAAAATAGTCATCATGACCTTTCCAGCAGATTTGGTTTGTCGGATTTTTTTCGGAGGCGGAGAATCAGTGTGTTTCCATAAACTTGTTGCGGACTTGGTAAGGGGATCAAAATGATGCACCCAAGTTTCATCACCTATTAGAACAGTCTTTAGGAAGTTTCGATCATTTTGAAACATCTGTTTCCACTCACAACATTGGTGAATTCTTGTTTGCATTTCTTCTTTAGTAAGGTGATGAGGCGCCCATCTGGAATAAACATGGTGAAGCTGTAAATTGTTGCGTAGAATGCGAAATATCGACGTTTTTGAAATGTTAGTTGATGCCGCTATCTCCTCACATGCCATTTGCCGATTTTCTTGCAAGATTGTCAACACAGTATTAACATTTCGATCATTCACAACACTTTCTGATCGGCCAAGTTTAGGAACAAGTTCTGAAGACAAACATCCTTTTTTGAAATCGCAATGCAATTAAAAAATAGTAGACTCACCAAAACATTTGTCTTTGTAAGCTTCTTTCATTAACTTAACTGTTTCTGGAGCTGTTTTATCCAAACGATAGCAAAATTTTATGGCAGAACGCATTTCGTTTTTTAACTTTGATCACCCACCTCCATTTCTGTAGGGCAAATAAAAACAATTCTTTAAACAAGCACGAAACTAGGAAAATAAAATCGTCTGCTTCGTTTAGAATATTTATAATTGTACAGTTAACTATTTGAAAAAATCGCCTGCAGTTTTATTTTTTAGTTTCGCGGTGTTACCACTCCGTAAAAAATTCACTCTCAGTTTTCATGGAATGCCCTTTGTACATTCACATGTGAGATAAATTCCTGCCTATAAGATGGATTTTCAGTGTTGTTGATTCTAATCCATTTAGGCTCGAAGTATCGGACAAGAAACCGGAGGGTTACGAGTTCGAGTCCAACCAAAGACCGTCGCGTAACCAGGAGCTGGTGCATGTCATGTATTCCGTGGCCTCACAAATATCCTCACGTTGGTGTGAAGTGGAAGTTTTGAGAGTGCAGTGCCAGATCAGAAGTGACCTCATCATGTGAACATGGTTCATAGTACAGAGTATTGTCTTCGGTTCTTTTCCTTTGTTTTTGATCAAGAAGTGTCCCCAATATTCCATTGTGTTGATCCAGTGCGATGTTATAAAAATACCTACTTACCATTTAATAAAAGTGATGCCTCAACCAATTCCAAAAAAAACATGTTTTTCAAGTTCGATAGTGATCAACTCCTGTTCATCCAGTCGCTGTTACAAGGATACAATCTGAATGACAATCTGAATGAGGCTGTGAAGCATGGAATATTTTCAGTGTAAACAAACAACCAGATTAGTATTTGGTATTTTTTAACTACGTCATAATAGAACAACACACGGGCTATACAAACCACCAGAAGTTGAATATTTTACGGTTCCTATGAATGTGTAGTGTATTTAAGTGACTCTGAAGGAATCTATCTATTAAAAAATAGTTAATGACTAGCTCGTGATTGCAGCACGGTGAAAATCATCTGGGTTCGTGATTGGTTGATATACTTTCAATTTTACAGAATGAGAATTGTCTTGGACACCGATTTATCGACAACTGCTAGCTTGCCAATCTCGACTTGAGTTGGTAGGGGCGGCGAAGCATCCACCGCAACCGTCATTCGCGCTTTTGAGTATGACAGACTTCCAACTCGCTTTTACACCTTCCTAAAACTTAATGAACCATAATCGACTGTCGTTTTGTGTTGACGTCGTAGAGGATTACAGAAACACTAGCACCATCTGTATTTTTTTTTATACCTTTTCCAAAATAAAATCTCTCAGACTTTACATTCCAGAGCGTTTCAAGATGACCTACTCTAAACGTTTTGGGCCGCGAAAACTCCGGTTGGTAAAATAACCGATTAGAAACCGAGTTCGAAACTTGATCTAATCAACTACCGTCATGTACGTGGGGGGGGGCTGGTGCATTCTAAATTGAGTGTAATTTTGTAGAGGGCTTCCAGCTCAGGTGTTGTTCTCGTCAACTAACAATGGATGAAAATTGCGAGTTGTTGTTTTCCGAACTTTCCCTTCAGGATGGATTCCGGACAACAGCCCATTGTGTTACTCCAGTGCGACGTTGCCAACAAATCGGTCTGGTGGTTAAAGTGTTAGCCTCTAGATCGGAAGGTTCTTGGTTCGAATCTGGGGCAGTGCAAGTATGTTTGTAAGCGTATGGTGTAGACGTGGCTAGTTCATCTTAAATCTGCCGTGGCTGAAAGTCCTCACTTTTGGTTGGTATGGAAGTTTGGAGAGTGGAGTGCCAGCTCAGGTGTTGCCTAGTCATCTGACCTTGATTCAAAATTACTTGGCGTTGTCCTCGGATCTTTCCCTTAGGGGATTGATCGCGGACCGTCGTCAATAGTCTGTTGTGTTGCTATAGTACGACGTAAATTCAAAATTACCAATTACTAGTGTTAAGTCAACCTACAATCTCCCTTCAACTCTTTCTTATATTAGCACATGCCTTTAATAGAGCAATAGATAAAAACTAGGGAGCCCGCCCACTGCTCGCTTACGCTTGCCAACACCCGGAGCATTGCTTTGCAATCCTCATTGGTTCACTGCGCGAACCTTGTTCGCTTCGCTCGTATCAATGAAGACCTTGTTTACAAAATATAATGCTCCAAAAAAATTTGAGCGTACAGAAAAATTATGCAGCACCTCTGGAATTAGAACTCGAACAATTTTGAATTCAAATAAAAACTTTGAGCAAATTTTGACTCGAAATGTGAGCGCTACTTTGTAAATCGAATACCCAGCAAGTCGTTTGTAAGCTACAGCATCTCGACTAATATTAATTTTTTTTCAATAAAATTTCATCCGATAACGCTACAAATTCAATTGAAGTGCGAGTCTTCGTGGTAAACAAACAGTGTTGCTAAAACGCGATAACAAATAACGTAATTTTTGCGTGCCCCGTAAGAGAATTATATATATATATATATAGATAATTCTTCTCTTCAACTTCCAGAAGATAAAAACAATTGTAAATGCAACACAATTATGGTGTCTTATCAACAAATTTTTAGTCTCTATTACGCATCCTTGACGGAAATGCTTCCATACATTCCCGATAAAACTTCCAGTACCTGACCAACGAAAACAGTTCCAAGCTGATTATCCCCCTACAGAATTCGACATGGTTTTTAGTCGTGTCTGAAAGGCAATTGTGTAATAATTTCGTATCGAAAAAGGCCTCTGCTGTCAATGACATGTGGCTGATGGATGTTATTACGAGCAAAAGTTGGAGTCTAAGTGTGAGAAGGTGCCCAGGTGCCCCAACGCATATCACATCAATCTTCAAGGCCCCTAGAAATCGTGATACATGGAATACGAAGGCAAGGAAAACTCTCGACACCACCGTCTTTCTAAAAAGAATGATTGAATTCGGCCAATCATTAGTTTTACCGCAAAAAAAGGGAAACGGGTGGGAAGGGTTGAAACTTTCCACATGCCGTTGGAGTTTTGCTAACAGATCCAGCGTGCATGAAATCTACGTTCTATTTGGAGATGGAGGAGGGAAAAGGGTTATGAAGTGGAATCGAAATTTTCGAAAAGATAAATAGTTACGAAAAAATGAAATTCAAATTGAAGCAATGCAATGGTATAAAAGTTCCTTCGGAGGAGGCTGTGGAAGAAGGAAAAAATCCAATCACATTTTCCTAAGACCATCCAATCCAAATATATAATAATGCTGCGCCCTTTTTGCTCTGATTTCCAGGAATGATTTTTTTCGATTTGCATTAAAAGATCGTCGGGCAATAATCGGGTTTATATTCCCGAAGGGTCTCATTACGTTCAGCGCTGTTTTGTTTTTAAGAGAAGGATAATTCGCTGTTAAATAAATGAGACGAAACTGTATGGAATTTATATTAATAGCTGTTGATTATTTAGTTTGTGAATAAAAGTTACACAATTAAATTGGATGAAACGTTTACAAATGTTAAGAATACCAAAAAAAGATGCGTTTGTAAGAAATATATCGCGTTTTTGTCATACAATCAACGCTTGTTTTAACAAACTCCTATTTTACCACTCGCACGATTTTACAAACTTTCAAGCTCAGTTCAAATATTACATATCGAATTTTAGTTTGCTGTTCATGAACTGTTTCTTAGTTTCCTTGGTATTCTATAATACCACTGTTGACTCAGTGAGAGTAATACGCATTGTCTTCCTATCTTTAAGTTTGTAGTCCAGCAAATGACGTTATACTTGTTTATAACAGAGTATTTATAGAAAAAGAGTGGCAGTGATAGTAGCGTTAGTTGGTAGAAACGACATGCTGGAATTGCATTCGAGTAACATTCTAATTTACGTCATAATTTACGAGATACCAAAACCTAGAGCTCTGATTAGTTAGCTTTACAGAAAGCCCCTCTTATTTAATCCATTTTAAACAGACTTCAAAAAAAAAACTTTCTGCTTCAAAAATAATGAAATTACTGATTACCCAAACAGAATTGCAATGCGTAATTATCCAACTCATCAATGAGAGGGATTTTTAGTGCAGACTAACTAATCAGACAGTATGTGGACGTGTTTGTTACTTCTCTTACCCTAATGCTCCCATAAGATACCAATAGAGGTATCCATAAAATGTAGTTTATCGCAGTGGTGGTGGCGTTTAATGTTTAATCTCTTTGTCAATGACCGATAACTCTCTCTTTTATCAATTAGTAATTTGTCTTTTATGATTTTCATTGACCAGGAACTTCAATCGTGTTAAAGAAAATGTCAACTGACGGGGCGTTCGAAATACGTACGGGAAACACATTCCGTTGTTGAAACAATATCCCCATATACATTTAGCTTGTCAGAAAAAGCTCCTTTTAAGTGTTTTAGTTTATGCCAAATTCGACTTTACTGAAATCAGTTATAAGTTACAGCTGAATATATCGGGATATTCTGTTGAGCATTGACGCAGGCTGAAAACAGCAACTGAAATTAAAAGCAGTGGTTATCGTTATGCAAAGAAGCAATTTCGCAGAGCCAGACTGGAAATACATCCTCCCTTTCGTTCCAAAGTTCCTCCAAACTGCGATCGCCCTCTGAGCATGATCGCGACTCATTATCCTGGACCATTATTAATGCCCGCCCTCTTTTCAGACCACTGGCTGGTGGCCTTAACTGCTGCAGACGTCATCGTCACTAGGCCATCAATCGAGGACGACCACCGGACCTTTAAATCGAAGATATAACAACCGCAGAAGCCATTAAGCGCGGCCAGACAACCACTCCATCCCTGCGGTAGTTAAAGGCTTGCTATCTTTGATGATTAATTATTATTATCGTTCCGATTAATTATTAGGAAACCGATTTACGCGCGAGACTCTGGGCAGAAGAGTGAGTCGGGCACTCCATCATTTTTTGAAGAGCGCCATCCGTTTTCCCTGGGACAGTTTGCGGCTGGGCCCGGATATGCTAATAAATCACTCAAGCCCTGGACGTAGCAGCGTACCACTTCAATTTGCTAAGATGGACAGATAATTCGCATGGAGTTCGTTTAGGGTAAATGAGAGGACTTTTTGAATCTCTGCGTGCCGTAAGACAACCGTTTCTGTGGAGTTGTCTGAAATGTAGAAGAATTACCACTGCCGCGTATGCAACTGAAGACGGCAAAACAAGCCGTCTGTATTAGATGATGGATGAAGATGTCCTAGGAGTTTTCAGACGGGTTTCATTAGGCTTAGACAAATAGCTAAGGTGTCTTCTTGATTAATCTATGACTGTTTCTTTCAATGGTGTTTAGACTACATTTTCCGCAAAAAATTAAACACGACTCAAATTTTTATGTATGAGGGGATTTTACTTTGTTGAAATACCTAGGTGTAATTTGTATAGAATACCTGAATATCAAGCCACATACTGAAAAGTGATTGATTTCAGTTAAAATCTACTAATTAAAATTTCTGTGAAAACACTTCATTGCTGTCTAATGCTTTCATTGAAAGAAGATTCTGAAGATTTCTGTATTCCATCTATTTCTACGTGAGTCAAGAAGACATTTTACAATTGTTAGGAGAATAGAAGACGGAGGATTAATCATTACCACTCTTACACCGTATATTTGAGTAAAAAATCAATAGGATTCATGACTAGAATATATATTTCAGGACTCCGAGGTTTTACATCAGTGATGGGCACGTAATTAAATTTTTGGAAAATATCAATCAACGAATAACACTGTTGAACGGCTATTTCGGGAAAAATTGGAAAAATATGTGAAATATTTTCTTTGACACCAGATAATTCCAGCATTACAAAGCATTCTTATTTGGGGATGGCACTTATTGCTCTATGAAGCCATTGGTATAAATAATAGAATGAACAAATTATAGTGTCTCTAAACGTGTTCCAGGGTTATAGGGGAACGTGATCCATATTAATCATAAATTAAGCGCTTCAATAAAGTAATTTAATACATACTTCATCGATTCTTATTGACATTCATTCTTATTACATTCTTACATCGATTGATTTGCAGAATATTCTTAAATATTCAACAAGGAAGAGTATGAGGGAATAATTTATCTTCTGCGTTGACTCCAAATTTCACAAGAACATATCTAGTTTAGATGTTTTGACTTGCAAACATTAAAAGTTAGTTTTAAAAAGAAACACAATTTAGCTGACTATGTGTTTGTAAATCACAAGCAAATTCAAAAGTTAACATTCTGCTGGAAACCATGTAAAGTATATCATATTTGGCCCATCACATTTCACACACCTGTATATGAAAAGAATTTCTCCAACATGTCACAGTCTTCAATTGATACCATACATTTAAACCTTAAAAAGAAGAATTTTCAGAGTAAAAAAATTTAAATATAAAAATAGTAAATAACATGGTCATTAGAAATTTTTCTCAGTGCTCGGAACGTAAAACAAATTGCTTAAAATCCAAGTTAATGTTATATTTTTGACATGATATCAACTGTGTCTCTCCAAGTCAATGCCAATTATTAATATTACCATTGACAATATGATACTAAAATGGATAACTTTAGAGACCTTAATAGAATTTAACCAATGTATAAATATGGTAGTGCTTATAAATACAAATCCGTGATCTTAAACATGTTACGTGGCTCAATATCGATGCGCGACTCTGAACAGAATTTCTCTCAACCTTATGAGACGATGTAACCCAATCCCTGAACAAGGATTGAGAGCTGTCGAACCCAAATTTGACTGTCTCGGGATGTGGTTTGGACGTTGTATGGGATCTTCCTTAGAGTTGATCCTTACGACCGTCAATGCTGATCCCATATACATATTATGTAAATTAACTGTGATCAATGACTATAGAAGGCCTTCATGTGACACTAGCAGACATATTAGTTATATGCCTAGCATAACTGTCGAGCTTTGGACAGAGACACCGTTATGTATTATACAACTCTACGTGCGTTTAGAATAGGTCACCCCTACCCAATACTAAGCACTTCTCCCACCGGAAGCTTATTGCAAGATGTTAAAATCGTATACTGAGTGCAAAGATTAATACTGCACCAAAATATTTAACAGTTCATTCACAAATTTAAAAATGTCTGTGAGTATCACTAGTATTATGCAGTACAAAAAATACACTGCCTATTTTATACCACTTTATGGTAAAGAAACAAATGAAGTACCTGAGTTAATGAAAACGGCATAAGTGTTGTCCATTCAGGAGGATTAATTGGAAAGATTCATGTCGTCTGACCAATAACCTTTTATACCTTCTACAAATTACAACTATATTCTCTTGGTGTTGTCTCTACAAGGTTTATCGTCTTTGGAAAGACTGGCCATATCTTGCTGGAGGAGATATCTCGTCATTGGAAGATAACTCGTCATTAAAAAAGAATTGACCAGATCTTGATCCTGCTGTAAATCTGCAATATCTTGATGACGAGATATCTCGTCATTAGAAAAATTGGTCAAATCTTGATGGACGATACGTGTTGTCAAAACTATTTGGAGGGTTAACATAATGCAGAAACCTAGCAGAGGATGTTTAGAAATTTATTTGATAGTTAGTAAAAGAGGATGTGATAGAAAAGGAACTTGTCTACCAAATATAAAGATAAGTATTGCATCAAAACTTTTAAAAATTGATTGAAAAAGTTCACAAATGCATATGATCATTGCTAGTATCGGGTAATATAAAACATTATGCCATCAATTTTATCCACCTTTATAGTAAGTGGAAATGAATGAAAACGATAAAATGATATCTAGTGATAATTCAGTATGATTGATTGGAAAAGTCCATGTCGACTTATCAATAGCCTCTATACTTTTTCCAAATTAAAAAACCCTGAAGTAATACGGAAACCTAATAGAGGATTCTTGGAATTTTATTTTGTCATCAGTCAATTACGGGAAATATTATACTTCGAGCAGCTGTTATTGGATATGTTCTTTGATTCCAACAACCTCCCAGAAATTGCTTTACATCTGGATGTTCCTCGTAACTAATAATACTTGATAAGTTAAGCAGTGTTTCCTAGAATACCAACCGTGTTTCAAGTTGATAAAACTCCAAGACATTCATTTAAATGCGTTTAATCTTAGTTTAATGAGTACAGAACTAAATAAGACATCTTACATGATCTGCCCTATCATTAGAATCGGTTATTATCAAGGCAGTGGGCGAAATAAAATAATGAACAATTCATTTTATCTATCTGGACTTAACAAATGGAGGGACTTTCCTTTAAGATTAGAAGGATCTAATATAATTATTCTTTTGAATACTCCGTTAAACATGTTGCATTTTGAACAAGTGATTGAGGTAAATGCAAAATATAGTCAAATATCAGTAAATTTGTTATGATATTTTATTTATTATATTAACTGCAACTTGATTTGAATTATAAATACTTTATTATTCTTAATGCAGAAAAATCGATTCCTACTGATTAATCGTTTGTAAATATTGCTTAGTGATTCATCTAGAATATTCCACGTAGAATATTCTATGTAGAACGTTCCATGTAAATTGAATTGTAAAATAAGCAAACTGACGACAAGGTTGGCCATAAAACCTCTGGATTATTTTTCAAAATCAATTAATCCTAATCAACAATTTTTCTTGTACATAAATTTCTCTAAGTAAAACATTAAGCAGTTTTGAAAAAGGGTTTCCAAATTTTATAAGATACTCAAAACAATTTCTTTCTTTTCTTAAAATTCAATTCAGAAAATGAATTGACATTTCTGAAAGTACCACAAGTTGAATGTTTACTCAAGGATCCTTTGTCGTCTTATGTACAATATACTTCAATGGCAAACACTATTTTTTATTTACTTAAAAAAAGTTAAAGTTTCTCAAAGATGATATTAGAAATCAACTAGAAACGCTGAACATCGTTAAGAACAATGTAACCTTAGAATGTGTTGTAAATTTCCGAAAAAACTTCAATTAAAGATGAAAAGTTGTTTCTTTAAAAATTCAAGTATAATAAAAGAACGGATTTCTGAAAGGGTGTCACATCAATTATTGCTGGAGGGTAAAAGTAAAATATTTTTTTACCATGCGAAATACGTTTCTTACGACACTACACCTTTTTCTTTCCTATCAAAAATCAAGAATATTTCGTGAATTATGTTTCAACGAACTGTTAGCCAAAAGCTTTCTTCATACTTTCATAAAACATAATTTCAATTAATGCAATAATGTAAACCATAAGAAAAATTAATATCCGAAAATAAAATGTAGCCTTTTCTAACTTGTATGTAAATATGGCCGAATATATCAAATTCTAAATGCTATTCGAACCTCTATTACGTACATTTTAAACTTAATTAAACTAAAAAATCTTGTAAAATTTCTTGGACCATGTAAACAAACTTTTAGCAAATAATTTCATAAGATTTCATAAAGCATATTTTCCAAAATTTTCTACTTTGGTGTCTTTTTAAGAAAGACAGAGCTTGCATATACTTAATAGTTTCACCACATTACAGTTCTTTTACAAAACTTAATTAGTTGTAGAATATAATGATTAACGTCAACTTAAAAAGTAAGTAGTGATTTTTTACTTCTTATGCAAAGTTACAACTTCCGAAAAAATTACTCTTTTACATTAGACGCGTTTATGTTTCTTAGATACCATAATACGTGTATGTTATGCAGTTTGGATTCTTCAAAATTAACTTTCTTACTTACTTTTTCTCAGTGATGAGTAACTCTGGATTAATGTGATCGTCTTTTCATTTTTAAACCTTGAAAGAGTTTTATATATATATATATATATATATATATATATATATATATCTTAAAATTTATTTTTACATACAAATTCCACGCTATATCTCCAAAAAAAAAATATATATATATATATATATATATATATATATATATATATATATATTTGGAGATATAGCGTGGAATTTGTATGTAAAAATAAATTTTAAGATTCATACTGTAGAGAAGATTATTTTATAATTAATGTTGAAGAAATTGGTAAAAAGACGGCCTAATAATTTAGCAAAGTAGGGTACGAAGTGCAGAATGCATGATATAGAACAGTTGATAAAAAGCATATCGGGCATAATATGCATATCGGGCAAGCTTTGCATATCTATTGAAAGAGATCCGATCGATTAATAGCGACTTTATCTCAAATCAAATCATATTTATAAAGATTTAACCTTGAAAAGTTTTTAACCTTGAAAGAGTTTTTAAAATATCAAGAGAACAGGAGAATATCCAACAGAAATAATGACATTTTAGCGTATATATAAATACATCAATTTAGATGGATGATATATTAATTATATGCACCATAAAATTACTTTCCAACGTATGAAATAAAATAACATCTTTACCCTCCAAGTTATTTCGACGAGAAATATAATCCATAAAGTTATGGTCAAGTTTGTCAATGATAGGATATCTCATTCATTGAGATTTGGTCCGTTTTGTTACTGACGAGATACATCGACTAAAACTATCCTACTACTCCAAGGCAATAAAGTACTCAATAGAGAAAAGGTTTCTATCAGGCTGACCACTACAAGGAAGTTCAAGTTAACCCACCAAGAGCGTTTATTCTAAAGTGATTCGCTGCAGTGAATGGAATATATTTATAGACATATTAACACACAACAAACCACGTTTTGAAATTATAAACAGTTCAAATTTTCACATTTATTGAAAACAATTTTATTTGACTTGCTATGATTAGGAATTAAACGGAATAAGTTATGGTACTTGCATCTATCCAAATTACATGAACAATGGATTTACAGTGTTACCATAAAAATTACATTAGTCGAGATTGATTACACTGGTAAACAAAGTTTTTGTCTCTTGAACCCTGAATACTCTTACTTATGTATTTTTCGATGCTGATTCTGAATCCGTCGTCAGAAATCGTCTATTAGGCATCAGTTTTCCGTAATTGCATTTTCCGTTGTTGCGGCTTATCCTAACCAGCCTTACTACTCTATACTTGAAAAATCAACATTTTTTGCCTAATAATGGATATTATGACACTTAAAACTTGCCTCATCTGAATAAATATAATGGAATAGTACATCCTGACCAACCTGTCCATTGCTCCTCGACAAACGCGCATCGCACCCCGCATGACTGCAATAAATGAGTTAGTGTACCACAGGTCGCCATTGCTGCTGGTCGTACTATTTTATCTAGATGCTTGTGTCAATGATAAGCTTCATTTCTCACTTGATTGCCTTTCGGTTCAGCTTTTGTGTTTATTGGTAAGTCTTGTTTTTGAAAATGCCTCGTAGTTGTTTGAATCTTCTTTACAATTTCTGTTATGTTTGTGGAGAGCTCACTTTTAAATCGCAAACAAAAAAATGAACGCCATTCATTGTCAAAAGTAACGAACTATATTTTAGTTGCAAGACCGGAGACCAGGAGAAGTGTTTGGCTCCACATATCTCTTCTACGACCTATGCTATTTTGCTTACAAATTGGTTAAGAAAGAAGCCCCGCCACATGGCCTTCGCCATTCCAATTGTATGGAGAGAGCCAAAGGATAACTTTTCAGACTGCTATTTCTGCATTACCAAAATCACTGGAATTGCAAGTAGTTTGTTACCTGAACTTATCAAAACTCCAATCGGAGATTCTAGCATCAAGGCTTAAAGGCTGGAACTTGTTAGGAGAAAAAACCTGAATCTGTTCATTCCGACGGCAACAACAAGAATTTGAACACCTTTTTACGAAGGAAGACAACCTAGTTTATTGCAATGATGTCGACGCTCTGTATGTTTCATTGGGGCATCAGTATAATCCTCTAGAGTGGAGGTTATTCATTGATTCCTCTAAAACCAGCTTGAAAGCAGTACTTTTGTAAAATGGTAACGAAAACCCCTACATTCCCATCGCTCACGGGGCCCACATGAAGGAGACATATGAAAGCATGAAAGTTTTATTACAGATGGATCGGTATGAAAGACATGCCTGGCACCTTTGCGGAGATTTGAAAGTCATTGCCCATGTACTCGGTCTTCAACAAGGATATACCAAATTTTGCTGTTTCTTGCGAGTGTGGGACAGCAGATATAGACAAAACCATTACGTAAAAAAAGTGGCCACCAAGAAAACAGCTCGTTCCAGAAACCAAAAATGTCATCATTCACCTAGTGGAT
This sequence comes from Metellina segmentata, assembly GCA_947359465.1. Lineage (NCBI taxonomy): Eukaryota > Metazoa > Arthropoda > Arachnida > Araneae > Tetragnathidae > Metellina > Metellina segmentata. The sequence goes on along the minus strand of OX375873.1, from coordinate 101,855,992 downwards.
GTCTAGAAAGTCTACCTCTCTGCACATTAAACTGGGTTTGATAAAAAAATTTGTGAAAGGAATGGATAGAAACGGCGTCGGTTTTCGCTCTCTTAAAAACAAATTTCCTCGGGTCAGTGACGCTAAAATCAAGGAAGGCAGATTCGTTGGCCCTCAAGTTTGAGAATTAATGAACTTTCCTGAGTTCGATACCACTCTAAATGAGCAAGAAACACCTGTATGGGAGTCATTCAAGAAAGTAGTGCAGAACGTTTTTGGAAATAACAAGGCAGATAACTACACTGAAGAGCAATTGAATTAGGGATAGCTGGTATTATGCAAATTCGGAGTTATGCAGACCTGAAAGCGGCTTGCAAATGATGTAAGCAGCTGTTTGACAAGGTAAGGAGTGCTGCTCACGGTGTCAGTAATAGTCAAAAGCCGTATGGGTAAGAATGCGGATCTAAGCGCATTTGATCGTGGGGAAATAGTCGAGGCCCGACGAATGGGTCATTCCATCTCGGAAGCAGTGCAGACACTCGGATTTTAACGCACCACTGTGTCAAGGGTGTACCGTGAGAACGCCTATTCTAGTAAAACCATCCCTGCCAGGGTCAACTGCTACGGACAACATCGTTTGGATGACCGAGGTCGTCGTCCGCTAGTCCGTAATGTAACAGCGGATGGACGGGCCGTAGTACAGCAGATCACCCGTTGACTTACGCTGTAGCACAACAACGTATTAGCTACCACACCATCTAAAACCATCACCTGTCTATGGGATACAGAAGCCATCGTCCCACAAGAGTCCCTCTGTTGACTGCACAACACAGAGATCAACGATTAGCATGTTTACGGGAACATCGTTAATGGACCGTCTTAATGTGGGAAAATTTTGCCTGGAGGGATGAGTCGAGATTCATTTTGGTTACATGTCGATGGCAGAGGACGTGTACGGCGTAAACTACATAAAGCGATGGATTTTTCCTGCCAGCAGGGAACTCCTTATGATGGTGGATGTGGCATTCTCGTCTGGGGAGTGTTCGCATGGACTGAAATGGGACCCCTGGTACGTGTGACACTGTCCATCACAGGTGAACGTTACCGAGATATCCTTGACGACCATCTGCTCCCATATCTTCGTTTTCGACAGCCCATTGCAGAGAATGTTTTTCAGCAAGACAAAACACCGTCCCATCACTCTCTAAATGTATCCGAATGGTTGGATGAACATTCCACAGACCTGCACATGCTTTCCTGGCCATCAAGGTCACCTGAGCTCAATCCAATCTGGTGACATACATACATACATCTGGTGACTATATACATCTGGAATGCAATTGAGAGAGATGTCCATGCCTCAGACCACCTTCCATCTAATCTCCGTGAATTGTGGTAGATTGTCCAGGAGTCGTTGATACGTATGGATTCCCATCGTTTCCAGTGCCTTGTCGAGTGCATGCCAAGACGAATAGCCACCGTCATCAAGGTGAAAGTTGGTGCTACGCGCTACTAGACAGGTATACCTAATTCAATTGCTCTTTAGTGTACAAGGACCTTAACGTGAAATTACTTCAGATCTATAAAGCTCTATGTTGCAATATGTTACTGAATATACATTTTCTTCATTCACATTTTGATTTTTCCCCGAATAACCTAGGTGACGTCAACGACGAGTACGGTGAGCGATTCCACTAGGACATATACATCATGGAATCACGTTATCAAGGCAAGTAGAGCCCAAATATGCTGGCCGATTGCTGTTGGACATTAAAACGATATATTCCTGCTGCAAAATACAGAAGAAAGTCATGTAAAAATACCTTTTGAAGTGCCATTAATATTAGAATTTAAGCTATTTTAATTTGTAAGCAAATGCAAAAAATATACGTTTTCAAAATTTTAAAAGCGTGTTAATCAAAAACTATGAATGGCACATAAATTTGAAGAGCAGATTCAGAATCCGTGGGGAAAATACTATAAGAATGACTCTGTTTGATCAAAGAGACACTAGTGAAATTTTGTTCACCAGTGTTATTTACAATGAGCAACATTTTTATAGCATGCATTCAATTGTGCTATAGCCACAAATGCATGCACATAATCATTTGTAAAACTATTTGCAAAAGTTCCTAGAGACTGATTTGAATGATCAATCCATCTTTGTACATGCTTTGGTATTCATATTATCAAAAGCATATGTACACAAGTCTAACCTTTTAGAACCATTTTATATGATATACCATCTTTTGTAATTCGAGTTTTGAATGGAATATGCTCCAAAACATTTGTGCTTTTGTTTACTTAGTATTCAATGGATATTTTTATGTAATTAAAAATATACGGTTTCCTTATTTTTAAAAGGGATAGCACATTGATCCGTTTAAATGAATTTCCAGATTCTTTTCTGTTTTTATTTCCCCAACGTCGCTAATATCATATATGTTTACAATTAATTATTCCTGAAAAATATGCATTAAATATACTCACTCAAGTCGTTATAAGAGGATTTAAAGACTAGTCAAAAGTAATATTACCCAAAACTATAGTTAACTGAAATATCTTCAAACTTCTACACAAGTTTTAAATTACATAAACATCATATTTTTGCTTTCATTTTTATATTTATTTGAATCAACAGAATAAATTTTTCGAATTTCAAATTGGATCTGTGTTTTGGTAAAAGGATTATTGTCAGACGAACTTTTTGACAAAATATGAAATGATGATATGAAAATGAATTATTTAAAAACAGTTGGGGTTGTTTTGTACAAATATGTTTTCAAAGTGGAATTTATAGAAATACGTAAAAGGAAGCATTCAAAATGTTCGTTTAAGTTACATGCTTAACAAATATTTTTAATTAGAAGTAAATTAGAATGAAGTTTCTTTGAAGTTCTAACTGATTAAAACAGTGTTCATGTTTTCCTGATTATGTCACAAGTTTCATTTACTCAATACCTTTTTGTGTTGCAAAAGTATAAAGAAGATAATTAGAAATATGTTTTCTACGTTATACAGGTCGGCCAGTTAAAACTTACTTTAGTCTTGAAATTAATACAGAATATTTTGTAATTTCTAATTTTTGTCATAATAGTTTTTTTCCTTCCGTTTGTTAAATGTTACAAATTGAAAATGTGTCACATTAAAAAAAATCTTGTTTTAATGAGACACAATTTGCGTCTACTGTATGAACCGTTTCTCCGAATTTCGACTAATTCTATAGTTATATAACCTGTTATCAAATAGAACTTGTCCATTTATCCTCTATTGTTTCTTGAAGTAGCAACTAATGAGTCTTTAAACGGGTATATTAATTACGCAAAAAAAACTTAAGTAGCTTAGAAATAAGTGCCAAGTACCATAAAAGAACCTATGAGTATATAATTACTTTTTAGTACTTGCAGTTGATTTAATTAAACGGACCGTTCAAACTTAATATTTTCATAACAGAGCACTCGTATATAACAGGAAAAAATACATTTAGAGTATAGTTCATTTACAGTTTTTCTGCTAGATAAACGAGTTAAAAAAAAAATCCTGTTTTATGCGTTAAACCTTTTACACGTTTTAAACATTAGATTACCTCTGTTTAGAAATGCTTATAACTATTCTAACGCTTACAATTTAAATTTCTAACTGAAACAAATTTTACTCAACACTGTCATCTGTGTCTGAAATACATTTCTTTGCATATTCAGTCCTTTATCTTACTACTATTAGTTACCCATTTTTATGGAATTTATACAGAGTTTTAAAAAAGTCTCAATGGAAAAGGAATATTCAAAATGTTCAATCCTTTTAAATAATAATGTAATATAAAACGAAATGCCTGTATGAATAATTAAACGTTTCATTCTAATTTCTTTATAACTCATCCTCATATGCAACAGTCAGTCTCTTTTTTATTCGGAACATATATTTTTAATGGGCATTTCGAAGTAATAGAAACGTTACTGAAAATATATAAACCTCAAACCATTAGCCTTGGTATCGCAAAACGCCACGCGTACAAAAATGAAGTCGAAAACTGCTTTATGAAAAGGTATATTTAAAATGTTCAATGTATTTTAAATGCAACATAACGTGAAATGCTAATAAGAATAATAAAAGATTTAATTAGGAATTCTTCATAAAACTCATCCACTGCTATGTGCAACAGACATTCGCTTTTGTATTGGCAACGCATCTCTTTTAAAGGTCGTTTTGAAGTAATAGGAACTCCATTGAAAATATATAAACCCCAAACGGTTAGCCTTAGCCTCGCATTACGACACTATTTTGCTCCGCGTACAAAAGAAAGTCCAAAACTATGCCAGAAAGGCCAACCCCCTACGATTCCGACACGTGGGCCAAATTGCAAGTGGGAAGAGGCAGAATTGAAATGGCCTCCCAACTTTCATTTCCCAAAGAACATCCACATTCACGCTCTATTCCAACTTCCCAATTCCAAATAACTCCCGACGACTTCTAAAGACGACTATTTCCCTGTATCCTTGATCAATAATACGAATAGCGCTGAAATGCCGGTACCGCTGTTAAGACCTTTAAGCCCAGGCTCTAGGTTCATTTAGGAGATTGAAAAATCTTTTATTTGAAAGACGCTCTTTTTAAAGGGACAAACGATGATTGGTCCTGTGCAGGAGGAGGGAGGGTAGGGGAAGAGAGACGGGGAGAGAAATACCACCGTTTGTAAAAGAACTTGTGTTCGAGGATATGTTGTTGCAGGTGCTGGCAGTGACTGAAGCAAAAATCGAAGTTAGCGATTTTTACTTTTTCATGCCAGTGCTGGGTATTTGGAAGAATGACGGAGTCTTTTAGTAGTAAGAGGATGTAAAGTTCCAGGAAATTTTCAAAGCGATTTCTCCGTTTGAAATATTTGTTTTCAATTTTGTTTTATCTACGCCCCTTGAAAACCCCCTCAAGACTTTACTAACTTTTCGAAGAACTTTTCGCACGCCCGAACATTTGCGGCTCACAGTTGAAATATGTCTCTGGACACTGCATAATTTGTGCATGGTGGTACAAACGAAACTAAAGATATTTGCACCATTTTTATTAATAGAATCAACGAGCTTTAACCTGCATGTTTTTTTCGCAACTATTGTGACACTGCAAACTCATCTAAAGCCTTTTGGGCTAAAAAAAGAACGTCTCCTTGACAATATTGAACCAGAATGGTGGGATTTTAACTATCAATTGGTTCAATGGTATTTTTAGAAACATACAAAAATGACGATTAGATAGATTACTATTTACAGAGAGAGATATTTTCTATTTATCTTTTCCTTAAAATAGAATTCATCAGAAAGATTTTATTCCTTGTGTTCTTGTAAGTGAATCTGTTCGAAAGATTCTATTGGTCCTTTCCTTAGAATGCAATGTTTAAATACAATTGCTCGCCATTTTCTTATAATAGAATTTTTAAGTTGGATTTTGTTGTCCCCATTTTTCTATGTAATAGAATCCTTTTTCAAAACGTTATTTCTCTTTCATTTTAATGGAATTCTTTATTCTATTATTTTTCCCTCATAATAGAAATTGTTGGAATTATTCTACTGCTCTTTCACTTCAAAGTGAATCCTTCTTTAAAAAATCAATCTTCTTTCTTAGAACATAGCTCTTTAGTATGATTCTTGTAGTTGTTTCCTTGAATTGAATCCGTATGAAACGACCTATTTGGTGTTTTATTTAACACATATTCATTTAGAAAGATTCTATAAATATTTTTCACTCGATCCACCCAAAGCCCGTCGTTTCAAAACTCGGTACAACCAAAGACCGTAGTTTACAAGGGTACTGTTGCACTTTAAATAAGTCATGATCTCAAATGTACTCAGTTTGGCGTGGTGTGAAAATATTAGAATGTGGAGTGCCAGCACATGTGTTCACCTCGTCATCTGACCGTCGTTTTAAATTACAAGGTATTGCCTTCGGATAATTTCCTACAGTATTGATCTCAGATTGAGCCCTATGTGTTGCTTCAGTGTATTGTAAATTCAATGAATTCATCTTACAACCCATTAAAAAACAACCAGGTGCAACTCATTCCTAAAATGCTGCAATTGCACCTTCAATGCTACAGAATTCACAGGGAATTCAAAATTTTTTGAATTCAAACCTACAGCATCGGACTTCAAAAAGTATTACGGAGTCTCTGGATCCTTTACAGGTCAGAAAATCCGAATCAGATGGGGTCCATACATTAAAGTGGTGCGAAAAACGTATATAAAATTAATCTCCTGAAGTTTTTTCTCTTCTGGATGCAGATAGAAATGCATGCATAGGGAGAAAAAAATCCTTTTGCTTCGCACAAAATTTTCAAGTCTTCCTAATTCTTTTCGGCTGAACGAAATAAGACACGTAGCGTTTTTTCCCTTTCTGAAAGCAAAATTAAATTACAGATCGGCTCTGGTCACATCTATTCTCTACTGCTCTCTCATTACACATTCATAAATGTTAATTTAAGCTTAATGATAGTAACAGAGAAATTACTTCTTTTTTTTTAGTCTTTCGTCCCTCTTTTTTCATTGCAGCTTCTTTCTGTAAACAGCACGGAGACGTACAAGTTGGTTCCTTCCCATGTTTTTCACCCACTACTGAGCTGACATGTTGCTTCGTAGTAGAGGTTGATTGCTGTATTAATGTATGCATGCCTCTACCTCCAGTTCCTACACTTCTTTTCTGTGAAGTGAAAGCATAACTCTCAAAGCACTTGCATGAGGACTTGTGTGTGTCATAAAAACTGATTGTTTGTTCGGCGTTTTAGCGGCAGTGCTTTTATTGCCGGAATTTTTCTGAATTTTAAATTCGTTTAATGGTGGAAATCCTTTTAAGATTCGTCTGAAAGGTTCGAAACAGCTCTGGAACTCGCATTTGAATATCTCACGCCATTTATCTCATTAACTTTCTTAGATTCTGTAAATTATGCACAAAAAAAAGCTCTCATTAAAGTTTTATTTCTAGTATAGTTTATTAAATAAGATGAAAAGAAGTACATTATAGAGTAAAATTTAAGAGAAAGTTTCGAAAGTTTTCAGATGAAAAAAAATTGAATGATGCATGAGACGTCAGATGTTTGTCCAACCGTAACATTTTGAAATAATTCTTTTATCCTTAGGTAAATGGAAAGTGAAGTGATACTGTGATCTTGTTCTACTGAAATAAGCTATGTAAACACATTTTTTTGACAGGAACATACGCGAAGCATTAACGAAAAGCATTTGAAAACAAAATTATTTTGTGTTACTTTCCGTTGTCAAAAGACTTGGTGGCACTCTTAAACCCCAGAAATATGTTTGAATCAACTGTTAAAAATACTTTTGTTAAACATAGAACTTGGAAAATTGTTCTTTACAAAAAAGGAGCCTTCAAAACTTAAAGGTTGGTAAGTGGTTAATTGAAGTTGCATTGAAGCAATATAACAGTCTATTGAAACGGATCTGGGATCAACAGGGGTTTATTTGGGAGTAGTAAATGAAAAAAAGACATATTCAATTTTTCCAATTCAGTGTTTATCAAAAACTGATGTTACTCTTTCAGTAGACCGTTCGATATATTTCTGTTCGGAGTCGTATACGTAGACATCGTGAAATTTTTCAACTGCAATCTAAAATTTCACAACCTTATATCGACAGATCTCGACGTTAGCTTGTTTGAGATGAAGTTCGACGCCATAGCGCTTTTCAATTCCGTCGAAGGTGATGCTAGTTTTCTATTGTACCTCGTATTCGCGCGTGTTACGTGGGGAATCTAATAAACGTCATACTGGAGCAATACAACGAGATATTGGCGATGGCCCGGGTAAGTAGGTAGGTATTTTTAATTACCGTATTACTGGAGCAATACAACGGGCTATTGACGACGGTCCGGGATCAATCCTCCAAGGGAAAGGTCCTAGTACAACCTATAGTAATTGTAAACCACAGTCAGATGACGAGGTCACACTTGAGCTAGCAACCCTTTCTCCGAACTTCCATGCCAGACCAATGTTTGGACATTTGGGGCCTTGACAGATATAACATGCACCACCCCCCACGTACACACGTCTGTCTTTGGTTGGATAGAGTTTCGAACTCTCAACCCTCCAGTTGCGAATCCTCTAGCCTTCCAACCGGAATACCATGGCCTTTAAATTTTAAAATCAAGCATTACAAACGGGTTTTCTAAGGTTTGTAAGTCAATATGTTTCCCGAAAAGTGACTTTGAAATTGAAGAACGTGATAAAACATTGTGTGATTGTCATGAAACTAATGCTTTAATACTTACATAGTACAATAGAGCCGTGTAATAATAATATTATTGTAAAATACTCTTAAAAGGCTGTTAATGCTTACTAAAATTCTGTATCGGATTCAGTGTTATTTCCCCAATTTACCAGAATAGAAAATACCATGTGATTTAAAGAGCACATGATCGTGTCCTGTTGTGCTCATGTGTCCCGTTTTTTTTTTAAAGCGTTTAATTTTTTATAAGCAGAGAGCAATTGTTCTGCTGATTGTTTTGAGATGGGTACCGTTTTGTTTTTTGTCTGTTAATAACTGTTGTGCCTTGTCATGATATTTGATTTTATTTATAGCTGGCTTGGTAATTTGCTATAATTCTAAATTGAGTTGTAAAAGTTGTTCTTGCGATGAAATATTTTCAACTTAATTTAAGTCAGTTTGAAACATTCATATCATCCTTCAGGGATTAAAATCACACCAAGGAAGTATTGTCTTGAACATATTGGAATAAAACATTAAAAAAACATAGTTAATATTAAATACTGCTTTTAGAATCCAGAATTATGTGAATGCTTCCATAAATTCTAGCTCTACGACCATAAAATTACAAACTTTATCCATAATTTCTGTATCTATTTAGATCCTTGAAAAAAGTATATTTTCAAAATACAAATCTACAGACTCGTTTACAAGCTTTTTTCTTTTAGAAATTTATCCCAGAAATAATATAAGTGATCCTCTTTTAGAAATGTACAGGAAGCATTAATTCGGAACAACTTACTTGAGCTGCTTGTCTACTGTTAGAGGTATATCATACCAAATGTGTGTAAAATAGAAGATAGTTTACTATATATCTGTAGTCTTAAAACAAAATTATTTCTTATGAAAGAAATCAACTTTAATTAGATCAATACTAAACAAATATTACTCATATCGACTAAAATTCACTGGATCGTTACTGATTTACAAAATTTAATATTATTAACTATTCTGGTGGTTTAGCTTCAGGTCCAAAACTACCCTGAAGTGTCCAGTCCTTAGAGCAAAAACCTGTTCCCAACCATCAATAGTTCTGGGAAAATGACAGTGTTTTCCTACTTGGATCTCCTTGTGCCTTTGGAGTAATATCGCAGTTTTGTTTCCACAGGGTATCTTGACATTATCAAAACTAACCAATTCTAAATAGACTATGTATCTCGTCCTTCGCAAAATTTAGCAGATCATTGACGATATATCTCGTCAAAGGGTAAGCCAATTGGGAGCACCTGATAGCCTTCTCATAACTATTTTTAAATTTATACAGATAGTTTTAATTTTAAATAACATGAATTAGTAGTAAGGACAGAAGCACTAATGAGTGTTCTTATTACGAATTCATGTTTTAAAATTCCAGTAATCTTTTGTCTATTAGGTAGCCATCTTGTCCTACCAAAATGGTCATTGACAACTTATTCCGTAAGTTCTTAATCTTTACTAGTTGTTGATTTGAAATTTCACATTCTTCACAAAAATTTGACAAGGGCGTTTTAATCTGTTTTATCTAACATAAATAAATTAAATAGTTATGTTTAAAAAAATAAGCTTCGTAATAAAAGTTTTAACTCATTTATATTACATCACTCATTTTTATGCATTATTGAATTTATCTTCTGAATGCTCTTTTAAAGTTCAAAACATTTTTTGCAAGGCATTTTCTATTTAGTGGAAGAGATCCTCATATTTCTTATGTATCTGCGAAACTGTTTTGGAAATAATTACATTTTCAATAAATATTACAAACTACTTCGCAATTCATGGGCTTTTACGATAGTTCAGTAAATTTTTACGAAAGTTAAATTTTGAGTTATCTGTTGTGGACTCTAAAAAGTTTTGCTCAAAATCTTAACCCTTCTCAGCTCCTTTTCGTGTGTATGATTGGTCTACAAATATCCTCTTTTTGACGATTTAATCGCTCCTTCCAAACACTTGCTCTACAGAAAGATAATATTGGCAATAACCATCCCTCAGAACTCAATTTGAAGTACATTAGTACACAACGTTTGAAATATTACTTGTTGAAAGCCCCCTCAGTTATACTTTCTAAAGATAAACAAATATCTAGCAAATAACATTTTTCTTTTTGATGAAAGTACTGTTCTATTAGATCATTTTTGGTGTACTTTTTCCTATCCATACTATTTCTCAATCATATAAATTATGACAGATATATTAGTGAAAGTTAAAGTACCAGTATATGCACATCCACTGATTTCAACAAATATGACAGTATTTTTACTGTACATCAATGCGTAGGCTTACAAGTGAAGCAAAGTAAGAATTTTCAAGATGCGAGTTTTTTTTATCTTTTCTATACCATAATGCTGTGATATTTACGTTGATGAAGTCTACGACTCATAGCATGAATATTATATTTCTTTTTTCGTTTTCTCATAACTTTTTTTTGACAGCATATTTTATTTGTAAGCTGATGAGTATAGTAGAAATCTCATGTTGCCATCTGTCTCTATAAAGTCTACTGTACAAATAAGTAAGGATGGTAGACTTATTTCATATGAAGAATGAAGGTATTACAAGTATGAAATTGCAGAGGAGTTTGAAATGCATTTTGAAGACCCTACAATAAGTATCCACTGAACATGTTTTAAACACATCCTCTTAACTGAGAAATGAAAGATATCTGTACTTTACGAGATGTCACCAAAGCGTGACTGGTCGAAAAATTAAAGACAACGAATAAAAGCAGCTACTACTACGAAATGGAACAACTCACATCATTCTGAGTATGCGGAATTGGAAAGGGTCAAGGAGCTATGAATTGCATACGGGATGAATAGACTTGGTTTCATTGGTATATACACTGCTGTTTGTAAAAGATGCAACACCATGAAATAATCATCCGAATGAAATGAAATTTGCAGCAAATTTCAATTATAGGACGTTATGCAAAGTATTAAAGTTTCAGATCCACCACGCATGCTTTCTGTGAGCAGTGCCCTCTGAACTGATCCTAAAAGCGTATAAATATAGGGCTGTAGTGGGACGTTGAAAATAGTGCATGGTTGTTTTTTAGTGGCGAACGTTTAGTGAGACCTAAGTATGCATCCACGACGAAATAGGGTCAAATTTCAAAAACTTACGGAGTTTGAACGGGGGAGAATCATCGGCCTTCGTGAAGGAGGATTTCCCAATCGCGCAATAGCAACTCGTTTGCAGCGGAACAGTTCCACTGTGATGCGAGTTTCGAAGCAGTGGACCGACGAGCACCGTACAACTCGAAAAACTGGGAGTGGACGACGGAAGGTGATGTCAGCGCGCGATGATAGATACCTGGTCCACATGGCGGTGAATGACCGTACAGCTTCCTCCAGGCAGTTGACAGCACTTTGGTCTACTGCTATAGGTGTACTAATGTCGGCTTCGTTAATTTGACTCCTTCATGGTGATGCATTTTTTACAAACAGCAGTATAGGTTGTTTTCATTGAGGGTGGAATAACCTCAAATGAAAAATTCTGGGAAACACGGGGGAAGACGGAGATTGTCAAAATGGTGATGGTGGTTTTCAGTGTGACCGAGTGATGTCTAATTTGATGTACAATGTGTGTAGCAGTGGCCAAGAACAGAGGTACACTGCACACCTAAATTAGACAATGGCATTTATTTACAATATAATATCTAGTTTCATATATACAAGCTACACCATCCGGTGCAAAAACACGTCTCACTCCTATGAAGTGTACAACAAATATTTCCTTATTCGTGTTCTTTTTCCGAATAGCACCCAATATTTCAAGTTCTTGATCGTATCAGAACTCAGCACTGTCATCCATCGATATTCGTCCCTAAGAACAACAAGCAACTAGAACACAAGAACAACTGTTCCTGTAACCTATCTGTGTTCGTAACCAACGTGGGGAAAAAAGGAATAGTGACAGTGGTTGACCAGTAGAACGACCTCCTTGACAAACCAACAAGTGAAATATTTCCAAGCTATCCCTTCTTTCATCATCAGTATAGCTTGACTTGAAGCAGTGGTACCCTAATGCCCTATGACAAAGACCAGACAGTGAGCACCACTCTCTTGAACTTCACATCTAATCATATTTGACCTTTTATCATGCTTATCAATAAACGTGAGGCTCCCTTGACACCATTATGAAAAATCCCATAAACTATTCATAGACTTGCTTTTATGATCAATGTGGAACTCAATATAGCTGGATTTGTATACTGCATATTTTATTCCATGTAATAATAATTTTACTGGAACATTCATAATTTGCATAACTATGCATAATTTGTAAATGAGTAAGAAAATTTATTAGTAAATAAAAAATATTTTAACGAAGCATTGTGTGCCTTTGTACCATAATATTCAGGAATTCACCATAATATTCATTAGCAACTTTTTGAAAGTAAAACCGTCACAGATCACAATCTGACGTCCTTTTCCGTTTGGAATTATCACTGAAATGTACTTAAGAATCATCCAAAATTATCCATTCCCAAAATCAATGTTTAACAGTGGCAATTCATTAAGAACCAATTTCACTCCTTCAAAAGTGAAGCCCTGGTCCCTGTTCATAAGTGCACTTAAATATAAACCCTCTTATGGCCATGGCCTCTTGGTTGGACAGGTTGGTCATGCGACATAAATCCTCTTACGGATCCAAAAGGATACATATAACGAGTCTCCGCTAGAGCAGGGTCCATAAACACTTTTGATGTTACGCCATTACTGTAATTGTGTGGCGTGGTGCATCTTGGGAAGGATAGGGTTACCGTGGCTCTAGGGTGAGGAATGAATCCCTTCCTCTTTTTAGCTGTCATCGGTGACCAGGAACCGCGTAAGTCAAATGGGAAGAAATATAGCCGGGGATTTGGGGGTGTGCTACCGGATTAAGGCCAGGCGCCGTTTATGGTGGGGGAGGGCCAGCTAGATCCGTCGTGGGTACGCCATGACAAACCATTGGACATCGCTGGAGATTAGCGATTACTGCTGGAGAAAACGTACAGAGTGGGCAGCATTAGGGGCTTCGATGGTAGACAGTATTTGAACCTTGTGGTTTTATTTTATTTTATTACTTTTCTGAAAGCAAGGGGGGTTGGGTAGTTATGTGTTGGATTGATAAATTTGCAGTTGGAGATGTATGATATACTGATAAATTTAGAGCCCTGGAAATAAATTTTGCGATTATAGCATAAATTCTATACATTCATCAAATAAACTGTTAGCAAAGTGGTTATGATGCCGTAAATATCTCAAATGATTTAATTACTCTTAACTGAAAATATACATTTTAAGTGAATAGAATAAATTATTCATAATACGCTTTATAACCTGGGTCGGGCTTAAGAATGCAGGGCTTAGGTAAAATTTCCACATAGACTATGTCTTATTTCATCGACCGTCATAAAATTCAACTTACGTGAAGGCACACGCCTTGTTAATTAAGGTTTTGATGGCTAAACTATTTTCCGAAGCCTTGGAGGTGGGTTAAGAGCTATTTGGAACACAAATTTACCCAGGTGGTTTATCACTCGGAGACACATTGGTTGATACTTAATGTCACTGGGTTGACATCTAATGAATTCCAAGCTCTTCCCGGATATACTCTGTAGGCCTGTAGTCTAGCATATAGTGAACACCTACTTCATCACATAAACAGGTGTCCCTGACGGAAGAAGTATTCCGAGAACCTTCCGTGGTTAGTAAGTAACTGGTTTACAGTGGTCGTACACATGCATTTTGAGATCTGGTTTTGGAAAGAATTGGAAATACCCTAAGGGAAATCGTCATCTAGTGCTCCCTGGGTAATGCTAAATCTGTTACAGCCTTGCTGTTCTCCACGCTTTGTACGCTGTATTCTAGGTTATTTCTATAAACCGCACTTCCGAAGGATAAGAAACGGCTTAAATTGCAACCAATAGAATTCCGCACAAAACAAAATAAAAATTGATTGCACGCCAGTCAGTTGCATAATCATAAATCTGCTAAATAATTCATTGCTTGAAAAGAAAATGCAAAATTATCTCACCATACTGCACTAATCGCACTAAATAGAATACTTTGTTTTTTATAAACGTTTTTGTGGTAAAAATTGTAAATTGGTTACACTATAAAAAGTCATAAACAGAAAGCGATTCGTATTAAAAAGAAAAATTAACTTTTCAAAATTAGTCTATTTTGAAGAGACAATTGTTTCTGAAAGGTTACTGGGAGAATTTTTCCTCTTTTTTTCTGTCATTGTCCATCTAAAGAAACAATTTTTTCTAGTCCATTCTTGAAACTTTAACAGTAATTGAAATAAATGCTCTGTTTCAGACTCATACTTCAGATCATAAAAATGAACTAAACATTCCACTTAAGCATCGCTGAAGAACTTTAAAGCAATTTTTTGCAACTGAGTACCGCCAGTTTTCAAAGGCTACAGCAGAATAACCAAAAATGGAAGAGAACATTAAAATTGTCTCCGTCATCTTCAAGAGGTCTTTGTGTTGTCCTTAATCTGACAGGAGTGACAGTTGAATTAAAGGATACAGGAAGCAAAATATTTCGTGTTCAACGATGCCTTAAAAAGCATCGCAGCACTTTTACATTTATTCAGTACAAATGGCTCTTTTTTGCTATTTGTGAAGAAAACATTAGACCAAAATGCTTCTGTTTGATGTTTCTTTGTTTGTTTCCTTTCTCAGGTTTCTAGGAAATTCGCCTTCGGGCATGCTCTGTTTCGTCAGGCAAGCCCATCCTTGTGAAAGAAGTTATTGCATTTGTCTGAAAGAGTCTTTGACAAGTTGAGTGTCAGTGGCAGACAATTAGGTGGATGGGATACAAGATTATTTTTCCCTTTTTTATAGGGTTGCGATAGCTTAGTTGGTAGACTCGCGGATGCGTAACTGGAGGATTGAGAGCTGGAACTTTGATCAAAACAAAAAAATAGGATACGAGGGTATTGATGCACGTTAAGTCTGTGGCCTAAAACATCCTCACATTGGCGTGGTGTGTAAATTTGGAGAAGGGTACCAGATTAGCTCGTCATCTAAAAGAGTGGGGTGCTAGCTAGTTATCTGACCGTGATTCAAAATTACTAGGTGTTGCCCTCGATCTTTTCATTCGAGGCTGATCAGAATCTTAGTCAATAGCTCGCTGTGTTGCTACAGGTTTAAGTCTCTCCTCTCTCTCTCTCTCAATTCAACTTACCTACCCTTATTTATAACTGACGCGTTCGGACGAATATCTAAGTGTAAATTTTTTTAATGAGATTTTCATGGTATAATAGTTTCTCTAATAATATTATACATCGTTCCCTACAGTTAATTCGCAATGAAACATCTACAGAATGATATGGAACAGCATCTAAGATAGTAAAAGTGGCAATATAGTCTATTCTAGGTTTGGCAGCAAGAGACAATATAGTCTATTCTAACTATCGTAGCAAAAGGTGACAGTATTGTTTATTTTGGCTTTTCCAGCAAAAGTGGCAACTTGAGTAGAAATCTTTCAGAAGTATATAAAGTCATTTAACTCCTGCACAAAAATAAAAAAGATGCTGACGGAATTGCAATATTCACGTCATTTGTTTCGAGCTAAAATTTTGGAAATTTTTAAGAAATTTATGATTTGGGGTTTTATTCTTGATTTGCGCTGATGTCTTTGCGTTTAGCAGCTTAGGATTTCTGGAAATAGTATTAATTTATGCGTACTATATGTTATTTGCAATTATTCATGTTTATTATCTGCATTTTTCACTGCATTATTTGCACTAGATAAAGCTATTTTGCTATTTTGTAGTACTAGATAAAGCCACAAAACTTTGTTTCTTCCATTTCCTCCTGTGGTGTATTGGGGATTAAAAAATAACTACAAACAAAAGAAGTTGAAAGAAGGGAACCGATTTAAGGCAGAGAAAGGAGACACCCTGCGTGGAAGTGAACAATTTTAATGTTCAGGGCTTCTAAATCCACTTTGAGTTTGCTTTTGTGCTGTGTTTAGTTTTTATGTGTGGTGTATAAAGTAAATGTGTTGAAAATTTAGTTTGGTTCTCAATCAGGCATAAGCCATCCATATTGGTTTGAATGCGAAGAAAAAAAATTACTATGTATTGGTATTGCTTTGTCTAAGCTATTCTTCATTTCCTTTTTCTATTTTGCGATACAGATTGGCCAAATCTGACCTTTCAGCCGTAAGCCCCCAAACAACCATTTTAGCACGTTATTTTCATACTTATGTGACCAGCTACGATGCATACATTGGAAAACGATGTTTTAGCTATTCTATTATATGATAAGGCTGCACCTGCAGAACTACGGTTTACATTTCGTTTCGATGTTATTTTTAATGAATAAATCAGATGAAAGAGAGAAAGGCAATGCGGTACATAAGTTTTGCTTACGTAAACTAAAACCGGTGCTCTCCGTTTACTCACAATAGCCCTAATTTCCATTCCTCTCCCGATCCGTGAGCCTTTTCCCCTGAAATGTTTTAAACTACAGTCGTTATTGAGGCTCAACAGTCAGAACACGTCTACAAACCATCTATTCCACATAATTCCCTTTCCCCAAGAATTTGTTCCCGCTTTTAGGGGCATTTTTCTTCCTGCCCCTTTGCTTTTTCCTGAGCTCTGTTGTTTATAGCAGCGGCGGGCCAACAACAACAAAACCAAGGAATCGATTGTTTTTATTTTTCGGGATCCAGGGGAAACACGGTGTTGGAATGATGCTTTCATTCCTGATGATATCTGCTCCCAGTTGGGTGTTTCGGTCTCAATAGTCGCCTCGTGAGTTGGGCGATTTGTTTCGGCTATGATGCGGAATCAATAGGGGGCTTTGGCTGGATGATGAGGAACGGCTGGGATTCCGTGTCGTAATCTCTTCGCGAGCTGTTTGGGGATACGGCACTACTTCATTCATTACCATCAAGCTCCCTAATGGGAGGCTGTGTAGCGTGCTGGAAATGTCGGGAATCAATTAGGGAGAAAGCATCGCACTTAGTTTTCCAATAAAAATGCTCAAGTACCTGTAGAAAATTAGCTAGCGAAATAATAACCAACCGTTACTCAAGCTGCTCTCGGTTAGACTGCTATTTGCCATCCAGCGTCTTTCACAATTCAATTAATATTCTGTAGAATTTGTAGTACAATTTGCTATGTATTATCTAATGCAATAAATCTAAGTAATTGAACATGCAGGGTGTTTCTAAATTTAACCCTCCAGGTGGATGTCTAGACGAGGTGTCTAGTCATTAACAAAATATACCAGATCTTGATGGACGATATATGTCGTTAGTGAAAGAAAACTGAGCAGATCTTGATCGACAAGATATATCGTCATAATAAAACTGACTAGATGTTGTAGGACGAGATATCTCGTCATCAGAAGAAAAATGAGCTGATCTTGATGGAAGAGATATCGCGTTGTCAGAAGAAATCTGAGCTGATCTTGATCGAAGAGGAAGTGTGGGGTTTGGAACGCAGAAATATTGACATAATGCAATAATGCGTCACGTCTACAAGGTCTATCTGTATTTGCTAATGTGTGCTGGAGACAGCTCTCATTATCACACTAATCACACTCGGAGGCGCTGCTCAATTGCTTGCAGTTTTAGATGTTGTCTTCGTATAGGCAATATGTATAATTTCAAGTAAGCAGAGATGTATTGCATGCATCTTGAACCTGGGGCTACAGAAACGAACGAATAGTAAGAAACACAAAATTAAACACATTTCACATGGTATATATGTCCGCAGCCACCACCTGTATATGGTCTACAAGAATCTACACACTGAATCCATGCCGATGGCATTCCAAGAGTAATGCGTCGATGAAGTCAGGCATATATTAATATTGATGGTCGAAACTTTAAGAAACTACAGTAAAACTGTAAATGAACAACTACTGTAGCAGTAAAATAAGGGACGCTATATGCGTAATTAAACTGCTGTATATCCTTTCAGCACCTAAGTGTGCTCATGCATTAACCCATGCAAGTGCGAGCATATATCAAGATGTGAATGGTGTCTAATATTGTGTTCCTGCATCCCTTTAAAATTTGCACTGCAAGCTATAAAACACCCTGTATAGTTTAGGCATAAATTCTTGCAATTAAAGAAGCCCTTACATGAACTATCAATACAAAAAGGAAATATTTTTCAATATGAGAAGTTCTCCATTATGGTTTGTTTGTCTTTCACCCAAAAAAACATCTTATAGCAGCATTGCAGATAATTATCGAATCATCCCCTTAATACATGGACCGTTCAACATAATGCACGGATCAAAACAAAACTCATTCCAGTTGAGAAAATACCGTCTTCAACAAATATGCTTTCGAAATTTCCACTTCACAACACGAACAGTATATTTCATTACCGACAAACACCACCCAACAACTCTGCTTATGAGAAGGTTTCCAAACGAAATCCGCACACCATACCACCGAATGTCGACTAATTAAGAGAAAATAGGCACCAGGAGTGTCCTCGAAGAGCGCAGGCCAGCACTACCAGCAAAACAGGACCCCTCCTCACATACTCGAGCGTCTTCCCCCTCCGGAATTCCTTAACTAGGCAAAAGTATGTTTATCGACGGCACGACCTCTCCAAAATTATTCAACAGCCGAGAAGTTCTCCGTCAACAGGGTGCGTCCAGTGTCGATTCCACCTTTCGAATCTGTGACTGATTCTGTTGAGAAAGTTTAATTAAATATGGATTCCGTCAGGTGTGGAGGAGAGGCTGTTTCGAATACTTTAAAATCGCTTGAGCGTGCTTTACTTGCCATCTCCGCACTGACAGGACATCCGCCTCGAAGTTTAAATTAAAATTTCCGTGCGGATGCGGGGAATCACCTCGGATATCAGATATTGTGACTTCGTCGAGGATTTAAATCTCTCGGAGACCCTATCGACTCATTGAAAATCGCCCGTTCCGATATCAGTGGACCATTGAACGCTTCCAAGTCTCATAATCTGTAATCGTTCAAAGGGATTCACAATGAGGCTGCTTATTGGCTGAAGTATCTACAATTGCTCTTGCAGATTAATTTAATAAGAGAGGGGCACTTGTGCGCCTTTTATCATAATCGAGCGAAACACAGGAATGGTGAAGGAGGAACCAGATATTTTGATCGTTCATGACTATGGAAACTTACGGAGTGCAGTCAGTAAACTTATGAGAAGACATATGGGTGTAATTTTCAATGTAATTAAACAAACTAGACGGAAAGCGAGGATTTTACTTCCGCTACCCAACTTCTCTCGCATGATATATATCGCGATTACATTCAAATGTAGCTTTTAGCCATTTGGACAACTCTTGGCGTTTAATTTAATTGATGGTGACCTATTAGTTCTAAATCAATTCGGGGTTCATTCTTTGGAGATTTCATTACTGAAGTGTGAAAATAGTATTCGAAAGTATACCAAGTGACGTCACTTTCGGAATATGTACAGGAAACACATTCCGCTGCTGAACCACATCCACCACCTACACCTAGCTTGGCTGAAAGTCACTGCTTAAAAGTGATTAATATACAGCATATCGCACCCCGGCAAGAAAAGTGACCCAACTTAAAATTGCAGAATTTGAGAAACATCAACTTAAAGGATACTATAAAACGTAGTGATATAGTATAAGCTTCTTTTAAATTTTAGGTAAGTACTTGTGATGGTAACTTCTATTATAATTCTATAGAATAGTAATATAACACGCTGGGGCACCTCATAAATATTTTTCAATGACATAACATCAAAATTTTAATTTTATGACTTGTGCCACTTTTCTTGCCGAGGTGCGATATATCATACCACAAAAGGAGAATGTGAAGTTAAATAAAGTGAATTCCACAGAAAAGCCATAGGAAGATTGGAAATCTATATACATATTTTACTTCTCCATTTATACTTTGTAGAACAAATCTTTATCAAACATTTGTTGTAGATTTCTACTGATTTTATTTCAATTTTCAGGTTAACAATTTTTAGAATCCATTATGCATTTAAAATAATTAAATTCCCATTTTTCGATTAATTAACGCTACTTCAGAAGTTTCAATTTGTTTGAATGCTTTTGTTGACTGTTCAACATACATAATCCATCTGTAATGCAAATCAAATTCATGGTTTTAGCCTAGATACATTTCTTAGTAAATAGTAGGCAAATGAGTTAATATTATAGGTGAATAAAAAGTAAGATATTGTTGGAAACACTACAAATGTTTGAATCTTTAATCTTTCAATAAGGTTCTATCAATCAAAACACATTTTTAACTATTTGGTCTGTTTTCGCGTATTTTTCGCGACTTTTTTCAAGAGCGAGTGGTGTTCCTTCAATACAAAATATGTATACAATAACTTACAATAATGAGAATTAACACACATGTAGTCCGAATTTTTGCGATTTTTCTAACTTTGATCACAGTATGATACATAATCGTTTTGTCAGGTTGGTAAAAACTATTTGTTCTTGTGTGCAGCAGAATACACTCAAACCTGTTTGTGTGAGGTGGATAGGGACAGCATAAAATAAAACGCATAAAAAAATCTTCTAAAACTTGACGAGAAGCTAAAAAATATTTTTCGCAACACATTAAAAAGTATTTTTTTATGCTGTGAATAGGAACCGCATAAAAAAAAGTCTCAGGTAGAAAATAACTCAAAACCTTACGAAATAACTAGAACTTGCTTTTTTAAAACGAAATCAATACACGAGGCTTGGCAAGTACTTGGAATCTCGTCAAACCTTTGGAATCTCATTTAGAAATCTCGTTTAGAAAATACACATGCGAACATTTTTAAACATTTTTTTTACATATTACTTATACTATGTGGTCAAAAGTCACCGGACACCCTGTAATGTTGGTTCGAAAGGCCTCAAACGTATAACTAATAGGATGTCGGGCCTCTTTTTGCTTTAATTACAGCGTTTACCCTTCGGGTTAGGCTATCCACTAAGTTGTGATCCATTCCTCGTGTGGCACGGTGAACAGTTCACGTTTGGTTTTTGGTCGAGTGGGTTTGTAAGACAATCGATGCCCCAAATCATCACAAAGATGTTCTATAGGGTTCAAGTTGGGGCTTCGAGCGGGCAAGGCACCCCACCTGATTAATGTCAAGCCACGTCGCAATGACGCCTGCTGTATGAACAGGAGCATTATCGTGCTGATATAGAAAAGGACCTGTTCCAAACTAACTAACTAACACCAACACACACTCCCGTGCCTAGTGTCGTGAGACACTGTACCAGTTTAAATAAGTGTGGTTGGATGAGTAGAGCATTCCACCAAGGTGACATGTCTACCCAGAATGTTAGAGCACATTACATTACATTTATACATCCTTACATCTATACAGTATATACATTAAATCATTATACTAGGTTACATTATAAATATATATATACATCATGCAAGGTGAGAAAAAAGTTCGTTTTTCTTAGTCTCTTAGGATAATCAAGTCCTGATGATTTTCAATGAATCTCACCATGTTAATAATTTTAACCCTCGAGCCCTTGTTGCATGCAATGTTCCTGAGCCATGTAATTTTTAGGTGGTCGGCAGGTGTTCTCATATGCCATGAAGCTGTAAGGGGGCAAACTGTGATGTAATGTAGAGGTGTGCCAATTTCACCACATGACCAGTTTTCGGACTTAATTTTCTTAAACCTCGTTAGGTAGGATGGGAATGGGCCGTGCCCTGTGAAGAAAAGTGTCTCTTCCCTGGTCCAACTTGATGATTTTAGTGACACTTTTGGTAACACATCGTGCACCGTCCTGCCTGTTTCTCCTTCGTCCCATTCATTCTGCCATGCATCAAGTAGCCAGCTAGTGGTTTCCTTTCTGTAATGGCTCTTGGGCCATTTCACCCCTTCATCTACGCATTCCATTGTTGTTGCCTCTTTTGCTAATCTATCTGACCTGTTCCAAACAGTTGCTATAGTGTCTGAAGCATGTCATTGTCTAAAATGTCTTCGTACACACCAGAAGTCATCGACCTGTCGACTAAAACTAACGGGCCAAGCCCCAAATAGGAGAAACAATACCGAACCATGACACTACCGCTACCAAATTTCACAGTTAACACAATACACTCCGGTAAATACCGTTTGCCAGGCATTCGCCAGGTCTATACACGCCCATCAGAGTTCCAGATTATGTATCGTGATTCATCACTCCACATGACGTTCTTACACTGGTCCAAAGTCCAATAACAATGTTATTTGCACCATTGCAAACGCCTCCGGGCATGTGTGAGTGTGATTAGGGGTTTTATGCCTGGCAGCACGACCATGAAATCAATCCCAGTGCTATCACCTCTCGGCGGACAGACCTATCACTGGCCTATGTACCTGAGCTGAGACGGAAGTCTTCTGCAACCTCCGACAAAGATGTTCCGGTTGTTTCGCAAAACACGCTTCAGGGTTCTTCGGACTCGATCAGTTAGTTTCTTGGGCCTACCAAAGCGATAATTCGGTTCAGTATTTCCGTGGCGTCTCCATTTGACCATGACATCGCTTACTGTGAACCGGGGCACGTTTAACTGCTGAGAAATCTCTCTGACTTAATGTCCAAATTTATGGGCATCCACAATCATGCCCCTTTCGAACGCATTCAACTCTTTCCATTGGCTCATCGGGACAGAAAACCCTCGTTTGATGCTTCAGCATTTATGCCTTCACTTATATAGCGTCGGTGAGGTGTACTAATGTCATACTGGTATCATTTACTTAAAGTTCACAGGTGTCGTGTGACTTTTGTCTACATAGTATATTTTACACATACAAAACTTTTCAAAGTGTATAACCATTATCCTTCGTAATCTGATAATACGCGGATTTTCGTGTGGTGAACTGGTTCAAAATCACTTTCGTCACTTGAAGATACTAACCCGTACTCGTTTAGAGTTGACTTTTTTTCAGTTACCATGTAGTCAGTGTAACGGACTAAAAAGTATAAAATAATTTCTCCTAGCCCCATACAGATTTATAACCCTATACAAATTTTTGACCCCTTCAGATTGTCTTGAAAATTTGTGATTGTGAAGTTTTAATAGCTATAAAAATACTTGTAAGATTTAAAACGGAAAACGCGGGGCCTTTTACACTCTTCACTATTATCTATTGCGTGCGCCCCACGTTCTTCGTTTTAAATGTTACAAGTATTTTTATAGCTATTAAAATTTCACAATCACAAATTTTCAGGACAATCTGTATAGGGTTATAAATCTGTATGGGGCCATTAGAAATTATTTTATACTTTTTAGACCGTTACAAAAACGTGCTATATTAAAAAAAAATTTAAGTAAATTGTATTGATAACTTCGTCAATTATGTTCTAATTTGAGTGAAATTTTGAAAGGACTGAAAGTAGATTGTACTGAATAAATTTTGTTCATATACCGCACAAAAAAAGATCACACAAAAACAGGTTTGAGTGTATTAACAATACGATATACGTGTAATAAGATAAAAAGGTTAAAATTCCTGCAATATATCACCACCTGCAATTCATGAATCCCAATTTCACTACAAATGTTTGAATCTCTAACCGTTTAATAAGGTTCTCTCAATCAAACCACACACCCAAATTCACCGCAATTGCTAAAAACGCATTTCGCAGAAAAAATATGGTTGAGTTTTGAACTTTAGACATGCATGTTCCCAAATAAGTTAGTAACGTTTTCCTCGTTTCAATCATTTTTTGAGTTATTTTGATTTTTACAAAGTATTTATGTAAATAAGAATGGAGTGTTTGTTTGTACATTGAATATTTTCGACCCATTTCAAGTTTTCTATCTGTTTTGGATCCTTCTGATGCCAAATCCGCCTCTTGCTCGTTTGGTGTCTGTCTGTCTGTATGTATGTATGTGCCCTATTCACGTCCACACGGTTTAATATATTTTCATGAAAATTTGTATACTGTGAGTACTTATCTTCATTTAGTGAGTGCTTTTGGTTGCGAATGTCTGTCCGTCTTTCTGTTCTATGTTCGATTTTGTGTTTGTGTAGGCATCACATCAATTTTTTTTCCAGATATTTGATTGCAATCTGTTTTCATTTAAACATTATGTATTAGTTTAGTGAATGCAATATTAAACATTTCTTTATTGTTATATTTAAATGAGAGTTTCATGCTAAAAAAAACCTGAGTAAGTACACTTAAATCAACCATAATTTGATAGTTTTGGAAAAATTGGAATGTATATTGAGTGTAAAGATTACTTTTATTTGCTTTACCAGTACTGCTGAAAAATCAATCATTTTTTTAAAAAGTATTTTTTTATGGAATTTTAGCAAAAAACTTCATTTATTTCGAGTTCACTTTTTTTTTGCGGAATATAAACGATTTCCGGATATTTGGGACAGACGATGTATTTCAACGAACGGGAATAAAACGGAAACTCGTGTTTCTTTCGCTCTTAATTAATTTCGCATTTCTAAATTTTGTGCCCTTTTCAGTTGTAAATTGTGGTAACTGATAGATTAAGAGATATAAAGGAATCACATATGAATATCTTTAGAACAACTTTTACCCGACACGTTTTAGTTTGTTTTAATTCGCTGTTTTATTTTGTTTCTGTTTTAAATATTTATTATTTTAATAAATTGGTGATTCTTTTACATCACACGCAACACCACCACAAATTATTCGACTTAAAGTGGCAGGTAAGTCAGAATAAAGAAAATTTAAGTGCAATTATGCCATTATTGAAAGAATAATAATGTTTAAAAAATCCGAACTAGAACTTTTCAAACATTAAAAAATTATTTGTCATAATGACAGGAGAAGATTGCGAAATTCCACAAAGTCGCATGCCGGATGCAAGAGTGCTACAGGTAAAAAAATATTGTTTTTTTAACTATAAGTGCGAGAGCCCACTCACCGTAAATCGTCGTTTTTATTAATTGAGTTGAACATTAAAAATTTAAGAAAGGGAATTAAAATTTCCGTTAAAATCGTCTTATGTAGAAGTAACCTTAATGTCACCTTTCTTCATTTTGTAGCTTTGTCATACAGCAAGAGTGCGATGTATGTTAAATGTATTAGGTAGCCATTATATATATTTATCATCGCTTCAATCTAGAGTAAACCAATTCAAACCGAGAAAGGTCGGGTATTTTGTTAGTGATGAATAAATTTATTTCAAAAGGTCTCTTTAAAAGCTATTTAGGATAAACAGGGTAGATAGTTAAGATCATACCTTTTTGATTAATCAAACTATACCTATTTTTTTGTGGCATGTGCAAAAATTATATCCTATCTTGATGTGGTACATAATCTATCTTTACTATTATAAAAGAAAGTGTTTGTCTGTTTTCTGTCATCAAAGTCCTGATGAAATTATGGCACTTACAGTAACGGGACTTGGCAACCAGGTAGTCTGAATTTTTTTGTAATTTTTGGGTCGTGGCGAATTTTAAAATTCAATCTAGAACATTTTTAAATTGATTGAATTATTATTGTTTTCTTTTGAATGGCAACCGCATAAAGATATGACAGATTCTAAATTTATTTTTATGTTTCCGTTTGATTCTTCGAGGAACGATTTCAGCCGATGAACAAAAGAAATAAAAATTTTTAACTGGAGTTTATGTGGAGTTCTTTTTTTTTTATCTCCTATATTATTAAAGATAGAGTAAAAATTTCAAGGATTTGAAATCTGCTGAAAATTTCACATTAGATCACTACATAAAAATATGATTTTCTTTTAAAAAAATAATTTTTAAATTGAAACTTTTATATTTTTTTCCAATACTATCGCCACTACGAAGAATGACCTTCGTTTGATTCAAGATTCTAGGAATCCTAAATTTAATTTCATTCGCTCAAACCATTCCACAGCAAAGAAAAGCAAAACGAACAAAAAAAAATTTTTGACTGGGTTTGTTTAGCTCTTTTTTTTGTAAAATCGGAATAGTTAAAGATAGATTAAAAATTTCAATGGATTAAAATCTGCGGAAAATTTTACACCAGATCGATAACTTGCAAGTCATTTTCTTGTAATAAAAAATTTTTCAATTAAATATTTATGTTTTCGCAAGATTGTGACGTCACGCCGATTGGATCCCTTCGTAATTGGAATATGGACGAATTTGACAATGACGAGGCCATTACGGCGTTGAACGTGGTGTTATGAACTATGGTTTGCTTCGCAAACCATAGTTCATAATATGCATAGTATGATTTGCTAAGTAAACCAAATTAGAATTCGCAGGGAATTCAATCCAATAGGCTACGAATTTCCATTTGTTTTGCGAAGAAAACCAACACCGCGGACGATGTCATGATGGCTGTTATCCAATAGGCTATGAATTCCCATTTCCTTTTCGAAGTAAACCAAATGGGAATTCGTTGCAATCATCGGCAGTTAGCGAGCAGTGGTCACACATGACCCCACGAAAAGAACCGTCGCGGGTAACACCACACTGTCCACGCAGTGGCAAGGATTAGCAATAAGTAACACGTGCCATGAGACGAAAAAGGTTGGAAATCGCTGCAACACATGGCCACCTTCAAATTCATAAACAATTTCGTCTGAAACTTACCCCAAACGAAAAAAATGGAGGCATTTCCAAAAAACCGACTAATACCCAACATCATTTCCGCATCACGATGCACATCCGTCCATATTTGAGCAGACACTTCCGATCCCAATCCTGTCGCTGCAACCGCCCAGAGGTCCAAAAGGGCGCGCACAGGGCCCCCAAACACACATGTTTATACATTCGCTTGCAGACGGCCAGAAGGCTAAGGAAAACAGTAAACATATATAAAATAAAACTCACAATTCTTCTCGCCGAATCCCCCTCCAATTCGACTCACGTATAGCAAAGTGATATCTGTATTGACTTTGCGAAAACGTGTTTGGCGCTCTGAAGTTCAATATTTACATAAGGGCCTTTTGCTGCTGTCGACCCCCCTCCCGAACCCGTAAACCCTCCCCCTTTTCAATATAGACTGTTTGGGGGAATAGTAGAACTTGTTTTAACTCGATAGGAGCTTGCACGTACCTAGATATGTTCCATAACAGGACAGTGTTTTCGTAGCTGGCGTGCACAATGTAAGTACTGTGTGTTCTTTTTCTATTTTGATGTTCTGTAGTCAAACTTGTTTCAAATAAAAGAGGTTTCGTTGGAGTTGTAATAAAAACCTTTAACCTCTTTGAGCATTCGGCCTTTTTTTATTCATATCTGTGTACAAATAAAGTTGTTTTAATTTCGTTCTTGGAAATGTAAACAAGTGTTTGGCGAGACTGCTTGAAATGGAGGTTGCTTGATTTGGTTCTTTTTTTTTTTTTCTGATCTTTGTTTGCTTTCGTTTTACTTTGAAATCGAATCGTAAATTTTATCAAAGAAAACGCATTTTTTAATTTTCATTGCGATAAATAAACCGATCGAAATAAGGTAATAAAAAAGTTTCATGTTTATTTTCTACTTAGGAATGAATGTTCAAAACTTTTTAAAGATAAAATTATACAGCAAACATTTTTTTTTCACCTTAGACATGCCGAAATACAAATACGGTGACAACGTAAATCATTTATCATTCCTTAATAAAAAGAAATACCAATAAACAGTTGACTCATTCAAGCAAATAAAAGAATTGCATTGAAAAATATTTTACTCCGATGTATAATTTATTTGTGTTTCAAAAATTCTAATTTGTTTTCAGTAAATATTGATCGGACCCCCTCTGAATGCAAGCATCATTTCATTCAATTCTTAAGGTTTTGTTCAATGCGTTTTAAATTAAGGGAAAAAATTAAACAAGGCTATCCTATCTGCAAAATGTAATTTTTTTTTTTGTGAAGATACGTTGTTTTGAAAGTATTCTTATTTCTAAATCATTTACAATTAGCAAAGTACGTGTATGTATTCAATCATATTATCTCATTGTAATTAGTATAAAAAGAAAGGCAATCACATTTTTTTACATGCAAATATATTCACAGATATCGCTTACTTTTAAATCAAATGTATTTTTAAAGTTTGTTTTTCTTAAAAATTAAGAAAATTTTTTATTAAAATGCAAACAATAAAGCACGGTTAAAAGTATATGCTGTGAATTTATATACAATCTTACATAACGAATTTCGTGATAGCAACAGTGAGATGCAATATTAGTAAAATGTTTCCTTAATATGTGTCCTTAGAAAATTAATTATTTAAAGTGCAAGTGAATGACACTATAATATCAGTTACCTTATACGACATACTAGCCAAGGATACTAACATATCAATCACGACGTTATCTACCAAACGAGTGGATGATACAATATCTAACACTAGGGAATGATACTAATATGATAGCTACCTTATGTACCATGCTTGCAAATGATACTGATATACTAGCTATCTTATGTAACACATGCTTGCAAATGATACTAATAAACAGCTACCTTATGTAATGTACCAGCGGATAATACTATAGCTACCTTATATAGCATACTTGCGAAGGATACTAACATTTTAGTCAGGTTATCTAACGTAACTTGGAGAGAGTAAATGACACATTATCTTACACACATGCACATATAATAGCGAATGATAATGAAATACAAGCTATCTTCGGAGGCAGCACATACATATTCGCTAATGATGCTTAAATAGGACGACTGTGGTCCCGAGAATCAGACAGACAAATAAGTTTGAAAACAATAACAAATTTAATACAAAACACTAAACAAGGTGACAAACGTCCTGCCACGCTAAGTGTGGACGAATACGTTTACAGAGGTCCCGCCAAGTTGAATGTGGACGAGCAAGTGATTTTATTACAGCAAAAGCAAGGCATCAGTTAAAAAAAAGGACACTATAAGCGAGGCTAAGGGAAGAGACACATTTCAAATACTGCTTCTAAAAATAGATTTCTCTCAGTACAGTATAGAATAACATAGTGTAAAGTAAGACGCTTAAGCGAGGCTAGGGAAAAGAACCCCTTTTTATGACCTCTAAAAATAGATCTCGAAGGACCAACAAGTGAGGAAATCTCATGACCGTAGACAATACTAATATACTAGCTACCACCCATATGCAACATATTAGCTAATGACACTAATGTACTATCTACTTATGTAACATCCCAGCGAATTATACTAAATTCATAGCTGCCTTATGTAACATATCAGCAATGATATTAGTATACTTTCTACCTTATGTAACATCAGCAATGATATTAATTTACTAGCTACCTTATATCACATACTAGCAAATGATACTAATATACTATCTTCCTTTTATAACACAAATCATATTAACAAGTTAAACTAATATACTAGCTACCTTATCTAAAATGTTAGAGAATGATACTGACACTATCTACCTTATCTAAGGAACTAGCGAATGAAGGTCTCGAAGGGTTTAATTCAAAAAGAGAGTCGTAGCAACACTGGTCTTTGATAACAATTTAAACTTGCGTTTTCCTCTCGTGGTATAACCACGGTAGTCCAGTTGGGAGAATAATGGATAAACAACCAGAGGGTTGGGAGTTCAATAACCGCTCCAACAAAAGACCGGCGTGTTCATTAGGATTGAAGCACGCCAAATCTGTGGTGGCCTCTGATGTCCTCAAGTTAGTGTACTGTTGAATTTTAGAGAGTGGGATGTCAGTCAACAGTTCATCTCGTCATCTGACCGTGGCTCAAATTACGAGGTGTTGTCCTCCTTTTCCCCTTCATTATTGATCCAGGGCAGTCACCAATAGCCCGCTCTGTTGCTCCAGCGCGACGTCAATTACCTACCTACCTATGCTCTTGTTTGGTTTTTTTCCCTGACGTCGACAAACATTTGGCTCCACCGATTTAGATGTGGGTAATTTTACCACCTGTTTTTATTTTCATGAGTTTGTAAAAGTTTCTAAAATATGTTACTTTATCACTATTTTTTTAGTTTCATTGAAAAAGCTAAGTATAAATAAATACTGGATAAGAACACCAACTTTTGCAAAGAACTGCATGCACACCAAAACATTTTATCAGTAAACAATAATGCAAACATGGATTGAGTAGACCTCTAATAGGATTGTGCAATTAGTTGAATGAATTCAAATATATTTTAAACTTCCTTGTAGTTTTCTCAACGAGGCATCTTGTCGATAGAGAATAACCAACCAGATCTTGATCTCGTCATCATAAAAAAAAATCGGCGATATCTTAATGACGAGATAAATCAGCATTTACAAAATTGGTTATTTCAAGATGGACGAGATAACGTGTCTAAATCATTTGAAGAGATATGTGTGACGGTAACGGGTTCACAGCAGAATTAAACATCTATAGACATGTTCGACAGTTGTGGGACTTTCAGTTTATGTACGATCGTTATAAAGAAATTAGACGAGAGACTTATAGGTGGCATTATTTTATTCATATATACATCAATTTTCCTGAATGATCTACCCAATAAAATTAATTTTTCGGGATACCTTCCTTCTTTGAATTAGATGAGTAGCCTTTTCCTAGAATGAACAAAAAGTGGCAGAATCCGTTCGTAATAAATTTTAGTCTAGTGGGGAATACCATTCAAGATTTCTTATAAGATTCCCATAACAAAATGCAGTTTTTGCTTTCATTTCAGAGGCAATTTGTCCGTTAAACAAACAATTACAATAGTTAAACTGAAACGCATCCATTAAAGTTAAGTACTTCAAAGGAAGTTCATAACAAATTGTGTACTGGCTCATCAAAATTCAGTGGATTGCTCAAACATTTGTGTAAATTGTTAGATCGTGTATATACCCCTTAAATTATAGTGTCAGTTATTTTTAAAAGCACATTTAACTTATATTTTATGTACTGAAAATTATTTCAAACTGAAACTGTGAGTCATAACATTATACACAATTATGACCTTCCGCATACCATTAAGATGAAACGAAGCACTTGGAAAACTGATCACTAGAACAGGAATATGAATTCCATTCTTCCTTGCTATTAATAGCTCACTATTCCAAAGCAGTGTTCGAAGTTTCTAATTAACTTAAAGTAGTCATTCAGTGAAAATTACGAATTGTTCGTAAAAAGGAACGGAAAACCCCATCATAAAACTCCAATGAACCAAGGTGTAAAAAAATTATTTTCTTGTTTGATATAACTAAACAAATAAGAAAATGGCAAAGGATAAAAACATTCTAACGAGGGCATTTTATTTCCCCATTGTATTTTATTTTCCAAGAAACTACTTCACTCATACTTTCCTTATAATTACACTCGTTCAGTCCTTTTTTTGTTTATGTACATACCGATCCACCCTTCACACTTCGAAACATCGTGGAACAAGGGAACTTTGAAAGGCGTAAAACAGACGATACTTCAATTCTCATAACCCTCAAGTGGCCACAGCCTTTCGGAAAAGAAGTTGCCACTCTTCAGAAAATAAGTTTTTAACCAAAATATGAAAAAAAAGTATCACACGAAGCATTGAAACGAGGCGTATAAATTCATTTATACACGCTTTGTGAAAAGCGAGCTTTTAAAAACACAAAGAACGAATACTTGAAGAACGTCACCGTAAAGCAGCCGCACAAAAGAATAATTAGGATGCATTGGGTTTAATTAATAAATTTTAATTAGCGGTTTGTTCACGGAATTATTGTTGGAATCTTTTTTCCACTTTTCTTAATATTTTCAATTTGATTAGTTATTTCCAAGAAGACAAAAAGTATCACACGTGCAGGTATTTTTTCTTTGAGTGTATATGAAACTCGGGTCTTTTTTAATGCCCATGCCTAGAGCTATGTTAATGCTTTGCTTAACGAAGAATGCAGTAAAGACTAGCTTTCTCATTAACACTTAATGCTTTGTTACGACATCCAAAGACGATGAAATAAAAAAGAACACGCACAGGCGGAAAGCAATCATTTTTAACTAGCACATGTTGTCAATGTGTATAAAAAGAGGTCCGAAACTGATTTAGATTGGATTGGATTGTATATGATTTTGTGGCATTGAGTCCTCTTGGGACATATTATGCCAAACTCAAGATAAAAAATCAAATATATAATATAATAATAAAGTGAAATGAGTCAAAACATAATGAATGAATACTACATAAAATTATATGTGATGGATAAAACCAATGTCATGTAAAAAGCTAAAAATATTTGGATGAGGATTCTCCCCAATCATGTCTTCTAAAGTCAAGGTATAAGAATTAAAATATTTAAGACGTTGATAATTAAAATGAGAACAATCTATTAAAATGTGTTTCACCGTAAGTGGACAAATGCAGTAGTTACAAATGGGATGATCTTCTCCGAGGAGGAGGTGTCTATGGGTTATTCGCGTGTGTCCAATACGGAGACGTGTTAGAATTACATTTTGTCGTCTTCTTCTGTCGTACTGCCATAGAGTTATATTTGGTTTTATAGCGTGGAGTTTGTTCCGAGTTTGCTCATTCTATTCGTTCTGCCATTTTGTCTCTAAAAATTTGTAAATGAATGATTTTAAGTCGCGATAAGGAATGGTATGGTCAATGTTATTTACGGCCGATTTGGCGGCTTTGTCGACAGTCTCATTTCCTGCTATCCCAACATGAGACGGAATCCAACAAAATATTAAGTTAAAATTTTTGGATGAAAGATGATAAATCCTTTTTAATGATTTTAAAACAATGGGATAACTGTCATGATCAGGATGTTTCAATGACTGTAAAACACTTAATGAATCTGCGAAAATTATATATTTTTTATGACAATGATCAGATATATTTTCTAGTGCTTTATAGCAGGGCTCGAAATACCCGGGTGCACAGGTGCACTGTGCACATGAAAATAAAATTGTGCACCTAATTTTTTCCCGCTAGGCGCACCTGTGCACCAAATTTAAAAACTTAGGTGCACCTTGTGCACCTGTATTAAAAAATATATTTCGAGGCCTGCTTTATAGATGGCCATTATTTCAGCGGTTAAAACAGAACATGAAGAATGAAGTTTAAAACTGTGAAGGGAATCATTAATAGTGAACGCAGCTCCAACATAGTTTGCCCTTTTAGACCCGTCCGTATAAATATGTATAAAATTAGAGTATTTTTCTAAATGCTTTAGAAAGAGTTGCTTGTAAATAATATCAGAGGTATCTGCTTTATAAAAGTCGTGGAAAGGGTTTTGAAATTCAAAATCATGATTAAACCAAGGAGAGAAATAATAAAGTTTTTTCTGGGTGACGTCAAGTGAAGAAATTTCGGATCCGTTCATTAAATCTAGAATTCTTAAGTGGAATGTAGGAATGAAGGATGTTTTAGCTTGATAAAGGCGTTTTAAATATGGAATGTGATGAATGGTATGCAATGGGTGATGAGGGGTTGAGGTAATTCTAAAATAGTATTCCAGCGATAACAACTGTCGTCTTAAGTCCAGGGAAGGTTCAAAAGCGTCTACATACAAGCTGTTTACAGGTGATGTTCTAAAGGCACCAGAACATAAGCGTAAAGCTGTGTGGTGGATGGTGTTCAGGGTTTGAAGAGCAGATTTTCTTGCCGAGCCATACACCACGCAGTCGTAATCTAATTTTGATCGTATTAAAGCTCTATAAATCTTTAAAAGGCAAGTACGGTCAGATCCCCATGATAATTTTGATAAAACCCGTAATATATTAAGAGCCTTTTCGCAGCGTTTGCGTAGATTTAAAATATGCGGTTGAAAAGTCAACTTCTTGTCAAATATGATACCTAAAAATTTTAAATTGTCCACAGCATTAATTAAAATATCTTTGAAAAATATTTCAGGGTCAAGATGAAGATTTCGCTTTTTGCAAAAATGAACAAAAGCGGTTTTAGAAGGTGAAAAACTGTAACCATTTTCGTTAGTCCAATGAGTGATTTTGTTAACTGCCTGTTGAAGTTGTCTCTCTATTAAACGAATGTCTTTAGCTGCGCATGAAATTTGCAGATCGTCAACGTAAATAAGACCCTTAACTGATGGAGGCAATTGAGAAACAATGTTGTTAATTTTTAAAATAAATAGAGTCACACTTAAAACACTGCCTTGTGGTACTCCCTCCTCTCTTGAGTAAAAACATCTGAAAAAATCGATCCAATCCGTACTTTAAAATATCGCTTCTCTAAAAAATTTTGAATAAAAATAGGCAGATTTCCTCTTATATATATATGTCATAGTTAAAAATATCTTTTAAAATTCCATGTCTCCACGTTCGATCGTACGCTTTTTCAATATCAAAAAATATCGAGACGAGATGTTTATTTTGAACGAAAGCATTTCTAATTTCAGTCTCGAGAGCAACCAAATTGTCAACAAGTCGATCGACCATTTCGGAAACCACTTTGAAGTGGAGAGAGACATTTATCTGTTTCTAAAATAAAAACTAATCTCGCGTTGACCATCTTTTCTAAAATATTGCATAAGCAGCTTGTCAGGGCTACTGGACGGTAGTTCGAAGGATTCTTGGGGTCTTTATTCGGTTTCAGTATTGGTATTATGGTAGCATACCTCCATGACTGCGGAAAGGTGTGCTCATTCCAAATTCTGTTATAAAACTTCAGGAGATGATTAAGAGAACTATTTGAGAGATGTTTGAGCATAACGTAACTAATATTATCTGGGCCAGGACTTGATTTGTGAACTGAGGATAGAGCCTTTGTCAATTCATAAAAAGTAAAATCACAACTATAAGATAGTATACGGTTTGAGGTAAAATTAACTTTATTCTTTTCAGATGCAACTTTAATTTTTTTTT
Organism: Metellina segmentata; assembly: GCA_947359465.1. Taxonomy (NCBI): domain Eukaryota; kingdom Metazoa; phylum Arthropoda; class Arachnida; order Araneae; family Tetragnathidae; genus Metellina; species Metellina segmentata. The sequence goes on along the minus strand of OX375873.1, from coordinate 101,821,110 downwards.
AAACTTTCAGTGTAGTTGTTGGAGCTGGATATTTCGGAAAGACAAGAAGCAATTGTGTTTGCTATGTCTTTGGGTGCCGATAGTATTTGATTGTTATGTTCTACAATAGGAATTTGTCTATTGGGTTAACACCGGAAATTCTTTTAATCCTGTTCCATAGTTGCTTACTTGTGGTCTTACTATTGATGCTATTAACATAATTTATCCAAGAATCCCTCTTACTGAGTCTTTGAATTTTTCGAAAGGCTGCTTTTGTTTTTTATAAATAATAAAATTTTCTCTTGTTGGATATCTATTAAAGATATTCCAGGCTTTCCTTTGCTTCCGATACGTATCGCTACATTCCTCATTCCACCAAGGTTTCTTTTGTTTTTTAGGCGCATTTCTGACTTTTTTAATTGAGGCGTCAGCACTAGCTATAATTATGTCTGTTTTTTTTTCAGTAACTTCATCGATGTTATCATTTTCTACCAGGTTAGAAATGTCTCCAAGGGTAGTAAAATGTGGCCAGTTGGCAGTTTCAAAAATATAGTTGGACTGGCTGTCAGTGTGGGGTTGGTGTTGGCCTGCATATTTTAGTTTTATAGGATAATGGTCGCTATTGTAGAGGTAAGAATCCACAGAAAAAGTCCAAAATGGTAAAATTGAAGGAGTGCAAATTGCCAGATCTATTGAATGGTAAGTAAGTGAAGGTGAGTGAAAGTAAGTAGGTTGGCCGTTATTCATGATGCATAAATCATTGTCTGTTATTAATTTTTCGATCTGTTTGCCTCTACGATTAATGTCTGAACTGCCCCAGAGGATATGATGGCCATTTAGGTCACCAAGTATGATGAATGGTTGCGGAAGTTGATCTATTAAATTATTTAAGTCAGAAGTGGCGATATAGGTGTTAGGAGGTAAGTATAAATTACATATTGTAATTAGAATATTGACATGAAGTCTTACCGCAACAGCTTGGAGATTTGTTGTAAGGTTAATTTGGGTGACTAGAAAGTCATGGGAGGTAAGCAATGCAACACCTCCACATGCTCTTTGGCCATCATCGTAATCCTTTCTAAACAAAGTGAAATGACGAATGTTGGTGGTATCGGCGTTTTTTAGATACGTCTCCTGGAGGGCGATTGCAGCTGGCTTATGGTTGTTTATGATGTCTTTTACGTCATCAATTTTTTGACGAAAACCCCGGCAGTTCCAGGAAAGAAAGGAAGCCATAAAAAATAAAGGATAAAAGAAAAGGAAAACTACTTGTGTTTTCTCGTCCTAGGACGAGATCTGTCTTGCCGAAGATCCTTCTTGGACTTGGGTGGCGAAGTCTCCAAGTCCTCATCTTCTACAGATGAAATATCGCTTTCAGTGTTATAAAGATTTATCAGATCGCTGGTAGAAGGATTAGTTATGAAATTTCTGGATGTAACGTCAGGCTGAAGAGAGGTTTGAGAAGAACTTTTTGCTATTTTAATATTATTTTGTTCAGTAGATATGGCTCTTTTTAAAGAAGTATTTAAGGATCGATTTGATTGATTTATCTGTTTTGTATTTGTTGAGGTTGTAGCTGATGCTTTAGAAAAAAGAGACGTTATAGGTTGGTTCATTGAAGTTTTATGTTGGGCAGATGGCTTAAAAATAGTTACATCAGTTTGAGTTCCGTTATTTTTGAAAGTTTTTTTTACTATTGAAGAGTAAGAAATACCAGGTTTTGGGGTACGATCATTTACAATTTTTCGGGCCTCAGGAAATGAAATATTTTGCTGCATTTTAATAGTTTGGATTTCTTTTTCGGTTATAAATTTAGGGCAAGACCTGGCAAAAGCTGGATGGTCACCTTTGCAGTTGACACAGCAAAGGGACGATGACGTACAGACATCGGTCTTATGTTCTGTACTACAGCATTTTGCGCAGGTTTCTTTGCCGCGGCAAGCTAGGAAAGAGTGGCCGAATCTTTGACATTTAAAACAACGGACTGGGTTATGTATGAACGGTCGAACCGGGCAATTAATATAAGCTATTTTAACATGTTTTGGTATTGTCGGTGTGTTGAAAGTTATTATATGTTTGGTGGGTATTCTTTGGCCATTTCTTGATATAGTGATTCTTTTTACATTACTTACATTTTGATCGGACAGGGATTCTAGAATGTCTAGTTCAGTATCACGAGTCAAATCGGATTCGGAAATCACGCCTCTTGACGAATTTAAAGTTTTATGGGGTGTTATAGTTACTGCTATTGGACCGACAAATTTTATTTTTTGGATGTTTGAAGCCTGTGTATTATTTGTTACTTCTATAAGTACATCTCCTGCTAGAGTTTTTTTAATATTTTTTGTATCTCCTACCATTCCCAATATAGTTTTGTGAAGTAAAATAGCCGATATGTTTTTTAAATTGCCCTCGTTACTTTTCATAATAAAAATTTTTTGTACTGGTGTATTTTTGTTATTATTTTCGTTAGATAGGTGCTCCACTGAAGGAGAAGTTGAATTTTTGTTTTCCATGTTTGAAAAAAAGATGTTCAGTCCCTGGCGGCACCACCCACCATGGAGTCCAACGAGGGGATACAGGTTCCTGTACCGGTTCTAACCAGGGACTATACGGACCCAACTCACCTCTATGACTGCCCTAAGGAGCTAGTTGGTGAGCAGGTCCTTAGTCCTAGCAGGATATACCCACCAGCCGATCAATGTACTGGGACCAAAGTACACCTCCTGTTTATTCGAAGCAGGATCCGAAGGAATGTATTGGGGCGTTATGTTGTCCCTCAATCACCAGGATCACCCTTTCCGAAGACACAGGTCTCCACGCACGGCAAACACGTTGGTGATATAATTCCCAAGAGGAGCTAAAAGCACAGACTGGCGAAAAGCTTCTCAAGGGTAGCCCTCACCTCCGAAAAGGCAACCACAATGAGGGAGGAAGAAAAAGCAAAAAGCAGAAGGGTAGAGGAGGAGAAGAACGAAAGGGAGAAAAGATCACTCAGGTACCCCGGGGTTGTGTAGCCTGTACAAACCTAAAGAAGGAATGCCCCTGGGGGCCCGAAACTGATTTAATTTATTAGTTTGTAATACATTACAATGTATATAAGAATTTTAGAATTTTTTTTTAAATTTCCTAACAAAAACGTTATTTATATAATGTAATCCAATGAGTCTTTCAATTTCGTCGGTGGGGTATTTTCAGGAAGGTTGGTAGAATTAATTAACGTCCCACTGTACAAACGCAAAGGCTATTGGCAACAGTATCAAACCCGAAGAGAATCCGAATACACTACCAAGTAATAATGAACCACGGTCAGATGACGAGGACAACATGTGATCTGAGGTATTTTCAATTCAGAGGTTTCACCATTCGAAGAAAAACCGAATTGTTTACTTTTAGAATTATAACTTCAAACCTTTGTGTGTTCAATTCGGAAGAAATACTATTGAATATAGATATTTATATTTTTATAGAGATCTTCGCATGAACATCCTATTTTTGGTAGACTAAATAATCTTACAACTCGATAAAATGATTTACAATATGTTTTGCAATCTGTGGATAAGATTTTCTTAAATTATTTTCAGTTCGAGGAAAATTATAATGTTTTGAATTAGTAAATTACACAGAAAAGAAAATGAATTCAAAATTCGTTTCGAAAATAATGTATTGAAGCATTTATCTTTAAAATTAAGGAATCAGCGTAAGAAGCAATGGCAATTTTATCCAAGCTTTAACAAAGTATTCACTTATTTTTTTACGTGGCATTTTTTAAAGTTTTTTAAGCCAAAAATAGTTTTTTCTTTTTACATCAATTTCGAAGATTCTTCTCACACATATCACTAATAAAATACATCTATTTTTTGTATTTAATATTGCCTTTACGTCCCAGTTATATGACATTGTCATGACAAATAATCAACTACTCTAAATACCATTTATTTTTAATTTCCGATCTGACAGCTTGTAATTTAAGGCCGTTCTAGGCAACCAATAATTAGGGTTAATTTACTGGGAATCTATTCAAAACGAGATAACGGGCAAACATAGCAAATTTCGCTCAGTATGCAGCGATAATAACATGGAAACGTATCTTGGCTAAAATCCAGTTCCACGATTATAGTAAATCACTGTACTTGGGAGCTAGTATCCATCACACACATGATATAACTAAATTAAGTTAAGTCGTAATCACTAGTATGGATGTTTAAGCTAACAGTAACAGCGCTAGGAAAATTGTATCGATATTATGGATGATAGTTGATCATGGGATAGATTTATAGTTATAATTTTCCTTCATTTATTATTCTAGGTCGAACTTTTATTTTAAAACTGTAGCTCAAATTGTAATTGAAGTGTTGATTATTTATCTACAAAAAAAAGATGTTAAAATTTAAAATAAAAATACATTTTGTTCAATACAGGCGAACAATTCTTAACCAACCGCTGTATGTACAGTAAGTCTGTGCTCAGATGGCAAAATGTTTTTGTCACTTTTCCCAAAAAATTGAGTAAGTCCCATCCAAGAGTCTGGTTTGTTAATGTTTAAAAGGTGGGAAAATGTCGTAAGTCTCTTTTTCTTTCAGTTTATCAGAAAACAAAGGTGGGAAAATTGTAATAAATCAAAAACCACAGAACTACATGTTGAATCTTGAATCTTAAAATTGCTGTCACGAAAAATTAAACTTAGAACATTTTGCCATTTGTGTACAGAATTCTTCTACTCAAACACACAAGACTATCACATCTCTACGACAAACTTATACATAACAAATTTAATTTTTTAAATTTAACTACTTTAAAGTAGTTTACATTTTGTTCCGAGAATTACAAAACATACTTCCTAATATTACATAATTTATATGTAGAGAGAGAAATTTCAAATTTCATGTTGTGAAATAGTTGTTACAGCTAGGTACATAAGGCTATGTGTATAGTAAATTGAAATGGGGGTTTGTGACTTGATATATGTAAGTCCTTGAAATGGTTAAGGGCACCTGGAAGTCATCAAAGGCCAGAAATCATGAAAATGTGACCAATATTCGAATGCATATAAAATTTAAGCTATTATAAGTACCAATATAAATTTTTGTACACATGTTTGTAATGCATTTTAAAACTAATTTAAGCTAAAAATAAAAATTTTAAAAATAAAAATATTTTGTAGAGTGCATTTATATAGAACTCGGTGAAAAAAAATTCAATACAGTGAGTTCACTTTGGGTGCGCTCTGTAAAAAAACTTTAATATATATTGAGTAGCAACTTTTTTCCCTATCACTAGAAAGGTTTCTTGAATTCATTAAAGTATTCTTTGTTGAAAATAACCAGGAAAAAAAATTTTTAAACACAATTTAAATCAGTTTTTGAAAATTTTGTGATTTTATACCTACTAATCACCCATTAAAAAAAATTATGTTCATATTTCCGCAATAGTTTATACTTTAACATAATTGCCTAATAGAAATACACGTGTATGCAAAATTTCAGACTGATACCTTTAATAGTTGTTTCACAGAGCGCACCTGAAGATGAAAATTTGTCATTTTGAGAAAACGACAAAAAACTACAAAATAGCATCTCCTTACCTTATCGATAAGAACTTTCCAAAGCACAAGTAAACAAAATTTGCGGTTAAATATAATAACAGTCGCAGTTAAACCTGTTACCAATCGATTAAAATGTATATTTAAACAAAAATATACTAAAAATTTAAAATATTTTTTTTAATATAATCCATTGTCGGCAAAACCGAAACTTCAAACCTGAAACCGAAACCAAAAAGGATATTTTCAAAATTAAGTTTTAGTAACTTAAAATGAGTTTTACATAATAAGTGATACATCAATCGATTCGTATAGATGCCCTCTATTAAATGCAGCTGAAATAAAAAATTCGATTTTTTGAAGAATTGTGACTTCCCAGTGCCCTTAAAGCAAAGTAGATAAGTTTAAGTATAAACAATACCTTCAAATGTTTAAATTCTTGATGGTAACCTTGAAATTGTTAAGTTATTGATGGTAACCTTGAAATGATTATGTTCTTGAAGGTAACCTTGAAATGGCTAAGTTCTTGATGGTAACCTTGAAATGGTTATGTTCTTGATGGTAACCTTGAAATGATTAAGTTCTTGATGGAAACCTTGAAATGGTTATACATTGAAATGGTTATACATTGAAATGGTTATACATTGAAATGGTTATACATTGAAATGGTTAATGGTTGAAATGGTTATGGCGTGGTATATTCTAAAAATTATAAGACTGATGATAAAATGTTCTTTCGTTTTATATTCTCATGTCAAGGACTGACCAAAGGGGCGTTGTGATAAAAGGAGTCGGACTACCACTTAACGCTCCAAGTTGTTTCAACGAGATGCCTCGTCCATCAAGATCTCGCCTATTTTGCTAATGACGAAATATCTCGTCTTTGTTACATTTCGGATTTTTTTGATGATGACGATATAAAAATCTGGTCAATTTTCCAATAACGAGATATTTGGTTCATCCAGTCTGGTCAGTTTTGTCGTGACAAACACCAGGAGGGTTAAGAAAACTATAAAATTCAATATGTTATGTAATGTATTCATATAATGTAAATCTTAAGCTTTCTTTGTAAAATAGTATCATAATTACCCGGCGTTGAATTGATTAGACGATGGAAAAGTGATCAGACTAATCACTTGTTTCATAAAACATGCAAGCATGATTTAAGCGTACGGAAAATAATTTTTTACATCGTTCTAACTTTTTTATAGCTGCTAATATTTTCTTCGGAAGCAAATATGCATACGTGATGTATCCACCCATTTAATTAATTTCATATTCATCGCTGTAAGACAAACAACAGGTTTTTTTTCTCAGGTGACTACTACTGAAGTTGAGTTTAAGTTTTGGAGTGATTACTAATATCTTCGTACGTTTGTTTTCAGTACAAATGACGAATTTTGGCCTATAGTCTTACCCTCAATTTTCTTATGTTTTACTTGTGGCATTATTACACCAGGTATGCGATATTTTTTAATTTTATCGTCACTTGTAGAGGATGGTAAATTAAATTGTGACATTCGTGATTAATTAATATTAAAACAAACACATTTTTAATTGCATTCAGAGGCACGTGGATAATAGCGCTTGTTTTAAAAATAAATACCATTATTGTGGACAAAGAAAACTCTCGAGATTATAATTTTTCAAAAAAAAAAGGAAGGACAATTACAGCGTTTTTTAAAGAAAATCCCTACGTTTAACTAACGATTCACATGTATTTAAAATTCGTATGAACAGTTTCAATTTATAGAGTAAGTAACCTGGTCCTACCATTACTTAAGACAGTAAATTTAAAATTTTCAAATTTTTCAACTGCGATATTATTTCACGATTAGCAAAATCTTATTACAGTTCAATTTACTCCAACAGACATACACATTTAAATCGAATCCTTGTGGCACCTTTTTTTAAATTAGAAGATTCGGTATCTAAATGGAAACCATGTATCGTTTAATCGTATTGTAATGAAAATCTCAATCAAAATTTAGAAACATATTTTAACTATAACATATGACTACACGTTTTAATTTAACACAACCTATCTTATTTTAAAGTATTTTCTTCACATAACCAGTCATCTTATTTTAAAGGATTTTCTTAACTTAACCGGTCATCTTAAAATAAGAAGTTACACGCCTTACATTTTAAAAGGTTTATTTTATAAAACGGTATTTATTTTTATGAAACAGAATTTTACAAACCATTAAGAATTCTACCAAAGACAATGAAAGTTGTTCGAAATATTCATATACTGCCAATAAATTACCCATGCCTGATAATTTGCTGGAAATAAAAATAATTCATGAAAATTTAATTTCTAAATAATATATTTGTAAAATGTAAAATATTGGAACATATTTATACAAACAGAAAAGAAATTCCGATCATTGAAAAATTGCAGAATTCTGGAAGATAAAATATATGATCAAAATCTTGAATTTCAATTTCGTAAATATATTCTGAAATGGAACAATGTAAACAAAGGCTTAAACAATATTGTCAAAGCCAAAAATGATATATTTACAAAAGAATATGCATTTTTATTACTTGGAGTTGCTCAAATATGACAGCAACATTTCAAGATTCAAGACTGTTAGTTTTTTCGGGCTTATGGCTACGACGTAGTCGACCGTCGCCTCTATTGTTCATTTCTCAGATTTTTCTTAACCAGTTGTTAAGAGTTCGAATATGTATGCAGAGATGCAAACCTTGTGATTAAAAGTTTCAGTAGTATCAAAGAAAAAATCCATAGTTTTAAGAATATTTCAGTAGTCAAGTAAAAATTTAAGAAATCGGCTTTAATAACACGCATATATCATTAATTCAAATAGTTAATTATAAATTTGAAACATATGCAATACATAACATTATTTATAAGTAGTAAGGTATATCATACAGGAAAATACATATACATGTAAGTACATACTAAGTACAAGTTAAGTACTAAAGTTTTTTTCTATAGAGAGCAGTCAGAAAGTCACTTTAAGGTATAACACGCTAAAAATATCAATTTTGACCAAAAATTACAAAAAAGGTTTTTGATTTTATTTCATAGAGTATTTATTTGACTTTCCAAGATGTATTTGATTTTTTTTCCTCTTTGGTAATTAGTTACAGAGGTATTAAGATTTTAATCAAGGCGGGAAAACCGGAAGTAGGTATGTAAAAATCTGGATATGGCCGTTAAAAAACAAAAACCTGTCAAAATTTTAAATTTAAATTTACTTTTTTTGGCAAACATAATTTTAGAAATTTTCTCAAATGTTTAAATGGTTTCTCTTTTGGAAATATTGTGAACATTTTTAAAGAGAAGTGACGAACTAAATTATTTACTCAAACAGTAAAAGCAAGAGAGAGCAAACAATACACTTAAAACTATATTTACTAATTTTTACTATTTTTTATTACTATGGGGCTCCACCCCCTGCTCGTTTACGCTCGTCAACCTCCGATAGAAATTTCGATTTTTTAACTTTGACACTTAATAAACTCTAAACTAATAGCCGCATCGGAAAAAAATCTTTAAAATTGTCCAGTGAACACAATGTAAAACAAACCATGTTAATTTCGTAATTTTCTTATCCGTACTTTTTTAGGAAGCCATCTATGAATCGAGATAAACATCACAGTTTTCAATCCTGCGGCGGCGGCGACCTAAGCGGTAATTTTTTTTTAATATAGAGAGAATTATGCATTGTTTCCACACTTTAAATTTTCTTGTAGAAAAAGTTACTGATGGATTCTTGTAAAACTTTGAGAACTTTGTTTATAATGTTGTCTAGGGAATGAACTAGAGTAATTATGCTGAGTTGAAAAGATTTTAACTTTTGTCCATTAATTTTAGAAATATGACTGTAAAACTAACAAAAATCTTGTATTCATTTTTCGATCGCTTCCAAAATTTTTGTTCATTTAAATATCCTTTTAATTCTAGTTCATTCCCTAGAAAAATGCATGTAGTATATTTCAATAGCCTCATTTTTCAAAATGGTGAATAGATTTTATGTAGCGCGTTTGACATTTTTGACAAATTTCTTTAAAATACATTATTATCATTTTTACAAAATTATTAATATATATTTTAAATATTAATTATTAATAGTTAATTATTAAGTAATTAATTAGTTAAATTAAACAATAGCCCAATGCTATTGTTTAATAACACTAAACACAAAAATATCACTAAAATGGTTCTATACCACATTTTAAATAAAGGGCCTCGAACGCTTGTTCGGATACCTTAAAAGGTTAATGGCCTCGGCATACGTTAACATAGACCGTCTACACCAGTTCATGTTAAGACTGTTATCAGTGAGAATGTAGTGGATTAAACGACCCATGACAAAAACATTCAGTTTTTGGTATTGAACTCTACCTTTTGACATGCTCTTTTCAGCCTTCAATATTAACAATTCTATTAGAAATGTAGAAAATATTATTACTTAGATAGTAAAGTGTCCAAAAATTTGTTTTTCTTAGCAATTATGTAAAATATTATGTTAATAAAATGAATTTCGGCAAACATGAGATGAAATAGCTTCACTTAAACAGGTATCTTAGTTTAATAACTTACCTGAGAGGATAATATATGTTCTAAAATGTAAATGTAATAAATATGAGATTATTCAATGAGAATAAAAGGGATTAAATCAACATTTATACTTATATGAGATTTTTTTATGACATGGCATCAACCGCAAATCTTTGGCAAACGTATACTCGTAATTATAAACATCACTACTAATGAGGTTTTTTGTCATATATTTCACGTTACAGTTGGTCGTTGTTTCAGGCAGCTATTGTAAGAATGTGTGTACACAAAAATTAAGTATTCTACTCATAATTAAGATGACAAGATTATAATAAATTTCATGGAATTCTTAAACATTAGCCTTATTAATCGTACTATTACTCGAGATTTATGAATATGGAACGTTGCACTTTTAGGTTTCAAGAGACTTACGAAAATCGTACTTTCATATCGCAATGCCATTTACAAGATTTGGAAACAATGAACGTATGAATTTTCATATGAAGTTTGCAAAAATGTAGTTTACTTATCACAATGCAATTTAAGATTCATAGAAGAGTCTGATTGCAACTTCTGGGAGGAAATTTAAATACTTTTGAATTAAGATACTTAGCATTTTAATTATCACTCACAGTACATCCTCCATTTTGATATTGTTATTTATATGTTGCTTAGACGTTAGTTCTAGTATTTATATTTAGAAATAGTTCTGGTTCTTGGATAGTTTCGATTCAAGACGAGAAAATGTTCTAAACGGATAGTTGCTTGGAAATCTGTGCTTAATTTACATTGAAGGTAAAAACTCACTCAATTAGCTTTGTAGGTGATCATAATATCAATTCCATTGCATAAAATAATTGCAGAGAGGCTTTCTTTTTGGTTGCATATATGGATACCCATGCGCTTATTATAAAATTAAGCATTTATTAAGAAAATTAAAGACGATGCAAGTTTGTAAATAACAACGATCAACATGCTTTTTCACTCCCCTCCCATTTGTTCTAAATTCCAAATTAAATTTTTATCATATTCTGTATCACGATTACAGTTTGTGAGTGTATAATTAAGAAATTCAGTACAAAAGTGAGCGTTCGTCGAGTGAGTAAAAATTATAATAATTCTTGGATCGTTTGCACGAGCGTAATAAAATCTAAATTCTCGGATCGCTTGTATGCTCAGAGAAATCTATTAAGACTGTTTATTTTCAACTTAGCTTGTCCAAAAATGACTTATGGCACCCCGGCAAGAAAAGTGACACAAGTCAAAAAATTAAAATTTTGATGTTATGTTAATAAAAAATATGTATGAGGTGCCCCAGCGTGTTATATTACTATTCTATAGAATATAATAGAAGTTACCACCAGAAGTACTTACCTAAAATTTAAAAGAAGCTTATGTTATTTCAATATAAGTTTTATGGTATCCTTTAAGTTGATGATTCTCAAATTCTGCAATTTTGAGATACGTCACTTTTCTTGCTGGGGTGCGATATGTAAACTATTATCGCTTGCACTCTCACATATAATCTCTTTAGATTATCATTTTTGTGAATTTATCTAGGTCCAGAACTGTCATAATCAAATTATGTGTATGAAATCATTTTCATAATTATCGTGTATGTATGTGCGTTGACAATTAGTACTGTAAAATTCGGATTAAGATTGCGAAAAGATCAACTACTGTACGTTTAAATAGTTTGATGAGAAACGCAACTCAATTTTGATTGACAGTTAATCCCATTAATTCCTTCGTATACGAGAAAAACTCTTACAAAGGCCTTCATTGCAGAATCAATCGCGGAGAAAAAATTCCCATTCAAGGAGAAAAAGTTTTCTAAATGGACAATGTCTCTTTAGATTGTCTTTTATGTGGATTTAGCTCCGTCAGAAATGCTCATAAAACAAAGACAAAATCTCTGTTAGGAAAAACATCGCTTGAGTGCTTGTCTATTAGGATTACGCGAATTTCTCTTTCCTTTACAAATTAATCATGACTCCTCTTAGAATGGCACACGAATAACTCTTTCCACTGCTGAACGACTTCGATTTCTTCCAATTGGATTCAAGATGGGCAATCAAGATCGATAAAAACCAAATGCAAATAATTTTCTGCATGACCGAAGGAAGTATTTTATTTCAGAATCTTACAACTGTAATTTTTGCCAAAGAAATCAAGACGAGAAGTTTTAGTTAAGAAATCGCCTTTATGCTTACAAGACATATTATGGAAGACTATTGCATAAAATGAACTGCCTAAAATTTAAAAACCAATTCGTCTACAAGTTAAAGTAAATTCGTCTAGTTCATATCAGATTCAGTTGTGTTCTAATATCCTTTTTACTCAAATGACGAAGTGAATGTGAGAAAGTATGTAAACAATTGAAGTAAATTGCAGTTTTTTTTTTTTTTTTCAAAATGGTTCTAGATTATATTTATGTGAACTCAAGAACAAAAAAACCCAAAACAAATTTATTATTCAATACGTAACAGGTTTCGAAAAATGTGAATCGAATACCCTGCCATTTTGTTTTCACACAAATAATTTACTACGTGTGTAATTGTTTTTAAATTAGAAAAATATGTTTACACTTAGCTTAGAAATATATAATAATTCTTTTTATCGTAAACGAATTGCTTTTCTATCTGACATCAGATTCGTCTAGTTGGGGAATTTTCGTCTATCGTTATAAATCAATTGTAGAAATTTGCTTTTTTAGTGTGTGATGAAAAAGTTAGGATTCGTGCAAAAAACGATTCTTTGAATAAACGCAAACAATGACTAGAACAATGTTTAGTTAATGCAACTACTAATTTTAGCATTATTATAAAAACAACACAAACATTGTAAAAATACCTTACAATCTTGCTGAAAAATCTCATGAAATAATTATTTTGGGCATTATGAATAAATTCCAGTTAGCTTCTCAAAACAAAGTGATGGTAATTATTGTGATTTAAAGAAAAAACATCTTTTCCAAATTTTATTCCGTCTGTAATTATTTTCCAGCACACTAATCGATGTTAAAAAAAAAATATTTTTTCGATTGTTTCAAGTTTTATTAGTTTAATCTATACAGTTAAAATTGATTTAATTTATATTGAGATCAGAAAATATGTTCACAAATTAATCTTTGAAAATGAAACTCCGTTCTAAATTATAAAATCTTTAATTTGTATGCATTTATTCACGGTTCTGATTCACCTAAAAAAACTCATGTCTAATATATTCAATTAATTTTAGGTACACTCACTACATTTACATGTATTGTGTATTAATATTCATTTTAAGTGATTTTCAGTTCCAGAAGCTACCAAAATGCGAAAATCTCTACCATTTTGATAATTAGAATTTATCTAGCATTATTAAAAACTTGATTATCTTTCTTTTTCAAGAGCAACACATAAATAAATGAAAGAAGCCATTTTCTTTCGTACATCATGCAATATTTATGAAGATTATCTTGAGTTTCGTAAAGTAAATCAAAAGCACACATGGTAAAATTTATCTCGTGTACGTAGATAGTATAATTTAAAAGGAATTAAATTACTCTCATTAATTAAATAAAATTATTAAGCAACTGATGAAATTAAACATTCAACCAGAAGTAAAAAAGTAACACTCACGTACATATTATGAAGAAATTATAGAATAACAACAAAAACGTGGATGAAACTACAAAAATTAATTGCTTTCAGCTGTTTAATCAAGAACTTGTATAAAAAGTGTACTTAACTTATAATTTTTTCTATTCTTAATCTAAGGACTTAACATCATTACCTAGTACTCATAAGAAAAAACATTTACTACGTATCAATCGGCTCGCTTTTTATTAAAGAACTTCAAACTTCTTTCTGATGTGATCGGACTTCTTTCTGGTTTTATATGGATGTTTAGGCAGAGATTTAAAAGAGTCAGAACTTTAAACCTATCTTGCTTAAAGCAGGGACTTGTTAAGACCAAGAGCTACATTAATCCTTTGTGACTTATGGGATGCCGCTAAAAAAACATGAAAGTTATCTATCATGCATTACTTATTTTATTTATGTTTTTACGCAATGTTACAAAGAAGTAAATAAATTATTTAATTTTATGCGTGATATTGTATTGATTTAACGATTGTACTAACTCAAATTTTACCTCGTCATCTGAACGTGGGTCAAAATTACTTGGTGTCGTCCACGGAACCTTCCTTAAAAGAATTCCTTCCGGTCACCAATACTCCGTGGGGTTGCCCCAGCATTCATTTATCTATTGCTACTTTTATTTACCATGATACTACTTTGAACGACAAATTTTAATTACATTACGACATTTTTCAATGAAAAATTCGCTTTCTACGCGTAAAGAATGTTTTGATTCAATACGTCATTGTTATTAGTTATTACATTTCTTTCAGTTTTTGTAGTTGTATTAATGTTAAACTCGAGCAAAAAAATCGGCAGCAAGGGTATGTGATCAATTCCTAAGATTAGTTGCTAAGAAAACTGGTATATCTAATAGCACGAGCAGTTAAGTTTAGTTTTAGTTTGAACACGAATTTAACTATTGAAGCGGTAAGAATTATTTTCTAATGCATGATTTGTTACTTCAGTATTTTATAATACGATTAATACAATGTAATTAATAACGTGATTATTTTCGAAACAAAACTGATATTCATCATTTCAAAACTATAAACTTATGTTCTAAATTACAAAGCATTAGTATTATTGCATCGTGTATAGCCATTTGTAAAGCACAGAATATGATTCACAAAAAAAATTTTATATTTCAATGCACTTTTAAATTTTTTTCTATCTGAATTGTATTAAAACTCGAGGAAAAATAATTTTCTGAATTAGAATCGAAATACAAACTTAATCAGCGTCTTGTTCTATTTGAAACACGATAAAAAAATATTTTTTTTTAACACAGTACGAAAATTGGATAAACGCATCATAAGAATATGAATACTATGCGTATTTACTTACTCAAGCTTACAATATATATGTGTCAAAAATTTTAGAAACCAAATACAAATTTGTGTACTATTATATCGTCGTATTTGAGCAGAAACGCATTAGCTGACATTTTTAGCAAAGTCATTTTTTAGAAAAGCCCACTAAACGAGATTATTTTTGATGATGAAAAATAAATTAGGCATTTGATAATGGGTTTTTTAAAAGTATACCACTATCAAAATGTTTGTAATTTTAATTTTCGATTTAAAAACAAGTAATTAATTGGATTTTATGTGAAATGTAATTTTTTACCAGATAATTTTATTTTGTTCTAAGCCGACGACGTAACACAAAACAATCCAAATGAGTAAGATGAGGTATCGCTTCCGTGAAAATATGATCACAATTATGTTTATAAAAATTAAATTATTGAATTCCAAATGATGAAGATCTTGTCTATTTTTTAATATTACGATATAAAGATTGGGTCAGGATTTCTGACTAAATGCATCATTTGGAAAGATCTGGTCAGTTTTACTAATGACAAGATGACTTGTTGAGACATCCCACGCGAGGTTAAAGTAGAAATTGTAATTCATTAGTCGCTTATCGAGCTAGAGCCATATTTAGTCAAGATAGAAAATGTAGAGATTTGTATAAAATACATGTGTTTCAATCGATTGAGTTTGTTTTGTGTACACTGATGAAATTTATTTTTAACACAAGTTCCGTTATGCCACGTGTCACTGAATGGAAGTTTCAAGAAAGAAAAATGCGTTTCCTTCAAAATAAATTAATCGCGAATGCCATAACAATTTAATTTACCATCCCCTCATTTTGATCATGAAATTCAAAACCATCACATTCCAGGTACAAAGATGCCACAAATAAAAAATATTCATAGACAAAGTAAGTTTAAGACTCTACGAGCGCGCGCCAGAAATTCGTCATTTTTACTGTACGTACGGGGACGTTTGCAATCACTCCAAAACGCAAAATCGACTTTTGTAGTAGTCACCTTAGAAAAACACTTTCGTAATTTATCTTACAGCAGAAGTGCGATGAATATTAAATGGATCATATAGTTAGATAGATCATGTATGCGTAATTGCGTTGGTAGTAAGTTATAGAAGCTATGAAAAAGTTCATAATTTAGCCATTTCAGCAATAGCTAGGGTATAATTTTTGAAAGCTCTGTGTGTGTATGAGTACACAAAGAACCAGTAGAACAATTCATAGCTTTCCGGCTACCTAACCATTTTAGAAACTGCTCAAAAAAACGAATTTAACATCTAACCCCATTTCATTTTTAATGGCTCTTAATAGTAATATAATTTGTGAATCCCTTTAAAAAAAGTTTTCACGTTCATGATTGACCACCATTTACAAATAATATCATTGTATTGAGATGTTTCCTCACAATGTTCGATAGAAATTTGTTTACCTACAACTGAAAGACTTTCAGAAACACTTGGATTAAATACTTGCAAGACACGTTTGACATTTTGGCTTTCCATGCTTGAAGGGTATAGAGCTTTAGACGTTAACCCATAACCATACTTCAGTAGGTTATTTACCTCTGAATTATGGAATGCCTTAAGAGCAGAAAAACAAGCAGTTTTAAAAGAGACTGGAGAGTTGAAATCGGGGTAAAACATTCAACTCCCAGGATTCTTTTGATTGATCCAATTAGGTACAGCTGCACTCTACGTTTACGAGTGATGGCAACGGCTTTGCGATTTTTTTTTGGCGCACTTCTAGTAGCGAGTTACGATAAATTTAGGCAACCCATCTGTCGTTACGGTTGTTGTGGTTTTCATGGCAACCTTGGTAAACGGAAACTTTCAATTTTCGTTTTTAATATTCTAGAAAGTTCTTCCAAAATGCGTTAAAGTCGTTTGATTTTATTGGTTCGTTTATAATTTTTTTCTTTCCTCCCATTCGTTATTTTGTTTTTAAAATATCCTTTGATTGAATTGGTCCTTTTAAATCGTTTTCTGTGATACCATTGGTCCATTTATTTGTATTTCGACAGTTGTGGAATTTTTATTTTACTATAATAGTTTTCACGAAAGGATTAAGAGTTTTTTTTTTGACCATTTCGTTTGCATTATTTATTTATTTTTTCACGCAAGAGATCTGACGTTATCAAGTTGTATTATTCTTGCTTTTTTCTTTTAAAAATCATTTTCTTTTTCAGCATGCCCACTGTATTTAGTGTAATTGATAAGTTTCAGGGTTTATATATATATATATATATATATATATATATATATATATATATATATATATATATTCTTACCCAACATTCGAAGTTTAGTTCTGTTGGAACACAATTGCGTTTTGTAATGTATTTAATTTTTGTTAATTTAAAAAAAAATATGTTCTTTTCAAAACGTTTTAAAATGTGTTTTCAAGCTTTCATTTTCCGTTGTGAAAAGAAAAATGTTTTTGAAAGAAAAATATTTTTGAAATAACTATTTCCTTGGCGATTTTAGAAGTGCGCCAAAAAAATCGCCAAGGCTGTTGCATAGTGTGTACAATGTCTTTACAGTAGGAGAGTAGGCTTCGAATCATAAACAAATATGCACTTGAAGCTGCTTCGGTGGTTGGTTTTATATGCCATGCCTGTCACTTTCCCTCCTATGGCATTGAAGGTGAATTTCGTCAACCATTAAAATTACCACTCTATCTAATTCCGACAAAGCAGAATTCTTCCTGCTAATATAACTTAAAAAACTGGAATCAGACTGTTCATATTTTGGGTTGTAGTTACGATTGGTACAAATTCTTCGAAGGGTTCCTGGGTGGGGAAGAATTGAATTATTTGAATTCCTCAAAAATTTATAACAATGAGGGGATATTGCGTTTAAAAGGATACCAAAAACTATTGAATCAGAGGATTACTTATTGTTTTGTTTACCTTCTTCCAGCCTTTGTAATTGTTCTGTTATGAAACTTATCATACTTAAGTAGCATTCATAACTTTTCATGGATGTAAGCTTATTAAATCATTCAAGAATTAATCAATTTATCATTAGTTTGAGATTCATTTTTAGCACAAAAATATTCCTTTAACTTTCAGAATTTCACATATTGTATTAATGTTATTGATGAGGGAGGGAAAACTAAACTTACCTATCTTCTTTTTAGCTTGCTTTTTAAGGTAAACTGAAACACTGAGATTTTAAGAAACAACCACTGAGCACATAATTTCAGGAATATCCCCACTAATATATAAAAATAACAGACTGTCATTTTTCTCAATGACATACCAAATTTCATTAATAGCTTGCTCTTTTAGGCACTTTTTAGACTCAATTAAAAAGCTGTATTCATCGTAAATTTGTTTCGAAGTTTGGCTTGCAGCAATAGCATGCTCCAAAGCTCTGGATTCCAGTTTAGCAACGTTTAATCTCTGGAGGTTGTCTCGAATTCACAGTATATGGCTGTAAATATGGAATAATTGAAGGTACAGCGCCGGCTTTTAATCTTGGATGAGACAATGTAATCTTCAAGATGTCTGTAGTTTTGCTGTCCACAAATTATGTCTCTCGTACGATGTCATCATCTTGGAAATGCATTTCACAAACCTGAAGAACAACAATAATTTAGGAAAGCAACAAAAACACAGATCCAAATTAAATAACAAGAGTGTACCCAATAAGAGGAAGTTGCCCACCACAGAATAAAAAATTAGTTTTACTAACTTAGAGAATTAACTCAGTTAACTACATTTATAGATGGTATATAAAAAATGTAGCATTAGTAAGTAGGTATATTTAGTGATAAATAAACAGTTTACTAATAGTTTTGAGTTATAGTACTTTGTAAGAAGTTTTCACAATTAACTTTACCCCTGTCCTGCTTCCTATAAACCATATGAATTGCCCCCTTCATCATATCCTGGGTAATCCCTTCAGAAACAATACTTTTAGGAGAGATGAGTTACATCACTATGTTATAGTCTCAAAAACCCAAAATTATTCATTACTTTTTAAAAACAATGTAGTTTATCTCTTAATAAACAGGGTTTAAGTTAAATTTTATGATATATTTACAAGATAGGGAAATAGGCCATATTATAATATCAGGAGTTGAATACTTACTCGCGAATGTGATGTAATCCTAAAGTCTTTTCGCTTGGTACGATGGATCCATATCTTCGCAAGTTTTTCGTCTTTCGGGAACTGGAAAACTGACACTTTTTGACCTGTGTCATAATTTCCAGTGCACTTGAACACAGAGCAGCGAAGGGGCATATTGATTAAAAACAAATATAATACAGTATCTTAAAAACCATGTTTTTAAACGAGACGGTTGGAATTCATTCTCATCTCGATAGCGGGGCACGTAGTCTCAACTAAAAACAAGCGCGCGCAGGTTACATTCACACGCATGCGCACTGCTCGGACTACTCTAACGATGTCAGACATCTATTTCGCTCGGGTTGTTACGGCTTTCTTCTCTAAGAGGTGTTGCATAGATGGGCTATACATTAAACCCTTTCAATTTGTCCTAGGTCTGCAGAGATCCTAAAAACAATTTAAAATTATCTTATAATTAACATTTAGTAGTTTTACGATGTACAAACAATTCAACCCGAGCAACACCTGATAATTCAGCGAGTACATAATAATCTGTAATGAATGCCACACTCAGCAAGCGAAATACCTATATAAAGTGAAAGTCCACAGAGACACACCGACCATTTTCCCAGTAAGAATGAATATTTAAAACGACTTTTTCCTGAATAACATCCAAAAAGCTGCAACGAACTTATGGTTTTTATTTGATTTGTATCTCCTGCATCTTGGCATTCCGAACATCCCTCCAACAGGAGAAGCAAATATCAATACCATCGGAAGAATAGGCAATTGAATTGTGTCTGATTTAAGCTAAGCCTTAAATCTTAGATTTGCAATTCGCTTTCGATGCTCGTATCCCAGCAAGCTAAGAAATATCCTTTACCGTAGCGACCGACGTGAACAATTTATAGATCGTACGTCTTGTGACCACAATATCCAATGCATGAGATATTTTTCCCGTGTCACTCCGCTCTTGCACATATCCCTTTCAGTTAGACGGATGCAGTCATATATTTTCTTTGTTTGCCCGTGTTTTGTAAGGGGGATGGTTTAGGGTTGGGTTTCTCTCATTCTTTCTTAAACGGCTAAATCAAATCTTCAATCTGAAACGAGCTTGATTTAGAGATGGCGTATGGAAGGCCATTTCGTTTCTTCCCCTCTAAAGCAAACTAGATAAAGTTCTGAGTTATTCGGCTCTGTTATCAATTGTTCGGCTACATGATGGCCCGATGCCATAATCTGATTTATTTCTTCGCTTCTTTTTTCGTGTGGAATTCTTTTTTCTTTCCTGACGCAGCGGCTCGATATTTTTTGAGAGGTCTAGTGTTTTACAAATATTCCTATGGATTCGGAAATATGATTAAGGGGAAAGTGTTTCGCATTGGGCCCCCTTGAGTAAACACTTCTTTTTGAAACAACAGTTAATGTATTTGTTCAAGACGGTAATTTGTTAAACGAATCGTTTATGCGTGAAATATGAGATATTATTTGCTTTAGTAAATTGAAACATACACATGAATACAGTACTATTTTAATTTGAATGTTTATGTTCTTTGGCTAAATGAATTTCAAACCCAAAATAACGAAGTATTTACAAAATTGTAAAAATGGTTAGAAAATAACTTTTATATATATTCATTCTTTCATAAACACTTTTACTTGGTTAATAAGAAAACTATAGTTCATCAGATATAATTATAATAAAATCCGTCAACTATTTTAAAATATCAATTAAATATTATGTCTGTTAATAGTGTGACTTCAAAAAATACATCAAACATACTTTTGTTTGTTATCTTTTCAATGATCTCTAGGATCTCTTGCATAACAAGAGGCAAACAGTCTCTGTTTTTTATGAAAAAGCACTGTTACTGTGATGAAGCTACTGTTACTCCTAATCATCAACACCCATGCGTTTACAATCTGGGACTCAAACCTGGTTCTACTGGGTGGCTTGTTTTGATGAATTTTTATGGCTCAAAATATATATCTTGCAAGACAAACAACGTTAAGTATTGTATATATACACACACAAGGAAAGTTTTAATAACACAGAAGAGATAAAGGCACCCAGGAAGGAAGCTAACCTGCGCCGCCGACAAAACAAGGATTGTCTATTAATGTGAGGCACAGACAAACTCTGTGATCATTATACCAGTTAGACATCTATCACGTTTTTTTAATCAAAAAACAGTTATAAACATACGCAGTCAAGGCAATTTCTATAATTAATTTTTCCAATCAAGAGAATCGCAGTAAACATGTTAGTCATAAAAATCTGCATTTTTATGAGTTTAAAGCGCCATCTGAGATCTATCCGCTCACGAAATTCAGGTAGGACGTTCAATCTAGGTAATACCAAATACAATCGTAGCATGTATAGATATAATCATGAGTAAGGATCACCACAGCCTGCAGAACTTTACACAAATGTTAAAACTTGATTTGGTCGAACTTACCGAAGCTTAAATCCACACTGTATTGAAATTGTAGAGTACTTAATTTATAAAGACCTTAAATTAACTATCCTTTAACACCCTTGAGTTTTGAGCTCTTGATCCTTGAACACCTTTAAGTAATATTTTTGTTTTAATATTCCAAATAACCTTTACAGTTCTCCATCACCAGTAACAGAGAGGTACCATATCTGTTGTTGGCATAACTATAACATAAAGATAGCGCACTTCAATCTAAACAATACCTAACAGAACACATAATGCGCAGCGAGAATCTTTGAGAAAGGGATCAACAGTCTATTGAGCTTTACAGCAATATTCGAGTATGTTGTCGTTTAACCTGTCAAAACGTAAATCCATAATAAGTAATATGGAATCCCAGTTGGAAGAGTGGAAGTGCAAAGAATCAGCAACCGGATTATTGCGAATTCGAAACGAGATCCAGTCAAAGACGATCGTGTAAACGAGGGCTTGTGCATGTTAAACATGTAGTGATTTCAAATGTCCTCAATGGAGTGTGAGTGGCAGCTCAGGTGTTGTTCTCGTCATCTGACCCTGGTTCAAAATTACAAGATGTCCTTTGATCTTTTCCTTCTAGATTGATCCCAGACCGTCACCAATAGTCTGTTTCCAAGTGCCAATTTGTGTTTCACTAGTACGACTTTAATTAAAATTACCATTACCAGTGCGAATTTAATTAACTAAATATCAGCTTAATTTTAAATAACATTTTCCAGATTCCAAGTATCATTTTGGTGGATCAAGCTCTGTATTACCAGTACCAAATACGTGTATTTTTTGTTGGTGGTATGCTCAACTTTAGTTCTTGCAACATGAAACCAACCCCAATCAATTAACCAAGTTTCCAAAACTAAAATTCACATTATGTAGAAATTCCAGAGTACTTATTTTCGAGGCTTCAACTTAACAATCTTTTGACAAATTTTATCTTCATTTTCAGAAGCATTTTCAATATTCCAAATACCCTCTTGAGCTTGCTATTATCAGTATCAAAGGTCTTAGCATAGTATTACAGAAACATTTATTGCAACACTATCGCTTTTCAGATATCTTGAAATATATTTTCCTGTTTAAGTACTTTTTAAAAATATATTCGCATCTCTCAATGTTTCATAAAATAAATATTACTTTCATTTACCATTTCGAAAGGAATATCACAAATTTACCAACCAAGCCCCTCCAGGAATTTCAAGAATACCTACAACCAGTATGCTTGAAAGATTCCATCACGACTCAAGCAGAAATGGTCAATGAAGTCTGAGGGGCGACATCGAATCGATTGCTTCGGGTGATAGGAGTTCATCCTCATCAACAGGTAATCACACTGATGAAACACTGTCCTAGAATATTCTATCTCTTCCTCAGTGCTCTCCTCCTAGTTCCACGCGACATTATCAGCGGGGCGTAGCCAGTCCAGGACACTGTTTGACCTCCCTGGTAATTAAACTAGGCGAGGGGCTTAGGTCAATGTTAGTTCGTACTCTGCCCAAGCGGGATCAATGTGCCCAGAAGGATATTCAGTTTAAGTTCATTAATCAGGACGACCCTCAGACAAAGGACGGACATCTCTGCCCCTCCAAAGTTTGGGACATCAAATGCCCGTGTCTTCGCAGATTTGTGTCGAATCCTCACACCGCAGGTGTTGGGTCTAATAAGATCGGCCATCCGTTATTCTAATTGAATCCATTTAGCAAATGAATTGCCACCATAATAAGAGTGTACGAGTACAACTTTCTGAAGTGTGAAGACACAATAACAAAAGCATCAGGGTTTAGCAATTGTGCTTTAAATGTTAATTTCTTACAATTAAGCATTATTGCCAAATTGATTTCCGGCAATCATGCTTCACTACCAAATCTATTTTCTTCAACCATGCATTGAATTTTAGTTTCATAAGTTATGTAATATTGGATGTAGGACAATTTTTCTTCAAAAAGCTAGTTTTTAATACTTAGAACATTAATCATACATCAGAAGGTCGATTAACTATAGATGTATCCTCGATGTTTAAAGTACGATTGTACTTTCATATTAAGAAATTATCATCACATTATTCTAAGGTTTGTAAACGCTTCATGATTAAGACTTTGGAGCATTTTGAATAGTATGAATATTCGAATAGTATGAATATTCGAATGGTATGAATACTCGAATTTGCTTTTGAGACTTGTTAAGTATATTTAGCTACGTTAGAAACGCATAAGATTTTTAAGTTAATGCTTTGAATATGTTAAAGAAATTTAATCAACTTGATTTCTTACAACCATGTTATGAGTTTCAGTTTCAGAAATGATGCAATTTTGGAAGTAACTCGGTTTTTTTTAAAGCAATTTTTTTTACTACTTAGAATAAACTTTATAACATCGTGTTGTAAAAGTGATTAATGTATAATAAATTATCACAATACTTACATTATAAATACAATAATCGCATTCCTGAAAATGTTCCATTTTTGTAAATGTTTCATGATCAAGGAACTAGAGCCTTTTCAATGGTTATTACAATGCCTTAAACAAATATAAGTCTACATTTTCTAAACGAAAACAAAATGTATGAAAGTGCATCTGTCACTTCATTTTAGAGACGTCCCGTATCGTTTTTAGAAGTTCTAGGCAATCATAATGTTTGGATAATGAGTGTCCACAGATGTGGTATACATTATTATTATACAATTTAAATACTCAAATACTTTAAAATATTTCAATGTTGGTAAACACTTTATAGTTAAGGCACTAAAGACCTTTATGGCTATTAAAATAACTTATACATAGATTAAACAAGATTTTTGAAAACGTAAAAAGAAATGTTTGAAAGCGCCCGATTCTTCATTTTTTTTTAAACACAAAACATTCTATATTACACGATAAATAAGTAGTTTAGCCAAAATTGATTCAAAATTTGCATTTTTCAAGCGGTTCCCATCTTTCTATCTGTGACTATTTACGTCTGAGGAAGTTAGTTCCCATATATAATATTGGTTAACCCAAAGGATCTTGCGCATTTACTGCACTATCTAGCAACGACTCAAAATTGTTTTTATCCTCATAGAACGCTATTCCGTAGGTTTTTATCGTTTTATGTGTCGAGTTCAAGCTGTACTGGTTCGGGTGAATTTTCAGGCAAAATGGCAAATGGGTTGCAGAGTAAATCTAGAAGCTTTTCAACTTTTTGAAAGGCTTTATAAAAATTATTTTTGATCAACTGGATACAAAATTGTAACTGGATAGTTAATTTGTTTTATATATAAATATATACACAGACACACACATATATAATATGTACAATACGTGACAAAAGGTCAATAATAAGTAGAGAAACATTTATTTGATAGCATGATTAAAACACAGCCTGTGGTGTAAAATAAAGTATAATAACAATAACCGAAAAGTAAATAAGTACAAAAACATTTACTTGACAGCATGATTACAGTACAGCCTGTGCAGCACAGTTCAATGTCAGAAAGGAGACGAAGAGAAATGATTACAGGAGTTCTTCAAAGTTGACGAAGGTCATTGCACAACCGACAGTGACGGAGCAATGATTCTCGGACGAGCTCAAAGATAACGGGTGTGCTGGAAATATCTGCCGCAGTGACAACAATCCGTGCAATGAGAAAACAGTGGCAGGAAATTGTGGATCATTTCGTGGGACATCAACAATCCATTGTACGAACTCTACCCGAAGGAGATAATCGGCTTCGGCTAGGTGTTGTACATTCTGTAAGTGGAAGGGGTGCATCTTTTCAGCATGCAGAACCTTCCACGCCACCTCGTGCCGAACACCCAGTTCATCTGCAACCTCTCATACACTTGTCGACGGGGAATCGGCAAATCGTTGCAATAGTCGTTCTTCCATTTCAGGTTTATGCACATTGCGTTCTTGCCCTACATCACACCTTGCTACTTGGAAAGATCCCGTCTCCCGTAGTTGTCGATCGATCTTCGTGAAGGTGGTGTGCTGCGGACAACGCCTCCTCGGATATTGCACTTGGTACATGCGCTGTGCTAGGCGTCCATTGCCACCTGCTCAGCCGTAAGGAAAATGCATTTCCGCATATTCCTCGGTCGTGTTGACAGACATGCTGTTTCCGAATGAAGTTGTAACGCCCTCAATTTCCGAAAATACCGCTGATCAACGCTTGCTTGCTGCTTTTGTTTCCCCGCACAAATGGAAAATTTGCAGTACAGAGGGTTTCTTCTCGTCCGCGCTGTAATATGCAGTGATGAGAGGGTAGGTCGATGTGTTTGTCCCATTAACGACTGATGTTGCGTTTTCGCAACATTAGTGAAATTATTTTTTTTCTTATTCTTTATTGCGTTTTATATATATATATATATTATATATTGTATATTGTAGACAAAGCTTCAGGGGAAAAAATTGGAACAATTCAAAGGACTCCATGAAGAGACGCTTATGTTTTAGAAGCATAAGTCTGCAAAATGACATAAGGTTACCATTTTGTCTTTGTTTGTATAAATATGCATTTTTTGAAATGTTGCGAAAACGCAACGTCAGTCCAAAGCAATGTCTTTTTGCACATTTGTCCGAAAATAACGGATGTCGAAGTAAACGGTTTTTAACTGTGAATGAAGCATGTATGAACTGTATATGAAAGAGTTAGATCAAGAAGATATTTCTGAATTTTCATCGGATGAAGACTGCCAAGTTTAAGCAGATATAGTAGTGATTACCCCCCCCCCGACCTCTTAACTTACTGACCGACGAAGAATGCATTGAAGGCGATATGTTAGGTGATAATTTGCCGAGACCGAAAGACATCTGGTGTGATCGAACTTTTTTCTTCAAAAATCTTTAAAATTTATCGGATTCTTCACAAAATGATAAACATTTGTCTAAATCGCCTAAAAAAATATTGCTTGGAGAAATTTGCCTCCCGTATACACACTAATTCCTGCTGACAAAGAAACCGTAGAAAAGTAAGTAACTGTACAAAAACTCCAGTAGATGTATTTTTACAATTATACAATCAGAATCTTTTGGAACATATTACTCAAGAAAGTATAAATTATATATATATGCACAACAGAAAATCTTCAAAAATTTTTCTCTTTCTGTTCCTGTATTGAAGCGTTTTATAGGATTTCTGCTTTACATTGACTATGAATGTCTTCCTCAAGAGAGACTTTACTGTTCAATTGCAGAAGATGTCAGTTGTCCATTAGGACGTACAGCCCTAACACATTCTATGCATACAACTATCAAACAGAATTTACATTTAGCGGTTAACAATGTATTGGCTAAAACAGATAAAATGGCTAAAGTCCGTCCGTGTGTAAATATTTTAACTGCCAATTTCATGCAGTGATGTGGGTTGTTTCATCAAATCTTTCTATCGATGAACATATGATACCTTATTTCGGTAGACATTGGTGCAAAATATTTCTGAAAGGAAAACCAATTCGTTTTGGGTATAAAGTTTGGCGTTTGTGTTCTTCTGAAGGGTACTTATATCATTTTTATATATACTCATGTAAATATGTAGATAAAACTACGGATCTGGGTTAAGTGGAAACTTCTTTTAAGTGTAGTCGAAGTTCCTGAAAACCACTATGTATACTTTGACAACTTTTTACATCAGATATGTTGTTGTCGAAATTGAAAAAGTCGTAGTTTCATGCCAGTGGAATGATCCGTGAAAACAGATTAGTAAAATGTCCTATTACACCTGTAATCAAAATGAAAAAAGAGCAACGTGGAACATATGACTTCGTCTTTGATAAGGAGCATAGTATCGCAGTAGTTCGTTGGAACGAAAATTCTGTTCATACTCTATGGCCACCAACTTTGATACAATCAATCCATCTTCAATGGCCAAGAGATACTCAAGGAAATAAAGAAACCCGTATCTGTAAAGCAACCTAAACTCATCGGGGATTACAACAAACATATGGGTGGGGTGGACTTGCTTTATAAATTCGTTTCAATGTATAGAGAGCGAGTAAAAGGAAAGAAATGGTGGTGATCTAGGATCCCACAAGTCATACTATCGAGAAATATCCAACAAACAAAAGAAAAAGATGCAGAAACTGTAATAGCCAAACAATAACTGTATGTAAAAAATGTAATGTGCCGTTACATTGCAAGTACTTCAAAGATTTTCATCTTTCCCAAAAGTAGTCGGTTTTGACTGACGTTGCGTTTTCGCAACATTTTGTAACTTTTATACAAAAAAATGTTTTTTTTTTCATGAAGATATTTTTTTGTCTTAATTAGACTCTAATGCGTCTAAAAAAATTATTTTTGTTCATTTCCTTCAAGCGAAAAGTAGTGCTGTCGTTAATGGGTTAAGACAAGATGACAGCTGCACAGTAAGTGCTGCACGTGTCTACCAGTGCTCTAGTATACCAGCGCATTCGTGTTGACACGCTACTTAAGTCAGGCACGGTGAGCCATATATATCTGACCACATACGCTCCACAAACACCATTAAAATGCAAACACACAAAACAGAACAATATAAAAAGAGAAAGAAACAAAATCAAACCTGCTACAGTAGAGGGGAGACCGGCGATACCAAGCCCTAAGATCGCCACCACATGTCACTATACACTCATCCAACGAAACCCTAACATTAATGACAGTTAAATTCTTGTTACAATGAAACTATAAAAATAAAAATGGTAGTGTTCGTAAACGAAAAAACGATATTGTTCGTGTTGCGTTTATTTGGTTTGTTTCGCAAACCAACACTATGTGCAACGCTCATTGCCAAATGCGGTCAAATTCGAGTTGCGAAAAGATCCAATCGGCATGGTGTTACAATCGCTTGCAAAAATATAAATAATTAATTGAAAAATTATTTATTAAAAAAAATTAAATGCATAAGGTATCTATCTGGTGAAAATGTTTTCATGGATTTCAAATCCGTTGAAATTTTCAATCTATTATTAACAATCCCGATTTAACAAAAAAGAACTAAACAAAGCCAGTAGAAATGTTTTTTATTTGTTTTGCTTTTCTTCGCTGTGGAGTAGTTTAAGCGCAGGAAAAGGAATCTGATTTCCCGAATCAAACGAAGGTCATTCTTCGCAACGGTGTTCGTATTGCAAAAAAATGTAAAAGTTACATTTTAAAATTATTTATTTAAAGAAAATCATATTTTTAAGTATCGATCTAATGTAAAATTTTCCGCAGATTTCTAATCCGTTTTTCTATATCTCTAACTATCTAGGAGATAGAAAAGAGAATTACATAACTCCAAATAAAACTTTTTATTTGTTTCAAACGGAAACACTGAAAAAATAAATTTAGAATCTGCCATCTCTTTATGGTGTTGCCATTCTAAGGAAAACAAAAATAATTATATTCCATTAAATTAATTTTAAAATGTTATAGATTGAATTTTAAAAATAGGAGCGACCTAAACAATGCAAAAATTTCGGACTACCTGTGTGCCAAATCCTATTTCTGCAAGTGCCATAGATTCGTCAGAAGCGTACAAATATACAAACAAACAAACAAGTACTTCCTTTTATAATAGTTAGAAAAACCGAAAATGTTTCTATTTCTATTTTAAGAAACTCGAATATAGAAAGTTTGTGATCGTCTCCAGCCCTAATTTAAAAATCAAATTCAAATATAGTATAATAGAATTGAAAGGCAACTAATACGGTCCAGAAGTAATTACGAAATAGAATTAATCATCGGTCACATTGTGTACTGTTGATATTATTAAATGTTTCAAGAATAGTCTTAAAGAAAGAAAAATGGTATTTATTATTGAGAAGTGTGTTTTTGAGATAACGATCGGACGATCCAACATTTTCATTTTTGAAAATTTCCTAAAATGTTCTATATTTAAATTTCTTTTGCTTTTGATCGTCATCTGACCGTGGTTCAAAATTTCATGGTGCTATCCTCGGATGTATTGCTCTAGTACGACGTTAATTAAAATTACCTTACCTTACTTTTTGATTTTGAAATTAAATTGCGTACCTTGCTAAGTCTGCAGCTTCAGCGCGCTTGCATGGTTAGTTTTGACTTTCGTTTTCTGGTTGATTGATCGGATCTTTCCCTTAAGGGACTGATCCCAGACCGTCGTCAATAGCCCGTTGTGTTGCTCAAGTACGACGTTAATTAAATTACCATTACATTACCATCTGGTTGATTGTACCCCAGATGTTTTGCATATTTTGTGTTTTCTGAAATGTTTTGCAAATTGCGTGTGGAATAACTTTGTTTTTTTTTTTCTTATAAAGCATGTTAAATGTCTTCATAAAGACTTTTCAAAAGTAATTTTTCTAAGTAGAAATTCACGTCGTGCTGGAGCAACCCAGTAAACTATTGGCGACGGTCCGGGATCCATCCTGAAGGTAAAGATCCAAGAAAAATGCCTCACCATTTGGAACCATGGTAAGATGACGGGAACAACACCCGAGTTGCCATCCCACTCTCGAAACTTCTACACCATGGAAAAGTGGACCTTTGAAGCCACGACAGATTTGATGTCCACTAGCCCCCTTGGCACACTACGGTCTATGGTTTGATTCAAACTCGCAACCCTCCTGTTGCTAATCCGTTAATCTTCCCACCAGGCTACCGTAGTCCATAAAATCCCTAATGTTTCAGTCATTAGTAAAAAGGTATTGGATGACAGTTTACTAATATCGGTGTAGAAAAGGGTCTTACCTGACACATTTGTTCAGAAGCACGATCTTGTAGACCCCTGGACGTGCTCTGTCCCCGTCAGACATAGGCCGTCACCTTCTATCTCCTTAGCTTCCCATGAGTAATACGGCGGATTGGATTGGTGTCGGACAGATATTAATTTCCTGGCGATATTGGGCCGTTTGGAGACCTGGAGTGCCGTATCTCTAATCACGGCGTAAGCGGCATGCTAAGGGCGATGCGCGATCGAATTAGTTGTGCGGGGACGATAATTTCCGCAGACATTTCCTCAAGGAGTCCGCCTCTTGATTGCTGGAGGAAGTCCTGTTCGGATTGAATAGGGTGCTTTCGAATGTATCCTAAAGGTTCTTTCGGAAAGGTGTATTTTCTTTTAAAGGTGTCACAAATCGATCCATGTCCATGACTGACATTTGTTGCAGGGACGTGGAAAGACTTCAGTATAAGAGATATTTGCATATAAGTTTAAACAAACAGATGCGAACAGAGATTTGTTTATCAGTGTAAACAAACAGATGCGAACAGAGATTTGTATATTAATGTCAACAAACAGATGCGAACAGAGATTTGTATATAAGTGTAAACAAACAGATGTGAACAGAGATTTGTATATAAGTGTAAACAAACAAATGCGAACAGAGATTTGTTTAACAATGTAAGCGAACTGATGCGAATAGAGATTTGTATATCAATGTAAACAAACAGATGAGAACAGATTTGTATACCAGAGTAAACAAACAGATGCGAACAGAGATTCGTAAATAAATGTAAACAAACAGATGCAAACTTAAATTTGTACGATATTAGTTTAAGCAAACAGATTTCAATTCATGCTACAAAAACGCTCTCTCCTGAAACCGCGTAGTGGTAATCATCGATGAAATGAAATCAATAGAACATG
This sequence comes from Metellina segmentata, assembly GCA_947359465.1. NCBI lineage: Eukaryota > Metazoa > Arthropoda > Arachnida > Araneae > Tetragnathidae > Metellina > Metellina segmentata. Next base: position 101,790,003 of record OX375873.1, on the reverse strand, counting down.
TGGGTGGAGTCGCCGTCGTGAGATCTGAGACGGGTAGATCACTTGGACTTACGAATTGACTTCGGTCGATTGACTATTGAAGCGTATATTAGTGTTTTTAATCACGCAGTGGATAATCACTTCAACCAATCAATAATATTTTTACACAATATAATTCATGCCTTTATTCTACAACCGCGTGACAGATCTTGAAGAATTGGAATAAATAGTATGAAGGTGTGTGCACGTATTCAGTATATTTCATTAGAATGTTGATGGGGATCTTACAATGTGGTTTTTTTTTCCGTTTTGTCGACATCGTTTGGCATTTGATCTAATTGGCATTGATGAGTCAAGTATCAGTTATAAATTTGGCAGTACATTATTAAAAACCAATCCAAAAAAAAAAAAAAAACGCTCAGGTTGTGTCAAATCATTGGCTGAAACCAAAACTTGAATGCGTCTCGCAATATCGCAATAGTATCGCATAGTATTTATTTGGGTTGGTAGGTACTTAGGTATTTAATTAACATCACACTGGAACAACATAACGGGTTATTGGCTACGATCCGGGATCAATCCCGAAGTTAAAGATCATAGGATAACTCTACGCAATTTGAACCACGTTCAGAGACGTGGTCACACCTCCAGCTGACAAAATACTCTCAGATTTCCACACCTTGCCAACAAAAGGACATTTCAGGTCACGACAGATTTAACTTACACCAGCCCTCTTTGTACTCGATAATCTTTGCTTGGATTCGAACTCGCAACCCTCCGTTCGCTAATGAGTTACTCTTCCTACCAGACTACCACGCCTTAGTATTTATTTGGGTAATTTTTTGGTATTTTTTTTTAAACTAACGTCAAACTAGAGCAACACACTGGGCTGTATTTATTTGGGAGTAGTAAATGAAGATCTTAGGGAAAATATTTGGACCTACTCAAGAAAACAACGTGAGAAGGATCCTTTACAACCACGAAATATACAAAAAATATGATAAATTCGGCGGGACCGACATAGTGAGAACAATTAAAGCGTCACGCATCAGATGGCTGGACCATCTCTTTAGAAATCCCGATGCTGACCATAGCAAAAAACTGACTTTTTCCAAAATTGAAGGGACAGAAGAAAGGGACGACCACCTACAAGATGGATTGATGATGTGGAAAGAGATCTCAAGTTTTTGGGAGTAAACCGATGGCGGGCGGTCGTACCAGACAGGACCAGATGGAGGAGGATCTGCGAGTCAGCCTTGGCCTGTAAAAGGCTGTTGTGCTCCTGAAGAAGAAGTAAATGAAAGAAAGACATTCAATTTTTCCAATTCAATGTTCATCAAAAACTGATAAGTTGATCTTCCAGTAGACTACGTTCGATATATTTCTGTTCGGAGTCGTATACGTCGGCATTGTGAAAATTTTCAACTGCGTTTTTAAATTTCACAAACTTATATCGTCAGATCTTGCCGTTAGCTTGTTTGAGATGAAGTTCGACATCATAGCGCTTTTCAATCCCGAGTTATACTAAATTGAAGCACTCCGCTGCGGAAAGTTCCACAATACGCTCTTCTCCCTCTCCTTCTTTTCCTGGTTCGAATCCGGGTCTGGGCATGGATGTTTGTAAGCGTATGTTGTAGAGGCGGCTGGTACACCTTAAATCTGTCGTGGCCAAAAGTCCTCACGTTGGGTTAAAGTGTGGAAGTTTGGAGAGTGGAGTGCCAGCTCAGGTGTTACTTCGTCATCTGACCGTGTTTCAAAATTACGAGGTGTTGTCCTCGGATCTTTCCCTTAAGGTATTGATCCCGGATCATCGACAATAGCCCGTTGCGTTGCTCTAGTACGACGTTAACTAATAATTACCAATTACCTTCTTATAGCGGCACGTGAACTCATGGTCACTAACAGGTCTTTTTTCTCTCAGCATTCAATGACACTGGTTGTTTTTTTGGTTCGCTTTGATAATATACAAATTCTTATATCGAAATCGATGGCAATTTTTTTCGTAAAGTTCAACTTTTCGTCCTGGCTACCTAGTACTGTTCTGATTTTCGTGACGTATTCAAAAGTGATGCCAGTTTTCTATTGTATGTTGTATCAGTGTTACGTGGGGGTAGCTGCTAAACTTCACACTGGAGCAACGCAACGAGATATTGCTGATGACCCGGGTAAGTACGTAGGTATTTTTAATGAACGTTATATTGGAGCAACACAATGGGCTATTGACAACGGTCCGGGATCAATCCTCCAAGGGAAAGATCCAAGTTCAACGCCTCGTAATTTTGAACTATGACTACTATGTACGTTGTACGCATTGTACGTTGTATTCATGTTACGTGGGGGTAGCTAATAAACGGCACACTGGAGCAACACAACGAGAAATTGGCGATGGTCCTGGTAAGTTGGTAGGTATTTTTAATGAACGTCATACTGGAGCAATACAACGGGCTATTGACTACGGTCCGGGATCAATCCTCCAAGGGAAAGATCCAAGGACAACACCTCGTAATTTTGAACTACGGTCAGATAACGAGAAGAACACGTGACCTGGCATCCCACTCTGCAAACTTCCACACTACTTCACTTGAGGCCACGACAGATTTAACTGCCACTTATTTCGGACTTTGGCTAGACCGAGTTTCAACTCGCAATCTTCCGGCTGCTAATTCGATGTCTTTCAACTGGGTCCTTCACATTGTATTCCGGAGTTCGTGACCTTAAATTGATGGTTTAACGAACATTCTCGGATATGCATGTTCGGTCTCGATTTATTCTTCGCAACAACAGATTCGTCAAAACGCTAATTTGATGTATTAGGGTTGAAAATTTGACTGACCGGATGTAATGTTATAAAATATTCTACTCGAATATTTCTCGAATGCTCCACTTAATCCAAAAGCTGGCAACGCGTTTCTACAAGGGTTGTTGAAATGAAAAAGTACGTCACGACACTGTGGGTATAAATGACTTTATTCAAAGTATACACCATAGGCCTAAACACAACGATCCCATTGATAAACAAGCCAAAGTATTCCTTGTTTCCATAATTCCTGCATCCGTGACGAGACCCAGTTCATCACACCGTCCTTGAGTCCGTCGTCCGAGTTGAAGCGTTTCCCTTTCAGATGTTTTTTCAGGGGACCAAACAAATGGAAATCGCAGGGCGATATGTCCGGGCTGTAAGGCAGATGGTCAAGCTTCTCCCACTTGAACTTGGCCAGTTCCGCTTGTGTGACCCTGGAGGCGTTATCATGGAGCAAAACCACACCCTCCGTGAGAATCCCCTGTCTTTTGTTCTTGATGGACCTGCGTAGGCTTCGGAGTGTCTCACAGTACAAATCGGAGTTAATGATTCTTTTGTGCTCGAGGAATTCAACAAGTAGCGGACCTTGGAAGTCAAAAAAGACCGTGAGCAACACCTTCCCTGCTGACGCCACGGCTTTGAAATTTTTAGGGGGAGGTGACGACGCATGCTTCCACTGCATGCTATCCTGCTTTGTCCCTGGCTCGTAGTGATGGCACCAGCTCTCATCACCTGTGACGATCCGCTCCAGGAAAGCGGGGTCTTCGTGATACCGAAAGAGATGTTGAAGTGCTAGCCCCATACGCAGTTCCTTTTGCTGGTCGGCGATCTGCTTCGGAACCCACTGCGCGCACACCTTCCGATAACGCAACCTGTCGTGAACAATTGTCCACACTGTTCCAACGCTGACATCCACCTTCACCGCCAACATTCGCAATGTGACACGCCGATCACTTCTCATTAGGTCGTCCACCTTGTCGATGTGGATCTGCCGTGATGACTGTGTTTGCCTGGCCTGTCTTGGGTCATCAACCAAACTCTCACGGAATGCACGAAAACGGCACTCCATTTTCTCACTGACTTGTAGGACACACAGTCTTCCCCGTATACAGTCACAATCCGTCAATGAATAACGGCCGATGTAACACCTTCCGCTGTCAGAAATCGGATAACTCCACGCTGCTCCTCAATCGTCGAATTTTGCAATGTGAACGCTACCTTGTCCTCACACGCACTGCCGCGTCAATTGGACGGCGCTCTTTAAAAGAGCATCTGCTCTCTCTACTGCGCATGCGGGCGCCCGCGCATGCTCCGATCCACGCCAGAGATTACAATCGCATCCCTAGATTTCTCGCTACGTTCTCCCATAGCGGCATAGGCAAATATACAGGGTGGTCGTAAAAAAACTTGGCCGATATATGGACCTCTAGCGGCCGTTCCGTTCAACCGATTGAGATGAGATTTCGGATATAGTTATTCAGAGGTATGAGCTCGGGATTCTGTGAACGACAACAAATTGGCACTCACGGTTACAGTTATAGGTAGAGAAACTCGAAATTTTCGAATGGCAACGCCCACTTTTTCCACACAGTCTTCCCCTTATACGGTCACCATCCGGTGATGAATAACGGCCGGTTTAACACCTTCCGCTTTCAGAAGTCGGAAAAAGCTTCTCCTCAATCGTCCAATTTTGCAATGTGAACGCCATCCTGTCCTCACACGCACTGCCTCGTAAATTGGACGGCGCTATTTATAAGAGACTCTGCTCTCTCCTGCGCATGCGGACTCCCGCGCATGCTCCGATCCACGCCGGAGATTCCAATCGCATCCCTAGATGTCTCGCTACGTTCTCCCACAGCGGCATTTCCAAATATGTTAACGGTTACGTTGTTACTACGTTTCGTACCTTTTAATTTGAACACCCTTTGTAGTTGATTTTCGACAATGAATCACGAGGTATGATTATTGTGCGGTGCATTCAGACCATTCTGTATATGATGTATATGAACTATATTTTAGGTTAATTTTTGGTGTGGTGTCTATGTTCCAAACATAATCTCAGATGCTACGTGAGAATTAGATAAATGGCACCCCAGTTTATTGTATGACGCGTGAGAGATCTATAAGAACATGGGTGTACTTCATAAAGAGAGGTCATATTCGTCATTTGACCGTGGTTCAAAATTGAGTGGTGTTGTCCTCGAATCTTTCCTTTCGCGGATTGTTCCCGGACCGTCGTCCATAACCCGTTGTGTTGCTCCAGTACGACGTTAATTAAAATACCCACCTACCTACTTACATACATACCCCATTATGATAGAGAGAGAGAGAGTGAGAGAGATCATGCAGTGGATGATTGCGATCAATCGATGAGCCTATGTTGCTTTTAGCAGTCATGTGAGCGTGGGGCGACTTGTTAGTAGAAGGCTTAATGGCATCGAAGAGTGAAGCTGTGGTAAGAGAAGAAGCAGTGTTGGTCATCGCAGTTTTGCAGACATTAGTTGAAAGTGATTTTTATTTACATTTATAATTCAACTGTCCATCGCAAACCATCCATCAAAATAAAAGCAGAATGTGGCGAGCACCATCTCACATATTTAAGAGCGTATGTTCATGACCACGTCTTTCAGTCATCAATGTGAAAGAGCATGGACAGACAGTGTAATTCAGTCTACCAAAAGTACTACACTTTGAGACTTTTCAACTTGAATATATCCCGCTATATTATAAATGAATTTCTTTATTAGCAGTCCTGTATAATGACTGTTATATCCCTACAGATCCTACGGTCCATTGTCTAAGAGGTTTAGATTACGTAATGGGGGTGATTCAGCAATCACAGTTCATCTCAGGATCATGTCCTTCCCGATTAGATTCCTACTATATGATCAATCTAATTTGTTTGATAATATGGTTTTTCTATTCGCATAACGTAGAGTGCAGAAAAATAGAATTCGACACAGAAAAATAAAATCTATTATACTTCTATCCATAATTGTTATGTCTTATCACATATTTTCGGAATTTGTTTTAATCCGAGGAGAATTACAATGTCATAAAAGGACGAACTAACTGTCCTATCACTACTAGGTCATTGGTCCCTTTTCCACTTGACATCATTTCATATTCTAGATTTAGTCCATCTACATGACTATATGAATAATAACTGAAATTGACTCTCTCAAATAGGAGTAACATTAGCTTATTATTCATATATCATGCTTAATATGTTTAATTAGATTTCTAACCCACTGTCATAGTAGAGCGTTGGATCAGCAATTTAATTATTCAGCCAGGATTAGATTACTCAGCATAGGAAAGCCAATTGTTTTTTATGTGTATGCGGTTTTGTTCAGCATCCATATAGTGGAGTTCTTTGTCTTAATCATCATTATTTACTTTTTCATTAGATTAGCATGATGCAGTTATGTATAATTTATTTCTGCTAACTCGAGGATAATATATTAAATGCAAAATGGTGACAAAATAAAAAACATATTTGAAAAGGGTATTTGATTATTTTAGATGTCCTTGTGAGTATAATAGCAAGTATTCTTAAGTAAGGAATAGGACAGTGTTTTGATTCCCACCATTGATTGGTTGATTTAGGTTGTATGATGCAAGGTCCATAAACAGACACGCTGCGACAAGCGCCGGATGAGATAATGAAATCATTGTAGATTTCAAAACATTAAAAAATTAGTAGCAACATACTCCAGAGCAATGATTGTTTGTTAACGATAAAATATTTTCAATAAAGGTCAACATATAAGATTTGAAATGAGGAGTTAAAATATGTCGATCTCCTACAATTAGAAAAGAAATTCCATCATTACACATTGATGTTTCTTCAATTTAGTAGAAAAATAGCATAAAATAACAAAGTTTTCTTAAAATATTTATTATAATAATGATTCAATAATCTATCTCTAAATGCAAATATTACTAAATCAATGATCGAAATAAGTTAACTTAGGATATAATATTATATATGTTATCTTCTAAAGCAACCAAAATAAACCTCTGGAAATAATTGAATAGTCCGTCTCGTATTACAAAAAATACAATCGGAACTCTCTCTAGATGATCAAATCTATTGTAGTTATAAATTTCTTTCATTTGACTTAATCACTATACGACACTTCATTAATTTTATACTCAATAATTGCTCAATCAAGACGAAAATAATTTTTTATCTGGAGTGAAAAATTTTAAACTTAATCGGCATTCCTTCTAATGATCAAAGAAAAATTCATTGGAGTACACATAATACAGTCATATTCCATATCCTCTTCAACGATAAATTTTTTAACCTTATGATTCGAGACCTGAAATTACATTTTAAATGCTTAGTTTATATGGTGTTTGTGTAGACTATCTCTGAGGGTCAGTAAGATGATTAAATGAGTAACGATTTTCCCACATGTGATATGTGTGTGTGGTTAGATTCCTGTAACTTATTCCTAGTGTATTAGTCACTTCTGTACAATCCTCTCGTGTGTATATATGTCCCTTTACTTGATGCATAAATATTTCTTTCAGCAGTTTGGCAAGATCTGGCCGCCATTGTACCATACAAAAGCGTGATGTGACAATTATTGTGCTTGTGTAACTATATTATTGATCTATTATAAATTTTTCCGTTGTTGAAGCTAAAAATTTTTTTCCTGATATTAAAGTGACACCAAATCCAGTGAAGAGTTTGGATATTTGAACTCCAACAGAATGTCACTAATTTAAGGTTCTTTAATAAGCTGAGGGGTTGAGTTGAATGGTACAAGACCCATATTTGGCCATGCTGTGCCAAATACGTGACGACGTCCAATAATGGAAAGATTCAAACGAGGAAAGTTTTACTGACACAGAAGAGAGATTTACACAAAGGATAATTTAACACAATCAAACCTGCTCCGCTTACAACTCCCTGGATGCTAGAGCAGTGGGCATAGTCCTGAGCCACGGAACTTCCTTCTAATTTAACCCTTCAAGTGGTTTTGCGGAACCATCTCGTTCATCAAGATCTGACCAATTTTATAAATGACGAAATATCTCGTCATTAAGATATTGCTAATTTTTTTATGATGAGAAGATCCAGATCTGGTCTCTTTTTTGTAATGACGAGATATCTCGTCCATGGAGATCTGATCGCTCTTCTTCTAATGACAAGATTCCTCTTCAAGACTAACCACCACGAGAGTCAAGGAATATCGCTGTTCAGTAAACTGTTAAGCAACTTCTCGGCGTATATAATTACGATAGCCGAAGTGATTTCCAACACGGCGATACATAATAGTCCACTTAACAAATCCGAACTAATACGAATCAGATCGCAGGATGATGTAATTTAAACTGCATCCACCGGCCCTTTTAAGGAAGCTGGCCAAGACCTTAATTTTCTGGTGCCGCGTCAATTCCCCCTAAATTATTACCGATATAGCTCCTCGGATAGCAACAGTGAGTCAGTCTGCTGGAGTCAGGTGTGTGCGAGGGGTGGAGAGTCATTACCTGAAGCAACATAGTTACAGCATCTGCTTCCATAATGGGTCCTGCCACTCAGGGGAGAAAGATGCTAATCACTGTGAGTTTATCCGCGTTAAGGAGACCATCATTCCTAGGAAGCCGTAGTTAGACTCTAGCCGAAGACCTGCCCTGTCGATACGAGGTGAGGAGGTGCGGAATGTCAAGTCGTGCGTGCTCCCATGCGGCCATCTTTGGTCATTGAATCGTTAAACGGTCGGCAGAAATATGCATGTGGTTTAATTAGTATTTTTTCACTTGAAACGAATATCTATGATCGAAACAAATAAACGCCAAAGTAATGCGCTTTAACTGAACATTTGAGATATTTATATTCTCTAAACTTATGTAAGAGGTAGGTGATATTACGTCACCAGATACTAAAACTAAACTAAAACGTATATTTGACTAAACGAAACGGTATTAAGAAGTGTATATATGTCTTCACTACGCAAAATACCATCCTATACCACCAAGTTGTTCACACTCATGTATTCTTGAAAAATTAAAGTTTTCCTTGGATTCTTTCAACCAATAGGTAACATTTCTACATTTTTAGCTATTTAATTTTTGTAATTATTATAAATTTCCTGCAATTATATAAAACTTTCTGAAACTCTAAACAAGATTAAAAGTAGTCGGTGTATCAAATAGGGAATTCAAATGCGTGTTAGTAGTACCAACATTAAATATTACCTTTACCCAAGGACCAATTTCGGGTCCTTTTCTTCCCTTGTTTCTCCATAAGTAATAATATCATCTTTCTGACTGAATTACGAAACTTCTTAACTACTTTTCACTACCCCATTTAATCCAAATCACATTAAGTCTAAAACATCTATTTTAGTACACTAGGGAGCTCCGTCCCCTGTCGCTCGTCAACCCTCGATCAATGCAATGCAATCGTATTTAGTTCGCCTTGCGAACTATGCTTTTCTACAATGAGGGGTAGGGGATTGCTTCACAATTCACAATTCAAAAATGGCCAACTTTTTATCCGAGATAAGCGGATACGTATATAAGCCGACCCCAGTACTTTAGCTTCAGAAAACATTCCAAAAATCATACACTGAAATATAGTGTAAATAAAAAAAATGTTTTAAAAAAAGTCAAGAACAAAACATATCATATCCACATAAAAAAGGAAATATTTTAGCACAGCATATTGTTAAAATTCAGAGGAAATCATATCATAATTTTAAATGTTTTGGCTGATCCGCGTGTTTAACTGTACTTTTTAAGATTTTCATATTCGACTGTTGCTATGGAAACGGCGATCGAATTTGCTGGTTCTTCTGAAAACATTGCAAACTTTCCAGCGCGTACTCTCAAATTTTATGAATGAATTAATTAAAAAATATAACTGTGTCTATCGTCCGCGCGTACTCCAAATTCATTACCCCATTGAACCACAAGACTCGCTATCACGTGACTCGCTATTACCAATCACAAAGCAAATAAACCTGAAAAAGATCGTAAAAAAACATTTTTATAATAGAAAGAAAGGTTATTAAAAATTAAAAACCGTTCTTTTAAATGTAAGGCATGAAAATATGAGTACTTTAAAAAGCAATTTGAAAACATGACGATGTAAGGCATTTCCCTTATGAACATAAAACAAAGTATGGGTAGATAAATTTCAAGTTTTTCAAAGTTTAGTTAAATATGAAATGAAAAAACGTTTCTCTTCAGCATTTAGGAAAATGTTACTTTTTAAGATTAGAGGATGTGTTTATGTCAATACTTAAAACGTAATTTGTTATTCTGCAAATTTATAAGTAAAGTAAGTTTAGCTGTGTGTTAAAGTACGCTCAATAGTCCAGACACATAATATATTTTCCAAAATCCTAACGTAATATGTATAAAGTTGTATATGCACACACAACACTATGAACATATATTAGGATACGAGTATTATGTATGTATGTGTATCATCACAAAAATAGATTATTTTAATTTACATAATTCATCACTGTGTTTAGTTTAGAAAATTCTTATTGGATAACGTGAGTGAGAGGGGTTGTATATAATGAAATATATTACATATTATTTCTTTATAGCCGTAGTTTTGTTTGTAAATATTCCGAAAGCTTTCCCATTTAGTACTGACATCACAGAATAAAGCATTACTCGTATATAACCATTTAGTTCAACATTCAGGTAGCATTCATTCATTAAAAAGTATTGAGTTTTGCAGACACAAAAGTACTCTCTCAAGTTCCTAATTTGCAATATCGATTGCAGAGAAATACTAAACAACGTATTGAGAGATATTTATAACTTTGTTTTCTGGTTGTTAAAGAATTTGTTCCGGTCTAATATAGGTGAAGTATGGCGTATCCTTAACGTGGTCCAATCGAAGCAAGTTCAGGATTAGTTTTTCAGTTTTGTAACTTGAAGGAATGTTACTTCAACCGAGATAGCTTAATTTTAAGATAAAATGTTTGTATTTGTGCCAAGATATCATGGTTAATATTATTTAGTTTTTATTTTATAAAATATCTTCACTATGAATTCATAAATTAATCAAAAGAAGTCATGGTGTTTCTGGCTAAGACAAAGTTTAATTTGTTGAGGAATACATGATACACTGCTGTTTGTAAAAAAATGCAACATCATGAAAGAATCATCCGAATGAAATGAAATTTGCAGCAAATGTCATTTATAGGATGTTATGCAAAGTAGTAAAGTTTTAGAGCCATCACGCATGCGTGGTGTGAGCAGCGCTCTCTGAACTGATGCTAAAAGCGTATAAATAGAGGGCTGTAGCGGGATGTTGAAAATAGTGCATGGTTGTTTTTTTAGTGGCAAACGTTTAGTGAGACCTAAGTATGCCTCCACGACGAAATAGGGTGAAATTTCAAAACTTACGGATTTTGAACGGGGGAGAATCATCTGTCTTTGTAAAGGAGGATTTTCCTATCGCGCAATAGCAGCTCGTGTGCAGCGGAACAGTTCCACATTGATCCGAGTATGGAAGCAGTGGATCGACAGGTACCGAATAACTCGAAAAACTGGGAGTGTTCGACGGAAAGTGACGTCACCGCGCGATGATAGACACCTGGTCCACAAGGCGGTGAATGACGGTACAGCTCCAGGCAGTTGACAGCACTTTGGTCTACTGCTACACATGTACTAATGTCGACTTCGTCAATTTTCCGACGTCTGCTGCACCGTGGACTGCGTGCAAAGATTCCTTTATTCATGATCCCCCTCACGCCAAACCATCGGCGTCTGCGTCTGCAATGGGCTCATGAGCATAGAGCCTGGCTGGCTGATTTGCAATAAGTTGTCTTTTCTGACGAAACCCGCTTTAATTTGAGGAACCATGATGGCCACATTCGTGTTAGACGCTATGCCGGTGAACGTTGCCTTCCAGAGTGCGTTATCGAGCGTCATAGTGGCCGAACACCCGGAGTTATGGTCTGGGGTGCGATTTCGTATCATGGACGATCTCAGCTGCTACGCATTGAGGGTAATCTGAATAGCAACAGGTACGTCCGTGAAGTGCTAGAGCCCGAAGTCGTTTCCTTCCTTCAAGGCATCCCTGGAGCTATCTTTCAACAGGATAATGCACACCCACATGTTGCAAGGAATTTTCGAGACTTCTTTCAGCCCAACACATGCAACCTCTTCCTTGGCCTGCTTATTTGCCGGATATGTCGTCTATTGAGCACGAGTGAGATTTGGTTGGTCGGCGTCTCGCTCGTGAACCGCGTCCTATAGCTTCAAAAGATGAACTTTTGGTGCGCATACAAACAATATGGAATTCTCTTCCACAAGCAGACATTCAGCATCTGTTTCACTCCACGCCACGTCGTATAGCAGCACTTATTGCAACGCGTGGTGGCTACACCAAATACTGATTTCAGACAATTAATATTGTTTTTTTGCTTTGAAAATTTATTCATTTATTTTTACTAATACAAGCTGTTTGTGTATTAAATTTCATTTAATTATGATGATTCTTTTATGGTGTTGCATTTTTTACAAACAGCAGTACATTATAAAAATGAATCATGAATAGCGAACCTAGACATGAGATTTCCAATTTTAAAGTCAGGTATATAAGTAGTGTAATTAACGTCACATTGGAACAACGGGATTAATCCCGATGGGAGCGATCTAAGGACAACACCTCATAATTTTGATCCGTAGTCAGATGACGAGGTCAACATCTGAGTTCTGACATTCAACTCTCCAAACTTCCACACCCCGACAACATGACGAGCTTCGCAAACCAAATGGAAATTCGTAGCCTATTAGAATGAATTCCCTGCGAATTCTAATTTGGTTTGCTTCGGAATCCAAATTATTTGTTATTACTTTAAACCAAATTACCATTTACCAAATTATTTGTTCTTACTTTAAACCAAACCAGCGTCCTACAAAATTAATCAGATTATACCGAGGAAAAACAAAAATCAGAAAATTAATATTTTGCGTACGATTCAGTATCTTGCAGAAAATTTAGTAAATGTTAGTGAGTAGAGCGGCTTCTCAGTTTATACCACTCTTTGGACCAGCGTCCTTTTTTCTTTCTTTTCGATTGCAGACAACCAAAATCAAGGCAAGAAAGCCCAAATCTGAATTTGAAAGTATTTTGAAACTCAAAAATGAAACACGTCACGCTCCTTCGAAAGACATTGACCGAATGAGATTGACGGGTTTATTGAAGCTACATTGATGCACCTATCAATTGAAACCGTCAATCACATTGACAATAAATCGTCTAGGGAGCCCTTAACACTATTTTAAGCGTATTTTTCAGCGATCCGAGAAATATTATGTTTATTATGCAAGTGCAAACGATTTGAGAATTACATTATTATACTTAGTCTGCAAGTGCAAACGGTCCGTGAATTACTATACGAAGTTTAGTTTATCTGATACTTTTAAACTTTTAGTTAACCCCTAGAATTGCAATAGTGAGGAAATTTTAATGTAACTCAAAAACTAATAATCTAATTGAGCTCAAATTTGGCATGGTCATACTAGTTGATCTCTATCGATTTCTATCCAAATCTAATAGAGGAGTGTGCAAGTCATAATTTTTCAAACTTTAATTTTATAATTATTATTGCATGCTAAAAACCATTTTGTAAATAAAATATGTTACGTGTATTTTGTTTGGGTTGCTTAACAGTAACGTGGTAAAAAATATCAGCTCTATAGAAATATTATTTAGGAATATATCCATAAAAGTCTAAGAAACTGATTTAACATTGGGAACTCCAATCTTTCTGTACTCAACTTCGAAACAGTAAAACGTAATGACATGTTGGTATCTAAAGTTAAATTTTGATATAGATTTGAAATTATGAGTTGAAATAGGGGGTTTCTATTCAAAATTATGAAGTTGGTACTGAATTTAATAAGTACAAAGTCGGCCCCTTATGCAAATTTTATGAATTTGAATTTATTGAAAACATTAGTTCCGCTCAAACGCCTTCTTTAAATTTTCTCTTTTGCTTAGAATTGCTCGAAAAAAGGGTTCGTGGGTTTTTTTTTTTTTTTTTTTTTTTTTTTTTTTTTTTTGCGCGACTGGTACATTATCTCTAATTACACGAATATACTAAACATATAAATCTTACTTTCTACACAATGGCGCTACAACTCACAAAAGACTAGATTATTACAAAATGGTCATCGTATAAATAACAAAACTAGTCTAATGTTTCGTAACATAGAGTTTAACAAGTCAGGTTGATAAACTTTGCACCTATGCAATGTTTCTTGGCACAATGAAGATGCTTTTTTCTACTGCATTCATTTCTAAAAAAAAAGTACGATACACAATTATTTGCAATTTACTTAACAGTGTCTTGTAATTTAATAATATTCAAATGTTTTGTTACTAAATTTTAAAGATTAAAGTTGTTCTAATTTGCTTGGCTTTGAAAACATATGGTAAAATTATGAAGTTAAATGGTTGAGTATTGAGTAAATGAATTCGACACATTAACGTTCTGCGTGTACATACCCGTTTTGTAACTCGTAGTCTTTTCTGCATAACTTTTCACCAGCTTTGGCTTTTTAGACTAATAAAATCTTTCCAATGATTATTTCTGTGCTCCGATGGCAAAATGTTATAAGTCGCTTTTCCCCAAAAATTGAAAAAGTCCCATCCTGGAGTCTGGTTTGTTAATGTTTAGAAGTTTGCAAAATGTCGTAAGTCTGTTTCTTTCAGTTTATAAGAAAACAAAGGTGGAAAATTGTAATGTCAAAAACCATACAGCCACAAGTTGAATCTTGAATCTTAAAATTGCTGTCACGAAAAATTTAAAAAGAGACTTATCACATTTTGCCATCTGAGCATAGATTTTAAACAATTGATATGGTTCTTTATTCATCATGTTTGTTATAAGATAAAATCAATGCTACATTTCTCGGAAATCTCTTTTCTCTCAGAGTATTAAATTAAAACTTCGACAGCTTTTTAATGTACTAGGGCAAATTACAATAACCATTTGTGCCCCCCACAAACAAATCCAACGAATACTGTTATAAAAAATAACGTTATGATCAAAGCAGTGTGGTTCATTATTTTCTACCCGATTTTTATATTGATAATTTTGGAAAATTGAAATTCATAAAAGATACATTTTGAAATTTTTCTTACCTTGTGCAGTGGTTGTATCGTTTGTGTGCCAACCAAGTAGGTTCCAACTTCGAATCCTGGACTGTAAGAACATCATTCGTCGTTATTGTTCTAGTTAGGTGTAAACACCCATGGTACCTCACGATAAACCTCTCATTTTCCATGCCTATATAAAACATCGATAGCGTGTCTTGTTCCGGAAGCTCTGTATTCAAATATTGATACAGAGCTATTGGCAATTAATCCTGGATTTTTAATACGTTCCTTCTCCTAGGATGATAGTCCAATTTGTTTTCTATACTTCACTTGCTAGCCTAAATTGTCTTTGCCATCATATACCAGGCAACTACTATTTTAGAATTGAGGAAAACAGAGAGCCTCTTGTCAAATTAAGACAAGACATTTTATAATGGATTAGTGTGCATTGCGAAATGAATGGCAATAAAATGCTAGCTAAATTTTAGGCTAAAAAAATAGGCTCCGTTCCTTTTACACTACTATCTCTAGATGCCAGGGTGAGGTCAAGAAAGAGTCTCTATCACTTTTGTCTACTTTCTGCATGATCACTGAAATGAACCGCCATCTTGTTCAATTCCAGATTGAGCCTAATGACCTTCAAACAAATCCCTAAAGCAGTTCCCACATTTTTACTGAAGCCAGAATAGGGTACAGTGCCACTCAGGCCTACTTTAATCGTTTTCACCTGATTGACTCCAACAAGTGGCTTATTATCCTTGACGAGGAAAGGATTTTTGAGCATGTCGTGTTCAATTGCACCGGTTGATTGTTCATGGGTTTTATGGGCAAGTGCCATGTTTAGCCAATCTGCACCAAACATAAGACAAACGATGTCAAGTTATTGTGAAAGAAGGATGGATAGGGGAAAGAAGATAACGATTGCTTGAGCATCCAAAAGTTTCGATCCCAAGGATTATTAGAGGCCATAAACACCATCAGAAAGGGCTAGATCACTTCGGTACATCGGGTTCATGAAGCCCGTAGAAGCCTAAAAAAGAATAGACTGCACCAGAGATAACCGTAATAAGTATTCCCTTTAAAAAAATTACTGTTTTTCTAATGTTCATTTCACGTATATTGCTTCGCTGGTTTATAAAATACATCGTGAAATCTGTGATACCCCTTGTACCTGTTTTGCTACTATCAAACCTGATCCGATCTTGATAGAAAGATATCTCGTCTTTAGAAAGAAACCATTCTCATCATTAGATGACGACCAGAACTTAATCTCTGCATCATAAAGTATATGCAATATCGTGATAGATATCCGAACTCGTGTATCAAGATGTGCTGATTTATTTTTCACACGAGTCGAGAAACCTGCCGAAGCAATCGTGGACAGAAATGGCCGACGATCATGTAGAATCGCAGCATTCTTCGGAACTTTTCAGCGCAAATTCGGGATCTTCGTCAATTTCGTATGTAAAAGGCGTCCTAATTTAATCCGCTGAGCACCGAAGCACTTTAATGGGGGCATTTTGAGTGGCTCTCTCCCTTCAGCTGCATTTTTCCGGGAAACGGCTAATGAAGGTTTGGATAGCGGTCGCGGAGAAAAGTGAAGTTGATTGAATCCTCATATACCGTTAGCACGGGGAATGAGCCCCGTAACAAAATATTAATGAGTATTTTTTTGCCGGCTTTGAACGAAGGGCTATTTTTTGTCTCCTCTATACTCGCAAATAATGACATTGATGCGTTAGGAATTGATTACGAGCCGATAGTTGGGGCCTAATTAGCATCGCGCCCGTAAAAAAAGAAGAGTTACGGGGGGATTAGTGATAAATTTGACTCAAAATTACCTGTGAAAGTGAGCTTTGATGCGTAACTTGGGATCTGAACCGATATTATGTCAATTAGAGAAACTACTGCGGATTTTTTTGTTTTGTTTCCGCCGTTCTGGTTAGTGTAACTAAATGGATTTTCGGAAGGGGATGTTCTACTGGAGTGTTTTGTTTTCATTAGTGAGTGTATATAAAGAATGCAAGCGCTTGGGGATTTCTCTCAACTAAAAAATGGTCTGCTGGAATGATGCTAATAGGGCTATAACTGTATAAATCAATTAACTAAGCTACATGAACCTGAATAATGATGTTTGTTTAAAGTCAGACAATTATCATTGCAAATATAAAACGGGTTATTATATAGACTGGTCGAAGAGGGAATTTCTCAGTGAGTTTAATGACACTGTCGGTTAGCTTGGGTTTATCGCTCAAGGGGCATATTTGGTCATGCTATACAGAACACAAGACAGAACTTCAAGTAATGAACAACCTAACCCATAATTACACAACCTTACCCAGAAACCTATCAACTAACCTTAAATTAAAGTCCCTTTTTGGAGTCCAACTATCCAAAATCCTTCATTGGATATTGGATGACATTTTAATATCAAGAGAACAAATTTTAGTACTAACACCCAAAAGTATTTCTTCAAGATTAATTATACACCTACACAAGACCGGTAATTGTCTTACAACATAAGAGTTGGTTGAGTTTATTTTATAGTACAATAGGCAGATCTAGACGAACTGTTCCAATCAATGTTTTTTTAATCTAGTAATTCCACATGGTATATACACTCACAAGGAAGGACATAGGATGGAAATACATCTAGGTTAGTTACAGAACTAGAACCTGTACAGCATACAATTTAGATACTGCTAGCGCAGTGGGCAAACCAACTAAGACATGGTGTTCCCTTATCATACAGGGAAACCTAGACATATATTTCAACGATAAAAATAAATACTAAAAATTTAGTAGTATGATGTTTAACATATTTAAATGTATTCTACTATGTGTCTAGACTGAAAATTATATGACAAGTTCTAATAAAAGATTCGCGTTTGTCTGCCCTTCAGAAGATCTCGGGTTCGAATCTCGATTTGCAAGAGCACTGATGTTGGTGATTATCTCTTAGAGGCCGGTTAGGTTAGGTTTTATAGCGTAATGGCTATATTTAATTATACTGCACCAAATAAATGTCCCTGTCAGAAGTAATGGCGACTGCCCAGTTGGTGCTTCCGCAGAAATTCACCCCTTGTAAGTTCTAAAGACCAAAAAAGTCAATGATTTGTTAATAAAGGACTAAATCGTTTGAAATAATTACTAAGTTGTCGTTATTTATTTAAGAGCCGTCATTAAAACTGCACTCATTGCCAAAATATAAGCACGAAAGGTAAAATGAAAAAAAAAATACAAGCACAGCTTTGATTGACACAAAATGCGGCTGGAAAGTAACAAATGAATTTACACATGAAACAAAACGAAGAATTCAATAGAAAGATGAAAACAAAATTGAATTTTCATAAATTATAAGATGAAGTCATATTGGTGTCATTAACAAAGTTATGTTTAAATCTAAAACAAATAAACAAAACTGACATCAATAGGGTATGTGAACACCCCCCTCATCATCATACAAAGTTTACAGCGTGTGACCATGCTTTACATGAGGTGATTAACCTCCCCAGAGTCAAGTAATCGCCATTACTCCTGTAGAGATGTTTGCAACTCTGTGAGAGTAGTTGGGGGTAGGAAACGTGCAGACACAGCACGGCCGAGGGCATCCCAAATATTTTCAGTGGGATTAAGGTCGGTCGTGTACGCCGGCCAAACCATATTCGCAATCTACTCACTCTCCAGGTAGTCCTCGACGATGCCAGCTCTATGGAGACGCGCATTATCATCCATTAAGGTATACGTATACGTTCGGAGACAAATTTTCAAAATAATTATATTTTCCCAATTTTTTTTGTGTTTTTCATTTCATTATAAGTTATAACAACAGTGTAACACAACAGAAGACAAAATTTTTCTTAATATTTTTAATTAATGGCATAAAACTGTCAAAAAAAACTCAAAAAGTGATAGTCACGCTTAACGTGAAATTACAAAAACAAAATACTATTTTCCAAAAAATGACACTTAAAAACACTTGAAGGACAGTATTGCTAGACTTGGAAGATTATCTAAGCATTATCTTTAAATTTGGTGAAGATATGTGCCTACGTGTTTCATAATTCCCACAATTGTTCAAAAAATTAAAAAAACCTGTCAATTTCATACTTTAAAATCCCAGAAAATCTTAAATTACCAATCTAATTTCATAATAATAGTTCAACACTTACATTTGTTAGTTACGAACATACACAGAAAGTTTCTAAGCAATTGAATGTAAACTTTTGGATATATTGTGTAAAATGGAAAGTAACATATTTGAAAATAGTGGTTTTGAGAAAAAGCCAAAAATGTAATATAATCACAGAATTCCTTTAAAAAAAGGATTAATACCCAGTTAAAATCCACCTGATTGGTAAGAGACACCTTCTGTCTTTTCAGATTGTGTAGATTTTTTCTTTCTGGTAGCTTTCAGAATTTTTCTTCGCCGTTTTGCCATAGGGGTAGAGTGTCGTACAGATTCGTTCACGCGGAGTTTGTCTAAGTAATTGTAACGTTCCTCAGTGTATCGTCCCAAACTTTCAAACCCAAGTTGTTCTAGCACTTTGAGGCAACCACGATACCCATCATTAAATTGGATTACAGCGTCAAATGCACCTAAACGTACTGTTTTCAACACCGCAAACACATTTTTAGATACCCTCTGCCATATGGAAGCGTTAAAACATTCATTGGCGTTTTGTGTCTTTCCATGAAGACATTTGCTGAGCAATTCACGAGAACAAAGCTTCATGTATACAGGTTTCACAGCAGCTAATATGTATTTGGGGAGGCCTGTGTACTTTTGCTCTGGAGTTTTACTTTGAGCAATAGCTCTTTGATGAAAACACCAGCTTTTTTCCCCAGTCGGACACTGTCCATGCATAGGATTCGCTGTAGTTGATGCACAGTGAAAGAGTACAGCAATAACACTTTGTTGCATCTTATCTATGTTCCCCACATTGTCACGAACAGCTATGCCATAGTAATTCTGAAGACGGTCGATAAAAGTATTGGTCAGTTTTCCCTTTCCAGAAAGTCCTTTAGTTTTCTTTTTCAGTTGTCGAAGGTGTGTGCCCACTCTTTTTTGTATGTGACCAATGCATTCAAGTTTGGTGACACTGTCCTTGCCATACGTGTCTTTGACTTCAGTGAAACCTTTCGAATCCCCATCACCATAATAGTGTATATATTTAAGGCCTCATGAAATTTCTGACCTTTTGAATATTTGAGATGCACCGACAGTCTCCATGTGATGTGCAGATCCTACATAATTACACTGGCAAACATGATCTGCCTTTTTTTGTTCATATTCTTCCTTTTTGGGGAGTTTTTGAAGTTTTTTGCAAGTTGGACAATATGCAGACAGCACTGCAACATCTAAAACTTTCCCGGTGTCGATGCTTATTGCCGAGACGCAACCATTCAGCGAAGAATAGCCCCTGCGCTGCCAAGTGCCGTCAACAGATACACCGCATTCCTGTGTTTGATGAGAAGCATTCCCTTTTAACAACTTCACTTCTTCTGCGGCATTTATCATCGAGGCTTGGGAGACTTCTTGAACTGCATCTAAAAGCTTCTTTTCGTGAGCCGTATAAGAGTTTCTGCTTGGTGGAGGTGGCAGATTTAACGTAGAACAAAGTTTTTCAGCGCCATTCATACCTTTTCCAAGTTGTCGCAACGCGTAAACCAAACGAGTATTAATTTCTGGCAAGTGTCCTATTTTTTTAGAAGAAGAAAACCCTTTTACAAATGCACAATTTTGACATTGAAGGGAAAAATGTGAGCACAAACCAAATCTGCTATCTTCCTTCAACAACAGTCCAGCATTCAAACAAGAAGGGCAGCAAACTGTAGAAAAAACGTCCGCCAATATCTCAGAATCACATATCCTGTTTCCTGATAGTTCTGCACAGGCTTTTACAGATGCATTTGGAAACAATTCAAGTTTCTTTTCACTTGCCGTGGGCAACTGAGTCGCTTTCGAAAAGCGATTTCCATGAAAGTGTCTCTTGCGTTTACGAGCTGGAGTTTTCCCCATAGTTTGTAAATAAGCTGACAAACTACCAAAGTTGATTAAAAAGTAGGTAGAATAAAATAAGAATCTGTTTTAAATGCAAGATTTCAAGAACGAAAAGCATACGCGCAAAACAAAATTCAAATGTAAATACACAACATGAAGCCACTTTTGGCTTACTTAAAACACAAATAAAATCATTGCCAGACGCTTTAATTTAAAAATATTAATTTTAAAATATCTCAAAATGCTAAAATAAATGTTTTGGCATATTTTGAAGCATTAAAAAAATATTTATAGGTGTTTTTTTGACAAGTTTCGAAATCGAGAAAGAATTTCCGGTATGCAGAAGGCAACTTCCGGTTTAAAATATAGCTGACATGCATTTCTAAAAACGTCATAACTGGCGTTCTAATTGACCTAGAGACAAAATTCAAAGTGATTTAGAAAGCTAAAAGTTCAAACTATATTTCTGCATCAAAATAAAAAAATCAGTTATTTGACTGAAAATCGATAAATAAACGTATACGTATACCTTAAAACAAAAGAAGGACCAACAGCTGCAGCGTACAATCTCGTAGTGGGTTCTAGGACTTCATCCCGATAATGGACGGTCGTCACAGAACCCCGTCTATAGATGTCCCAACGAAATCCTGGCCCACGCACCACACCATGATGCTTTCACCTCGGAATGCGTGATGCTCGATGATGTTCAGGGGCCGATTACGTGTGACTTGTTCTCTCCAGACCCTTATACGTTTGTCATCTGGCTCCAGGGCAAAAATCTCGACTTATCCGTGAACATAACGTTAACCCAATCAGACACAGTCCAATTCACGTGTTACCGACACCACTTGAATCCTGCCCCTCTGTATTGGACAGATAGAGAAACACAAACTCGTGGTTCCAGGGCGTACATTCTATCCATGTGTAGTTTTCGGCGCACAGTAGTGGCAGATATCATCTTACCATTGAACACTGCAACCATAGATGTCATACGTGTGGAGGTCGTTCTTGGATTCCGCTTTGTTCAACAGTAATATTTCGATCTGCCACGGGGGTATTAACACTTGTTTGTAATTGTTTCCATAATCGTGAAATGACTAAATGATGAACGCCGAAGAAAAGAGCAACTATCAGTGATTGATTGCCCTACTTCAAGGCGTCCTACAGAACGCCAGCGCTCACTATCTGCCATTCGTCTTCTAGAAGCCATAGGAATACGTCTGTCTTGAAAACTAATCGTACGAAAGTCCTAAACACTTTTTAGCAACACTTGCATGCAACTCATCTAACACATCACAAGGCTGGCTTCTTACTACTGCCTTTTTTGCATATTTCTAGACACGAAACCGCGATTGACTGTTACATAACACATTTGCATACTTCCATCTACCTATGTAGCAAATTGCAGCCTCTCAAATTCAGATTGGCTTAACATTTTTCTCTCCGTGCTTAACTTTTGGCAGCGATTGTAATATGAAACACAAAAATCATAGCTATTATGTTATTTCCTTTGTCTGCATGTCTCAAAAACTTTCGCATAGTCTTTATATTTTTAGGTACAGTAAAAATATTAATATTACTTTTGAAATTTTTCGTACCAATTTTCTTATACTGGCCGTATACAAGTCAATAAAACATTTCTATAATTTTCGTTCTCTAATTTCTCCAATAGGTTAGCGATTGTTTAACCTACACGAGTTTCGACGAGATATATCGTCATGGATTTGGTCAATTTTCTTCAGAATGAGGTAATTCGTCAAGACAAAATGCCGCACTACTCAAAGAGGAATGAAAATCTAAACAGAAAAACAATTACTTCTTGTTCAGAAATGGTGACAGTTTAGAACATATTTTGACAACATAATCTCTCCATTACAGGGTAGTTTTCAACTCGAGGATAAACAAACAGGAGATTGAAGATCTGTTTGAAAGTGTCTGATGCCTTAAACGCTTGAGTACACGTTAAGTACTCTCAATTAGCACCAAATTGGGTGATAGTATCGTTAACTAGTTGTTCCAGCCGCGTATGTATCTCCGAGACACAGTTGTTTGCGCTACTCCTTGATTGGCGTAATTTTCCACGTACTTGAAGAGCGCCAAGAACATTGCCAACTTCTCATTTGGTACCTGATCTCTTAACGCGAATAAGGACTATATTACCAGAGTTATGTTCCCCGAACTATTATTTGTGTGCTTAGGATAGTCTCACTCTTGTGAACTTAGAATAGTGGAACTCTTTTGTGTTCTTAGGATAGTTCAGCAATCAACATAAACATAACTTCAGACCACTATAGCATGTATTTTTGTATGAGCCCTTACGACAGGCCTCGAAATAGATTTTATAGTACAGGTGCACCTTGTGCATCTAAGTTTTTAAATTAGATGCACAGGTTATATTTTAGGTGCACATTTAAAAAAACTTAATATTAGAGCATTAATGTAATGTAAACTACTTTATTAGTTGTGTATGTTTATATAGATTAGTAGTAGATAGTAAATAGATATATTTAAACATGTAAATTCTACCTTCTCTAGCGCACGGCTGACGCGACAGTCGCTTCAACCGAGCCATCTGGAAAATGTTTCTATCATCGGAAAGTTCTTATAGCAATGGCACAAGTAAACCTTCCTCCTGTATAAATCCGTTACGGTCCAACTATTTTGTTTTCGCATAGTATTTATTTAGCAATTTTAATTACGTTCCTTTAGAGCGAGAGAGGTCGATACTAATATTTTGCTCAAACATCAATATAACATACAACACGTATCTCCCCCCCCCCCTTTTTTTTTTAACGTTATGTGTACTGCGTGCACCTAGCAAGAAAAAATTAGGTGCACAATTTTATTTTCATGTGCACAGTACACCTGTGCACCCGGGTATTTCGAGCCCTGCCTTACGCTAATGTTATGAAGTATGCTAATATGGATGCTATGGCGTGTCTGCCTGCATACAGGCAATGTATTTTCTTTAGTCTTTTTAATTTTTTATCGGAACTGTAACATTTATCATATGTACTCTTACAAACTTAGAAACAAGTCTCTTTATTTCCTCTCGAATCCACTTTGAATTTGATCAAATTTATGTCACCTAAGTCTAATTAATTTGGAGTCTATGTAGCACTGATAGCCGCTGACAAGAGAACTTACCCCCTGCCTCTCTGGCGAATCCGAATCTTCGAAACGGGCCTTCCCGGATACGGGAAAAGAACACGGTTCTCTGGGTTCCGGGATAATATATCACCAAAGGCTGTTGAATAAATCACTCACTAACACTCCGAATACGGAAATTCTCGGTATTCCCACAAGTTTGAGGGGAGCTTGGTTCGCGCCGTCTCCAGACACATTATTTTTCCTGGGAGCTGAAAGGATTCCAGATCCACTTGGGGGAGGAAATTCTCACTTACAATCTGATTTTTCCTCTTCTGGAAAAAAGAAATTTCTTCGGGAATACTGTTGATCTTTTATTCAAACTAGTGGGTCTGAATTGACATTTGAGAGACTAGGGTCGGAGGAAAACAATTTCGATAAGAAATTTAAGAAAAGTTCTGGAGACAGATATTAGAGTTCTTGTAAGTATGCATAAAGTAGTTCAGTATGTATGGTGTGTAATGGTTGTGTGAAAGTATATACGAAAAACAAATGGACCAAATTATTTTATAGGTATATGCAAATGTATATACGTGTTAAAGGAAGCTATACTGTGGTAAAATCCTTGCTCCACTTTCATTAACACTTAGAGCGTCGTGATATGTGCAAGTAGAGTAGTGTTGCTTTTACTTGGCAACACCTCCTTAATGACTAAATAATTGCATCTTTCTAAAGAATCCGTGGATTCTTTTAACCTTTAGAAAGATTTTATTGGTCCTTTAATCGGAATAATATCATTTGGAATGATTGTATTAATCCTTTTCATAGAATATAATTCTTTTAGGAACGATTATATTTGTTCAACCTTGGACTAGAAATCTTTGGAATCATTTATTCGTCCGTTCCTAGGAATATAATCATTTAGAATGATTCTCTTAGTTATTTTCATAGAATATAATCTCTCTTTTGAATGATTCCATAGATCCCTCTTTAGACTATAATTCTTTGGAATGATTCTATTGGTCCTTTTCATAGAATACAATTATTTGACACGATACTATAAAACCTCTTCATAGAATATAATCTCTCTTTGGAACGATTATATAGGTCCTTTCCTTGGATTGGAATTCTTTAAAATGATTCTATTGCTCTGTTCCTTGAGATACAAATATTTCGAACGATTCTATTAGTCCTTTTCGTAGAATTGAATATCTTTGGAACGTTCCTATTGGTCCTTCCTTGGACTAGACTCCTTTGGAATGATTCTGTTGAATTGTTCCGTTGAATAGAATTTCTCTTTGGAACAATTACATTGCTTAAGAATCCTAGGAATCTTTATGTTTTACAACCTTCCTAGTAGTTTTGACGAGATATCTCGTCCATCACGATCTGATAAGTTTTGCTGATGACGAGATACATCGTCGAGAATAGAAATTTCTTTTATTCCAAGTAGGGGAATCAAATTATTTTGTTTGCCTTGCCAAAACCAGTGACATTTCGGATCAGATTTCTGCAGCAGAGGCTGCCTTCTATAGAGCAGTATACGACGCGCTAACAAACCATCAAGAGGGTTAAGAAGGACTGATCTAGTTAGAAGGCGTGAATCAAAGACTAAGCTGCCGGACGAATATATGAGAGTGTTAAACCTCAGAGCGTTTATGCCTATTTTCATGATAATGAGAAATACATTGCAATATGTTATGCTGTTTAGAAATTAATACATGCAAAAATTAAAATATGCTTATAATTTGCATGTTTTGACCTAAAAACTAATAAATTTAAACAACAGCACACTAAAAAGTAATTGTTGTTAATGTATTTCGCTTCTGCTTTAAGCCGATAATATACTTTTCTCTCCTTTCTGTCACCAACTCCCGTAATTCATGTTCATTATTGTGCTGCATCTTTTGCTTGGAACTGGTCATTAACCGACTCCTAAGATTTGTACTGATAGTTCACGGACTGACTATTTGCTTTTAGGTGAAGTCTTTTAAGCAATTTGTTATACGCCAGTGCATTTCTCAACATCAAGAAAATAAGCATCCAGTATCTACAAAAAAAGTCAGTTAAAAAGTTTTTCCTCTGAGCCGACGATATAATTAACTCTACTTTCTGTCATTAACTACCGTAATTTATGCTCATAATGTCAATATATTAGGTAGGCTTAGAGCAGATCTCATTAACAGACCACAAAACCTTTTTTATGCAAAACTATCAATTTTTAGATCAAAAAGTACAAAACGTATAAACTTTTTACATGTGTCATACATCTTTTAAACAGATTGTGATGTAATAGTGTTTCCCAACATCAGGTAAACCAGCATTTAACGTCTTCTAAGAAATGCTAGTTAATAAGTTTCTCTAAGTTCTCTAAGTTAACTCTAAGCCTCGGATATTCTCTGAATAAATCGGCTGAGGTAAAGCGTAATTCCTTTGTTTGTTACGACATAATTGAGTGAGTACCTAATGATGTGGACTAGAAAATAATTACCCCTATGAATTTCAAAATGAATATGGTATTTTTAATGCAAAAGTTTTTGTGACAGAAAATATTGTTTTACATGGAATATTAACATTCCATTTTCAAATTCGTGTTAAATATGCAGTTTAATTGTTATCTCATTAAAATAAATTTTTATTTCAATTTGACAAATAACTTTCTCCTTTAATTGCATTTTTATACAAATACAATACAAATACAAATATTGACGACCAGCTACAGGCTCGAGCCCAACAAGGCTGGTCCTTTGTTTATGAATACCCCAATTCCCACTGACTATCCAATTGTATCTTAAATTCGTACATTCCCTTTGAATTAACTATATTTTCTGGCAACGCGTTCCAACTGTCTATTACCCTATTAAAATAGTAGTTTTTCCTTAAATCCCGATTAAAATGTGTCTTATTCAATTTATACCCATGACCCCTTGTTCTGTTATCCCTATTGAAATTTAAGCCCTCTGTGTCCCCTTGTTTTACAAACTTGAAAAGCTGAATCAAATCCCTCCCTCCTTCTTCAATTCTAAAAACGTATTTCTTTATATGGCTAAGCGAGTATTTTGTTTCAATTAGCGTTGTATTGGGAAGATTATAACACAGCTCCTCTACTTAAGTGTGAATCAAATTTAGAAAGGATTATAACAATGTTTCTTGCTTTTACATGAACTGTGTATGGTACTTTATTAATGTTCACTCAAATTTAAATTGCCTAAAATTGTATTTTTATTCGATTAATCTGATTATTTGTTACTTAAAAATTAATTTAATCTATTTTGGCAGACAACAGGAGTTTTGTAAAGCCTATTACACCTAGATAATATCCAAGCTAATTTAAATGTCAAAAACAAAGATTCGTGCAATTTCATATTTTTTTCGCTGCCAAATCTGGTATTTTAAAATGGGAACTAATACACTTTCAGATAATTCCCTATCTTAAATATTTTAAAGAACAAACGAACTGAAATTAAGTATGTTTCCCTCGAAACTGCAAACGAGAAGGATTGTAAGTTTTGTAGCTTTTTGCAACATTGTTAACGCTTTAGTATCTTTAGCTCACATTGATTTCGACTAATAATTAGGTGCTAAAATCACTAATATTGCTTATCACATTTATATATAATAGTTCAAAGGTCAATTGCTGTTTTAACGTTACATGTGGATGACTTCCGAACATAATCTGAATACCTTTCGTCACGACATATTCGATCTACGAGGCCAAGTATCTAATTCAAGAGGGCCTTATAAGGAAAGGTGTTACTCTATTTAATAGTATTATCTATTACAATTAGTCCTAATTTAAGATAGTGGCTATTATTGCTCAGATAGCAATACAGATGTGTACGAAATTTTGATCAGAGAATTTCAATTTCTATAAAAACGGTTTGCCCCGTCCTTTGTTAATGGATTTGAGGAGACATTTCTCTTAATTCTAACAATTTAATGGATATTTAAGGGGGTCCGGGACACATCAAAAAAAAATTTTTATTAATTAATTTAGAATTTTGAAATTTTTTGTACTGATTACTCATCTAACTAATAAGCAAAATCACAACACAAAATTTTTCCAAAAGTTTTTTAAAAATTTTAAATTATAATTTTTTGAAAAAAAGAGGGGTCCTTTTAAATTCCTAAAACTCAAAATAATCTTGATCAATTTTCAAAATTCTTGCAGTAAATTATTCACAAATTTATTAACTTTAATTTTGATTCAGCAATTTAAAAAATATTAATTTAATAAAAAAAAAAATATTTGAATGAAAATCTTTGAAAATTTTAAGGTACTTTTTTTTTAAAAAGTCATATTTTTAAAAGTAAATATTTGTTTCAAATTTGCTGAATCAAAATTAAAGTATAATGTTTGAAAAAGATATATTCTAAATTTCAACACTTAAACTTTATCGGTTTTCGACTTATAGCAATTTGAATACTGGAAATCTTGAAAAAATGTATAATGGAGAAAAACGCATTTAAAGTTTCAAAGATAGATGTTGTTGCCATGACAACAACTGTCAAGAGTGTTAGATTTTCCAAACAACGCACCACAAAAATTATTATATCTCTAGTTCTAATTAAGATAGAAACATCATTTAGACGTCATTTTAAGCAGAAAAACACAGAAAAATTTTTTAATAATAAAAAAAAATTTCAAAAATTTGACGATTTTTGTGTCCCGGACCCCCTTAACAATGATCTATTTACACGATGGAATGAAAAAAGCTAGTTCTCAGTTGCTGATCACATCTTAACCAAATGGACATCTTTTGGACACTTCTTATTTCGCATGGTGTGACTCGGAAGCTTGCTATATCATCATTGGTTCGTTTTCTCCAAGGGTTGGCCTGCTGACAAGGTTTTCCTTATTATTGCAAGGGTTAATGCAATCATTGCACTCCGATTGCAATTTTTGCCAGTAAACCGTCGTGTTACTCCACTGCATAGTATATTCAACTACCTACCTACATCAACCCTCATCCCATGGTCAATTCACATATTATAGTGCTTTCCGGGTAAACAAACCATCCGTGAAAGGTACTCGTGAGTACGAGAACACGAAGGCAAAAATCAGAACCTATTTGCACGAATACCATAAAGCCACGTAGAAAATAATCGGTCGAAAAGAACAGTAATCTCCACGTTATCGCCCGAGCAAACGGGTCCAGTTGCGATTTTTTGTGGGGCAGTGTTCGGCCGATAAACTCCCCAGGTGTCATTAATACTCGTCAAATACGTGCCGCTTAAAAGCGGACCGAGCTCATGAATACAAATCAGTTTCTGTTCGCGCTGTGAGGAACGTTTTCATTTGTCAATGTCTCGTTAATATGCTGAAATTAGTCACCGGCGGACAACCCAAGGAAGCGTTTATTCCTCGCTGCGAGTCTTGGCTGAGTGGGTATCGTCGCTTATGTGAAGCACCACGTGGTTCCGGGTAATCTGTGGAACACTTTGTGAACACGGCGTGTGCGAAAATATGGTTTAGTTAAAAAGTTTTATGGTCTGTTTGAGATGCGTGTCTGATAGGTGAGTGTTTGGAGCTTGTTGTACTAATTTCTATTAGTAGTATCGAGGCACGAACTAGGAAGTAAAGGCAATGCGGTTGAACATATGCAAACATTGACCAACGCTATTGGATGTCAGAAGCAATGGTGGTCAAGAGATGGAGGATTCGTGAATTGTATTGCAACGTGCAGTTTCCATCAGGTGGTTGAAAGATGTATTTTATTTAAAGAAAACGTGTAAATTATGACGACATGCTTTTGAATTCATGTATCACGCAAACAGTGGTTAATTTTAAAGGATGTTAGAAATGGAGTGAACGAAAATATGGTTAAGTTTAAAAGTTTTATGGTCTGTTTGATATGCGTATCTCATAGGTGTGTGCTTGGAGCTTGTTATACTAATTTCCATCAGTGTTATTGTGGCACAAACTAGGAAGTAAAGTTAATGCGGTTGAACAGATTCAAACGATGGTCAACTCTATTGGATTTTAAAAACAATGTTGGTCAAGAGATGGGGAATCGTGAACTGTATTGCAACGTATAGTTTTTGATAGAAAATACGAATATTTTAATTTTTTTAACAAGAAAACGGCACACAGATTATGATGATATGCTTTTGAATTCATATATCACGCAAACTGTGGTCAACTGTACGCGATGTTAGAGATGTAGTAAAGGAAAATATGGTTTATATAGTTTTAAAGTTTTATGGTCTCTGATAGGAAGTCCAGACGTGTAGCAATATTCTAATTGAGCGAGTGTTTGGAGGTCGTTATACTAATTTTTACTAGTAATATCGGGGTCATTAACTAGAAAGTAAGGCTACTGGAATTAAAATGCTACAAACAGTAACCAACTCAATGGGATGTTAGAAATGGCGTTTACCAAAATATGGCTGTTTAAAGTTTTTATGGTCTAGATGATACGGGTGTCTGATAGTAAGTACAGACGTGTAGAGATATCCTAATTCAGCGATCGTTTGGAGCTTGCTATACTAATTTCTACAAGTAGCAACAGGGTCAATAAGTAGGAAGCAAATCTAATTGGGAAGAACAGCTACAAGCAAGGGCCAATTGTATTGGATGTTAGAAAAAATGATGGTCAAGGTAAGGGATAGAGATAAAGGATTCAAGAGATATATTAAACGTGGTGTTTTTCATCAAAAAGAACAAATATTTTTTTTTAACTATAAAATGTGCAAATTTAATGTCAATTTAATTTAAAATTCATATTCATATTCAATACAGTATCATATAAAATTAACAATAATTTATTGGATTTACAAGTAATAACTGAGATAAACTGTTAATAAATCCTGTCATTTTGACTGAAGACTGAATTGATAAGCTATTCAGCTATTCTGTCAGCAAGGTAGGTAGTAATTAGGGTCGAGGGTCGCACTAGAGTAACACAAGGGGCTATTGGCAACGGTCCAGGATTAACCCCCAAGGAAAAGATCCGGCTTGATCAGCACGAGGAATCGTATTAGTTTCCTTAAAATGACGTCAAACGTCCCATTACGTTTAGAAATGTTAAGATTAGGTGCATAAATATTCCATATAATTAAGGCTGATAAGGAATAGTTGCGAGAAAATTACCCCTTGATTCAAACGTGGTTCATAGTAATGCAAATTCAAAAGTGCCACTCAATGTGTCTTAAGTGGTCTTCTTTATATTAAACAGCGCACCAAGCGGAGTTTCCTATGATGATATCCAATTCTGTCGGTAAATTTCGATGTACAAGACTGCCTAACAAAGTGTAGAAATGAAGGACAGCATGCATGTGAACAACATTTGCCAGCCCTAATTTTATACTTCGGCATTATTTGTTCGCATTGTACCACAGGATTTAGTTCCAATGCCAGTGTATAGATCGTTTTATCCTTCAACATTAATAGCGTATTTAATTAATTATTAATTCATAATTAACAATTTACAGTTTGATGGTAGTTGTAATACATTCACAGGATTTTAGTTTTTAGTCCTTTTTTGCAATGCCATCTTATGAATGGTATAATCCTTCAAGCATTGAAGTTGTAATAACTTAGTTATTAATTCATAATTAATACCAGTCAGCTTATCAATGCCAGCTTATGGATCTTATGATCCCTCAAGCATTAAGAGCGTAATAAATTAATTATTAATTCACAATCGATAATTTTATAGTTTAACCGATATTCCAATGCCAATTTAAGGATCTTATGATACCTCAAGCTATAACAGCGTAATATATAAATTAATAACTCTTAGTTAATAACTTTTTTCATAGTTCGACAGTAGTTCATATTATTTGAGTATTTTTCCTAATGCCAGCGTATGTATCTTATGATCATTTTCAAGTGTTAACAACATAGGTAATTATTAATTCACAACAAACAGCCTCCAGGGGCACATCCTCTTTAGTATGGGCTTCTATGAGCTGAAGTACTATAGTTCTTCTCTTTATCCTCGGGATTTACTGAATTTAGTAAACACGGTGTCACCTGGAATACCCAAGAGATACTTTTGCTGCTTTTATCCCATTATTCTATTCCCCGATCCTTCTTTCTTTACCTTTCACGACATTTTTTGTTTGAAATTTATCTTGTGTGTGGTGTATGTTGTTCAAATATGGCCCTTACGCCATAAAAGGGCAAAACAACAAACCAACAATAACGAACAATTTTATAGTATGCCAGCAGTTTATCACATGGCTCTTAACACGTTTTTCCAATTCCATCTTATGAATTTATGATCCCTCAAAAGCATTAACAGCGTAATTAATTAATTATTAATTCCTAACTAACAATGTTACAGTAAGACAGTAATTGTTCATAAATTCGGTAATCTCCTGGGTCAGCTTGTGAATCTTTGTAGGTCTTTTTTATTCTCTACATACTGATCAACTGATCACTGTCTTTCCTTTTCTGCAATGAACAACTCCTCAGTCTAAGTAATTTGTTCGAATAAAAAATAATCCTCCAACTTAAAGAGTATAGGAACATAGAGGTTTTAAATAGCTTACATGAAAAAATCTAATAAAAAACAATGCAATTTATCTCCTTAATTTAAGTGTCATGAATGCGATGCTGTTTCTTGTACAGAGAAGTGATTAAATAGATTACAAATGATTCACGATACAGTAATGCCTTTCATATTCCATGAAATTGTGTGCCTTTTTTACAAATTTATATATTTGTAATTAATGACTGTCGGAGCATCTCATGAATAATATTTCATCAAATTTCTGGAGTAAAGGCAGGATTTTGAAGTTGGTAGCTTCCCGAGTACAAGTACTTTGGGTAAGAAGCATGTTCTAAGAGGATTATTCAGCTTAATGTTCTAATTGACCATATGAAAAAGATCATAAACGACAAATAAATTGATAAATTGTTCGTTTCGGTGAGTCAATTTATCACCATTCTAAAGCCTTCTATTTCATGCATATAATCTTTAAACAGACAGTTATGAAGCACTTTCTTGAATTGCTATTCCTAATAAAGTATTAACATAAAATCGTTCATTAAGGTTACTTATTCCATTTTTTGTAAAAAGTCGACCTTTTCGACATTTTAGAAAACATATTGGTTGATTGAGTTGGTTTCTTACAAAAAAAAGATCGGTACAGCTGCAGTCTAAGTTTACAGCGATGGCAACGGCTTTGACGCTTTTTTGGCACAGTTCTAGTAGCGAGTTATGGCAGTTAAAACAACCCATCTGTATTATGTTTATAGCAGTTTTTATGGCAACATCGGCAAGCAGAAGTTTGAATTTTCATTTCGAATATTCTAGAACGTTTTTGCCAAATGCGATTAATTGTCGTTTGATTGATATATTTTTTAAACGATCACAAATGTTTTTGTAAAGCTTATTATTTTCCGTTTTAAAAGAAAAAAAATTTGAAATAAAAAGATTTTTGAAATAATTCTTTCCTTGGCAACTTTAGAAGAGCGCCAAAGCTAGCGTCAAGGCCGTTGCCATCGCTATAAACGCAGACTGCAGCTGTACCAAAAGATCATAATTGGAAAAGCAGCGCCATAAAAAATGACTATTTGATAATGGCTCTATAACTCGTAATCAAGATATTGATGACATTTTTATGACGAGATCAAATCATGGTCAGTTTTCTTCTCATAAGGAGATACCTTGTACATCTAGATCTGGTCAGCTTTATTACTGACAAGAGACCAAGTAGAGGCAACCACCAGAAGGATTAGACAAGAAAATAGACAACAACTTAACTCGTGCTTTGTCTCTTCTTTAAATTTTGAATTTTCATTAGAGTATTTCTATAAAAATTCAAGTATTACATTTTTCATTTTAGTTTGGAAAAATAAAAAAATATCTACTTAACATTTCCAATTCCTATAAATTATAGCATTCCTTCAAAATGTTTTAGAGTATATTATGTCCTTCGTGAGAGTTTAAACATTTTAATAAGCTTGTCATATTTTTATTTTGCTACTATCTGTTACGAAACAGTAATTTTCCCTTGAATGTATTTCTTTTAAGCTATGCTATTCATGTCATAATACATTTTAAAACTTTCATTGTTTGAAAATGGGTAGCGACAGTCCAGTTGGAAGAATAACGACTTAGCAACAGGTGGGTTGCGAGTTTGAAACACGGTTCAATCAAAGGCCATCACGTTCGTGGGGTCTGGTGTGTTATATCAATCGTGGCCTCAAATTTCTTCACTTTGGCGTTGCAAGGAAGTTGGAGAGTTGTGTTCCAGTTCAGGCATCGACCACGTCACCTGACCGTGATTCAAAATGTTGCCCTAGGATATTTTCCTCCTTGATGATTCCTGGCAGTCTCCAACAGCCTATTACGTTCCAATCCGATGTTAATTAAGAACTTACGTACCTCGTTGTTTGATAAAAAATAGACTATCAACTTCTTATTCTTACTTATTTGGAGCCAGAAACGCGTAACAAAATCGCCAACAAGGTTATAATTTGATTTGCATTTTTACACAGTTTAGTTTAAAGTTAATTCCCACATTTATTGATTCTATAATCAAAATCAATCTAATATACTTTGGATCACACATTAAAAGAATGTCTCCTTCCGTGCAAATACAATGGAGTACTATGCATTCTTCTATTGAATTAAAACCAAAACTTTCACAAACATCACAATATGTGAAAAAAAGTCTTATAATCTTTGCCAAACTTCTATTATTTAATAGTTATCAAGCTTTTCGGAATTCGAATCTTCGATCCACTTGATCATCTTGACATCAGGATTCAACGCCAAACTCAACTGAATAGACAAGAAAGTATTTACATCAGTAAAACTTTAGTTAAACTAATCCTAAACTCAAAGAGAGTGAAATCAAATTTATTTAAGTAATAATTTCATTAATCTAATGAATATATAGAATAGTAATACGGCCTGATTTTGCAGTGGTATATTCGAAAGAATCCACACTGCGATCTCAAGTCTATCCTATTTACAGTACCCACTTCCAAGGTAATCTTATTTGCCAAGTCTTAACCCCAGCAAACAGCGCTCATTTATATATGTCACAGGAATTCCCGGGAACTTTTCGATTCTCTTAGAAACCAACGTATGCTCTTGAGTTGAAGTTTTAAACTAAACAAACAGGATTCCGCTCTGCACTAAAAGTGTTCAGGGATGATCAAAGTGGGGGCCTTGGGTTCCGAGTTCCCTTTCAATATTTAATTTGGACGTGCTCAGACACGTCTTCTGGAAAGGAAATCTAGGTCTAATCCATTCGTGGAACGTAATCAGTTCGGCTCCTTGCGAATTTGCGTGTTTTGAAACTGGATAATTAAATTAGTACCAGAAGCTCTGGCCAGAAATCAAGTTTCCGTTGAAAGTATCCAGGATTCCCCCAAATGTTGACCGATTCGCTCTTCCTTTAGCACTTAGAGACGGATTCGCTTTCCCAAACATAAGTGCTCAGATTTGTTTTCACAGGGATAGATGGTTTGTTATTCCAACTATAAATTGTTATTCGGGAGGAAAGTAAGACAAGGTGGAATATTATGAAAGGTGACACAACTCAAAAATAGGAATAGGGAGAACTAAAAAATATCTTTAAGCACATTTTACATATTATTTGGTTTTGTAGAACTCGTTCACCTTTGTTATATTTATGCCATACCTACATTTCAAGTTTATGCTATAGCAAATGGGCTAGATTTACATCTATTGCACCTAATTTTACAATGTCAAATTACGCTTTGACATTGTACAGCAAAGTGACACTGACTTATTAGTAAATTATAAATTTTAAAAATACGAAATAAAATTGGTTAACAATCTTATGAAACTGTAATAAAAAAAAACATCATAATTTTCAAGCAAAATGAGGAATAAATTGCTTTGTCAAAAATAAAACCCCTTCTGACATTATCGATACCTATCTTTTGTATAGTTGTTCTTTTACAGTCGAATGCCTTTAACAATGCATCAATGAAATATATAGTTTCTTCCTCGTTAAAAGCAGTGAAATCGGAGAATCAACTACCCTTAAGTTAGTTAATATTGAGTTTATTGGAAGTATTTTTGTGTGCAATCTATATAACAACGAGTCCTATTTTCTATAAGGAAATCAAGTTTGGTTGATATTATGCTTGATCTCGTTCATATTTTTATTTCTCAAAATGTATAGCAATTTTCTTCAACTCGTTTACACGTATATTGTTTGTTCAAGTTAACCTTTACAAGATATAAAAGTCAGAAAAAATCAAAGTATTTGATCCTGTTCTTTGGTCTCCAGGATGTAAAAAAAAAAATTGTCTTGTTTTGTGATCATGAGATGTTTGCAGAATTTTATTGTTTTGTCTCTTTTCTTTCTTCGCCCTCCGAGAGGTTTCAATGAGATATTTCGTCTATCAAGATATGACCAATTTTCTTATTGATATGTCGTCATCAAGACGGTGCCAATTTAGCTATAATGACTAGGTCAAGAACTGGTCAATTTTCTTCTACTGACGAAATATTTTCTAATCATCAAAATCTACAAATGGTTTAGTTAATGACAAGATACCTCGTCAAGACAAAGAACAGGAGAGTTAGGAATCTCGGTATTTTATCTTCGTGTTGAAAACTGATCTATAGTGTCCAGTCTCTGGTACAAAAACGTGTGACAAACTCTCACCATTTCTGAGTAATGACCAATTTGTCTTTCCTACTTGGATCTTCATTCTCCCTAGATTAATAAGGCTGTGACATCGGGAGAAAGTCAGTTGTGCTTGACCTTTAAGAAGGGTCATTTGCACTGCAGGGGCCTACTCTATTGTGTCATCGGATTTTCGAATTGCCGAATGTATTGTCATTGGTTATGTTTAGGCGCCAGATGCTGTTCGTGCGTCGCGCGGTACAACGACTAGAGAAAAACAGGTGCGATAGAACGTCCTCTGCAGATAGTGTTCGTCCAGATGATTAGTTTTTGAATTTTACTATTGGGTTATTTTTAGACTGCGGCAGAGCACGTTGGAGACGACATTTGGGAGACGATGGTTAGAGAGCGGGAAGCAGCGGGTAAGGCTGGTTCCCGCTGGTCTGTGATATAAATACTTTGATGTATTGGAGTAATGATGTCAATGTGATGACGTTAATACTGTATATTTTTCTTAATGTTCTTGTAATAATAAGAACTTAAATAAATTAGCTGTTGGATGTTTTCTCCTTGTGTATAATTCGTACTGTTTTCACACTACCTCCTTGGAGAGATGACACCACAGTGACTACATATATAGTTGATTAAATTCCAATTTTTAAAATAATACACAAAAGAAACATCTTCTGATAAAAAAACGACATTATTTATGTGTACCACTAATATATCTCAATAGCAAATGTTTGTCCATGAAGGCTAGCAATATTTCTTATTTTTACAAAGCTATTCTATACAAAACCTTCTAAGGTATGTTTTATACTTACTATACACTACCCTGCAATAATGGACCGGATGTCAGCAGATTTGCATAAAATCCGACTCCTTGTATGGGGGTGTTTTACGTGGTATGGCCTGGGACCTTTGCATGTTGTTCCTGGTATATTGAACTCCGAAGCCTACATGAACATTTTGGACAATCAGGTTCTTCCTGTGCTCTAGCAATTTTATGAAATGGACGAATGTTACTTCCAGGACGACAACGCTCCAGTCATGCTGCAACCTCAGTCAAGCAGTGGTATCAAGATATGGATGTAAAACGTCTTCCCTGGCCTGCTCAGAGTCCCCACCTAAACCCCATAGAACACTTATGGTACTAGTTAGAGCGACGCTTACGGACCAGGGAACCACGTCCGAAATCTACTTCTAAACTGGCAACATTCTTGCAGCAGGAATGAAGACAAACACCCATAGCTGTGTATCAAAATATTATTGAAATTATGCCCAGAAGGGTTGCTAGTGTAATTGCAGCACGTGGGGGACCATCCCTTTATTAAAACATGTATTATTTCCCTTATAC
Source organism: Metellina segmentata (assembly GCA_947359465.1). NCBI lineage: Eukaryota > Metazoa > Arthropoda > Arachnida > Araneae > Tetragnathidae > Metellina > Metellina segmentata. The sequence continues at coordinate 101,752,115 of OX375873.1, read as the reverse complement.
CATCACATCTTGCTGTCCGGTCCATTATTGTAGGGTAGTGTACAACAAATTCTTCACAATACTGAACCGTTTACAGAACATAATGATATTCATAATGTAATATTCATAATTTTATGATATTCATAATCTGTGTTAAATAGCCTTTTCCTTGCTCAGCTCATCATATTAAATGGTATTCTTTTACTGTTACACCTTACGAACCTAACCTTTTTATTCCTAAACCAAGTTCTGATAACATGTTCATAATTTTTTTTACAACGTAGCTGTTTTTGAACTGAAAAGGAGGTACAATATTTTTTAAATCGCAACCTGTAATTAAAATTTATAATAAATTCTACAGAGTAAAAACATCAAGAAACCCCAGCAAGCATATTCAGTTAGAAGAAAAAACATCCAGTTCTGATAACATTTTCATCTTTTTACAGCGTAGCTAGTCATAAAGCTTCTAAAATACATTTCTGACTTCACTTATAACTAACACAATATCTCTCTCTGAGATAACAGAAATTTTCTATTCACTTTATAATATGAAGCTCTCGAATATGAATGAGTAATGTTCTTCGAGTACTGAAAGATATTGAACTGAAGAGGCAGTATAATATTTTTTTTTTAATCGCAACCTGAAATTAAAATTTATAATAAATTCCACAGAGCAAAAGTATCGAGAAACCCCAGCAAGCATATTCGGTTAAAAGAGAAAAAACATCATGTTCTGCTAGTAACGGATAGTGGTTCTGGAATTCTCCCTTCGAATTTACAGTTATTAATAACATCCCCTGCGGCAGAAACTTCTCGAGATAAAGTGAATACATATACCTGAAATAAAAATAATAATAGAAATATTTCAACGTTCCGTTAGGGAGAAATGAGTTATGGTCCTAAGAATCCTTGCTGAAAGATCGTTAAGAATCCAACTCTGTTAGAAGTTTGCAAGTTAATAGCCACAGCCTATGAAAAGTTTAATGGTAAATAATTATCCATCAAGTTCGAGCCGGCATCTTAAGCTTGCGGAACTAAAGTTTTCTTAAATACTGGTTCCTTTCCTCATTTTTGTTTGGCGAATTCCACTCTAAAAATGCGGGAACTGCTTCAAAAATATTCGAGTCCGTGCTGAAACTGTTTGCTGGTTGTTTAGAATTTTTTTTTTGATTCAGTCTGCTTTAAATATTGCCTTTGGTAATTAGTTCTAGTAGTTTGTGGACATGAAATTTTGTTTAAAAAGTTACGTACATCATTTCCAAACTTTATTTGTTAACGATTTATTTATTCTTGTTAATTTTGCTTCGTTTTCGATGTTTCTAAAATTGCAGACTGACACGCAGTTTGGGCTGAATAAACTCTCGTTCGCAAACGTATTTTATTTTTATGAGCAGCAGCATTCAAATCACTTTAAGCAACTCTAAATAGATGTTTGCTGAATGCGTAATGGAAATAACATACATTGGATGTTTGTAAAAATTTGTACTGATAAATTATTTGTTATGTTTTGAGGCGATACAGTTTAGCGATCGTTCTAGAACTGAAAAGCTGATCGACCACAAACACGAGAAATATTTATTACCTCGAAACAAATATTTGCTGCTAGAAATGTTACAAGAGAAGCCACGAGGATCATTATTCATGATTAAATTATAAGAGCTTGGTGGTTCAGGTAGTTAATTAACGTCGTAACTGAAGCAGCATAACGGGCTATTGACAACCTTCCGGGATCAATCTCGAACGGAAAGTAACCTGGACAATACCGCGTGATTTTGAACTACGAACTCAGGTAATAACATGCATTGCAACACAGGTGAAGTGATATTCAGGAAATAACCTGAGCTGGCATCCAACTCTAAGCTTCTATACCACACTAACGTTAGGATATTTGAGCCCATGACAAATTTAACCGGCATCAGCCCTCGTGTACAACGGTCTTTAGTTTAATCGAGATTACATTAAAAAAGTGTTAGTCATAATTCGGTTAATACTTCCTTGCATACATAAAAAATAATTCTATATCACAAAACAAAATTTTCAAATTCTAAATAAAAATGTATTATTCCCAATTCTCATTCCCGAAACTAATTTTGAATATAATTCATGATGAATTTATTACTTTGCTTCATTCTAAAATTGAAAAATAAAAAATTTATTTCATTTCCAAGGACTTTTCATTTAAATCGTTAAAGCATGCTAACTATTAGTTTACAAAATGGTATTTGGATTTGTACATGAAAAAATTTAATTCAAAACCGTTTTCATAAGTTTCAATCAATCACTTTTTTGTTTACAAAACATTGTAACGTATAATAAATGAATATAAAGCATCTAATCCATTATGGAAACACTATATATATATATATATATATATATATATATATATATATATATATATATATATATATATATATATATATATATATATATATATATATATATATATATATATATATATGTGTGTGTGTGTGTGTGTATTTATTTAAAGAGTAGAGAGCCGGGTTTAATAATATAAGAATTATTACCACTCACTATTACTTGCTGCCATTATTGATGAAGGCTTTACCTGGATTATCTGTGATAATAATAAGGTTTTGAATTTTTTGGATAAAAATATTATTAATGATAGTCAGACCTATGATTCTAGACTTATTTACCAGCATACCACTAGAAAAATTGCGAGATGATTTGAACTATTATTATAATGATTTTAAAAACTTAATTTATCTGGATTTTGAGTAATGTGAGTTTTTGGTTAATTATTGTATTTTTAATGGTGAGCATATTTACACTCAAGTTAAGGGTATACCCTAAGGTTCTAATTTTTGTTCCATTCTTGGGTCGTTCCACACCAAATCAACCAATGGTCAAAATATGATGTCTTCAGATCTTTATGATTTTTTTTACATCATATAGTATTAGCTTAGTAGATAAAAAAATACCAAGTTTTAATTTTTTTGGACCTTTCGTTTTTGAGTTATACATTTTTGAAAAATTCAAAAACACCAGTTTTTAGGAACGTTTTGATATATATAAAAGCACGTAACTCAATAACCGCTTGTCCTAGAAAGCTCAAATTTGTACCATTCTCTTTAGATTTACAAGGGCTTTAATTTAACATATCGCTTGGGTGTACCACATCAGTTTTTATATATTTTTTTAACTAAAACAACTTTTTTTGTAAAAAAACAAAAATCGGAATTTTTAATTTTGATGAAAGAAATATATTTTATACAAAACCTCAATAGTAAGGTGTGTACAAAGTTTCATGGTGGTATTCCGATGGTATCATATTAAAATAATTTTTTATCTGAATCAAGACGTGTGAAAATTCTGTTAATTCGTGACTTGTTACCCTAGATAAAAATTAATCTCTTAACCAACACTATTGTATTTAAATTCATTTACCCTATTTTATTTAAACAACAAATTAAACTTACTTTACATTCAAGGAACAGATTATTTCTTCTTTTAGCACTTGAAATTAGTAAATGTGAGTTCTCTTCTTTGCCAAAACTTGTGCTGCTTCGGCCATCTCATCTGCTGGAACTCGGTAGATTCTAACTGTTGCAGTGGTTGGATGTCATGTGCACAAAATATTGCTCATCGGCAGTGCTGAGGTATCTGCTCTCCTAGGATTTGTGTATGATAGCAATGGCCGTTTTGGGTGAAGAAAGGACACAAGAATTTCCCTTTCAACATTGTCTTTTGAGTCAAAATGCGCCTACCATCGCTCTTTATCGTAAGCACAAGGGACAAAACCACAATTTCTTCAAATGGAATGTCATCATTACCAGGGATAATTTGTACCCTTTGTGCTTCTGAGTCATCAAAAAATGAGTAGATTTTGGTTTTGACACTATTTAGATCTAGAAGAATGAAGGCATGAAATTTATGGGTCTGTGAGACTGCCACAGCTATTTCAAATCATGGTTTTAGAATTTTTTCTTCATTTATATACTCTTCATCGGTTACATAAAAAAATGTGATGGATAACAAACTTTTCACACTCTGCTGAAAAAGTGTTAGAATTTGGTTATCTAATGGATTTTGGAGGCTGGCTTTGGCGGCAAGCCTTTTTGCTGTACCCCTTACTTCATCACAAACTCTCTTCTCATTTTCAAATTTGGTGTCAACACACATACTGTCGTAGTTCATGATTTTCAGAAAAGTCATAGTCCAGAAAGTTAATCCTGTCTGAGAAATTATATGCCAAATCATTAGTTAGATATTTGAAAAAGCTGTACTATTTTCCAGATGGTTCAGCTGAGCAGTGCATAATTCATAAGAATTTTCTGAACCTTTGCTATCACAAAGAGGACTTTGATGGACTTGAGGCTGTGGCACTTTTATGCCACAACATATGGGAAGCAAATTTGTGATGGAGTAGGGGATATGGTAAAAAGGCTTGCTGCTAAAGCCAGCCTCCAGAATTTATTACAAAACCAAATTCTAACACCTTTTCAGCTTTTTCAGTGTGAATATTTGCCATCCATCACATTTTTTTATGTAACCGATGAAGAGTATATAAATAAAGACAAGTTTCTAAAACCATTCTTTGAAAATGCTGTGGCAGTCTCAGGGACCCATAAATTTCATGTCTATATTCCTCTAGATCTAAATAGGGTCAAAACCAAAATCTACTCATTTTCTGATGACTCAGAAACACATAGGGCCTGGTGATGATGATATTCCATTTGAAGAAATTGTAGGTTTTGTCGCTTGTGCTTACTATAAAGAGCGATGGTAGGCGCATTTTGACTCAAAAGACAATGTTGAAAGGGAAATTCTTGTGTCCTTTCTTCACCCAAAACGGCCATTGCTATCATACACAAATCCTAGGAGAGCAAATACCTTAGCACTGCCGATGAGCAATATTTTGTGCACATGACATCCAACCACTGCAACAGTTAGAATCTACCGAGTTCCAGCAGATGAGATGGCCGAAGCAGAACAAGTTTTGGCAAAGAAGAGAACTCACATTTACTAATTTCAAGTGCTAAAAGAAGAAATAATCTGTTCCTTGAATGTAAAGTAAGTTGAATTTGTTGTTTAAATAAAATAGGGTAAATGAAATTTAAATACAATAGTGTTGGTTAAGAGATTAATTTTTATCTAGGGTAACAAGTCACGAATTAACAGAATTTTCACACGTCTTGATTCAGATAAAAAATTATTTTAATATGATACCATCGGAATACCACCATGAAACTTTGTACACACCTTACTATTGAGGTTTTGTATAAAATATATTTCTTTCATCAAAATTAAAAATTCCGATTTTTGTTTTTTTACAAAAAAAGTTGTTTTAGTTAAAAAAAATATATAAAAACTGATGTGGTACACCCAAGCGATATGTTAAATTAAAGCCCTTGTAAATCTAAAGAGAATGGTACAAATTTGAGCTTTCTAGGACAAACGGTTTTTGAGTTACGTGCTTTTAAATATATCAAAATGTTCCTAAAAACGGGTGTTTTTGAATTTTTCAAAAATGTATAACTCAAAAACGAAAGGTCCAAAACAATTAAAACTTGGTATTTTTGGTCATATTGATGAGTAGAACACAATCACTAAATATGATACATTTTGAAAACCTCAAGGTTTAAAATAATTTTTTTATTAGTTGATTTGATGTGGAATGACCCTCTTGCCAATTAATTTCTTCATTATCTTGAAAAAAAATTGCCTTCAGATAAATACTGCATTTAGATTTATTGATGATTTAATTATTTTTAATAGAAACTTTTCGAAAACTTGGAAATCTATCTATACAGACGAACTTTCTTTAATTAAAACCAATCTAGATAATAATAATACTGTTTTTCTAGACATAAAAATTTCTGTTTCAGACGGCAAAGTTGACATTAATGTATACGATAAACGCAGCGATTTTAAATTTACAGTCATTAAATTATTATTTTGTGACTCCAATATCTCAAAACGAATATATTACAATACAGTTGCTGGTCAATTGGTGCGTTTAAAAAAAATTTGTAACTCTGATTCACTTTTTTTATTACAATGTGGATTTCTAAAAAATACACTTCTCAATAATAAATACCCTTATTCATTCTTTAAAAATATTCTTAAAAGATTTATTAATATCAACAGCTACACAACCCTTGAATAATTATTTTTCGTAATTTCCTCAGAGCCATGTGAGTTGCTTTTCAATTTTATTTTACTGTTCATGAATATCTTTTTTAATAGGAGCTGGTGATTTTATTTTTATTTTTTTACTGCTTTTTATGGACTAGTTGCAACGGAAGTATGGTGTTAGCATTTAGTTGTATTGTGTAATTGGTGGAATTTCGTGAAAATTTTTAGGCTTGTTGTTGATCACCCGGCTGCGGCTGCGGGTGTGATTTCGTTTTGTTCCTTCTCTGTTTTGTTGTGTTTTTTTCTCGCTTTTTGGTGGTGTTTGGGGGAGTGCATGAGCAATTTTTTCAGCCTAATGCTGCTCATATGTAGAAAACAACATTTTATGTTGTCTGGGTCAGGCTCCTCCCAGATAACCCCCTAATCCACCAACATTTCTTCATTTGTTAAGATATATATATATATATATATATATATATATATATATATATATATATATATATATATATATATATATATATATATATATATATATATATATATATATATATATATATATATATATATATATATATATATATATATATATATATATATATATAATATATATATATAATATATATATATATATATATATATATATATATATATATAATATATATATATATATATATATATATATATATATATATATATATAATATATATATATATATATATATATATATATATATATATAAATATAAATATATATATATATATATATATATATATAAATATATATATATATGTATATATATATATATATATATATATATATATATTTATATATATATATATATATATATATATATATATATATATATATATATATATATATATATATATATATATATATATATATATATATAT